>CM076573.1:386235920-386582267 GCA_034641835.2 Pinus albicaulis | reverse complement strand
CTGATCCTCCAGATCACACTAGGTGCAAGAGGAGAGCATACTTCAAGAAGTTATCAAGTTTTCCCTTCTTTTATTATTTTTTTTTTTTTTAAGAAATTGGCTACCTAGTTACACTTCCCCGGCAACGGCGCCAAAATGTTTGGTCAATTTAGTGTGTCCTAAATTGCTACATTAATTTATCAATTTGGGATTCGTAAGCTGATGAAGTGTGGCGCACTATATGTGCAAGATAACCTATTTCTTATCTTTTTGTCGTTTTTAGTTTTCTAATGTGAGATGGAAATTCTAAAATAAAAACAAGTATGGTTATGATTGTTCAAGGCAATGATATCCTTTATAATGATTTACCAACTTCAAACTTCAAAAGGAATTTGAAACATACAATGACAAAAATTGAAAGGAAATGAAAATGTGCTGCTAGCCTAATAAATCAAACAGTGAACTATTGAGCATGAAAACCAAACTATCCTTGCTGCTGTCTAAACACAAAATAAACTATGCTTAAAGAAATCCAAGAATTGCAACAAAGTAAATCTAAATCAAATTACATCAACTTATATTTTGATCCCTCGCCATTAGTCCAGCTATGGCTTTCAGAGGTAACCATAAACAACTTGAGCAATCTGATATCTAATTTGCAGAAAAAGAAACTAATATCAAACTACACACTCATACTTAAATCCCTCACCATCAGTCCAGCTGTGGCTTTCGGAGGTAACTGAAAATGACATGAGCAATTTAATATATCTAACTTGCAGAAAGTAAACTAATATCAAACTACACACTCATAGTTCAATCCCTCACCATCAGTCCAGCTGTGGCTTTCGGAGGTAACTGAAAATGACATGAGCAATTTAATATATCTAACTTGCAGAAAGTAAACTAATATCAAACTACACACTCATACTTCAATCCCTCACCATCAGTCCAGCTGTGGCTTTCGGAGGTAACTGAAAATGACATGAGCAATTTAATATATCTAACTTGCGGAAAGTAAACTAATATCAAACTACACACTCATACTTCAATCCCTCACCATCAGTCCAGCTGTGGCTTTCGGAGGTAACTGAAAATGACATGAGCAATTTAATATGTCTAAATCTAACTACTGAAACAAATGTGCAAGACTGAAATAAACAAGCGATCTTGAGAATCTTGAAATTAACAAAACTAAGAAAAGTAAATTAGCAGCAGAACAATATTGATTCCATGTCATTAGTCAAAAGATATGCAAATGCCCGGGCTTCCTATTTGAAATCTGAAACAAGAACACTGATCAGTTAACATAAAACATGAAAGATTATGGACAGAAATAAAGTGTAAAGCATGAAAGATTATAAACAGAGATGAAGCATAAATACCATGAAAGATGCAATGTATAAACACATGAATGACTTATGGCACAATGAGCTTAAAGAAATAAAACAGGAACTATAAAATAATGCACAAAACCTCAGCGTGTGCAGGGGCCCTCTACACCAGGCTTGGCAACAGCCTTCAAATACGAATTACGGTTGGAAACAGAGTCTTCTTATATATTAAAATGTAGTCATAACAGAGAGATAATATTACGGCACAGTGGAAATGTAATTACATTACAGAGCTATCTGGAGGCTAATGGAGACTAATCTAATATGCGTATGCAAACGCATTATTTATAACAAAGGAAATACAACTAATTCCCTAAAGTTTATGCTGATAGAAAACACGTAAACCATTACGTCCAGAGATCTAGGATCATGGCCGCGTTGAGGAGTAAATCTATGAAGAGTGGATGTTGGATTCGGCTTATGGAGCCGTGTACAGGTGTTGATGTGCCTCCCGTAAGTTAGAAACGGTCATGCAAATCCTCACGTGATGAGAAACAGAGTCCTATCACCGTGGGACTCTACTGTTGACTTCCACTTGGCCACCTTTGACCGCAGCCTCCTTAGGTGAATTTTCTCGAGCCAATAGGACATGATCCATGTCCACATCATTTCTGACTTGCCCATGTGGCTCGTTTTTTCTGAAGACACATGTAACATAGAATCTCACAAAATGGTTGCGGAAAGTTGCAGCAACTGTGGAAAGTGGCAAGATTCCGCAGCTAAATGAGAAAAAATCTAAATCAAACAGCAGACACAAAATATAGTTAAAAGCCATTTTAGATGCTCTTTTGCAATTAATATACAATGATATTGACAACTTGGAAGGTTCAGGTGAATGAAAAAGGTCTAGAATGGTGTATAGGAAAGATGCAGATTTGAGACTCAACAATCATGCCCCATTATTCTTTCTTCATAAGCTTCGTCACGACAATAGAGCTTATTATCTTTCGTGGCTTCCCTACGATACCCTGTAATTCGATTTCCTTTCCTTTTGAAAAAAAATTCAAGAAAATTTCTTGAAAATTAAAAGCTATCGTCCCCAAAGATTGTAACCATTGTACTCCTAGTACAACATCAACACCTCCCATTGGGATGGAAAGCATTGGACTATTCAGTACATATTCCCCCATGGCTAGTTTGATATTATGGCATTTTCCAGAGAAATTTATAGTTCCTCCATTTGCAACCATCACTTGACATTCTGGTGCTGGGTATAGGAAACAATTCAATTCCTTGGCTACCTTACAATGGGTAAAATTATGGGTACTAACTGAATCAATCAACACTATTACCTTTTTCTTCTTGATATGTCCTTCTATCTTGAGAGTTTGAGGAGTGGTAATTCCTGCCAATGCATTACATGATATGGTCAGACTCATTTGTTCTTCTTCTAGGGTTTCTTCTAGGTGTATATCCTCTACTTTTGAAGTTTATTCTTCATTTCTTCCTCCTCTCCACAATTTATGTAAAATAATTTCTTCTCAGTGCACTTATGACCTTTAGTGTATTTGCTATCACAACTGTAGCAAAGCCCTTTTTCTCTTCTTTCTTCCATTCGTTGTGGTGTCAACCTTGTAGGTTGTGGAATACTAGGAGTAGCAAAACTTCCATCTTTATAGATGTGAGTGGTAGGCTTCCTTGTCACCATAATTTTACATTCAATTTTTCTTGCCAACATGAATGCCTTCTCCAATGAATCCGTCTCCCAAATGTGAACTTCATGTTGGATTTTATCCTTTAAAGTCCCCATGAAGACATCAATCATGTGTTCCTATGGAATATTAGTTACCCTTCTATTCAATTTTTGGAAGTCCTCAATGTGCTCCGCCACAGAACCTATTTTTTTTAGATTTATCAATTGGCTAAAGAAGGTGTTGCTCTTTGTATCCTCATAATGTGCTATCATTTCCTCTGTAAAAATTGACCAAGTGACAATTTTTTTATGGGAGCAAAGCCATCGATACCATACAAATGTATTTTGTTCTAAATGTAAAGTTGCAATGTGTACCTTTTGTGTGTTTTTCACATTATTGACATCAAAATATTTCTCCATCTATAGTATCCATGTTATAGGGTCCTTGCCATCAAAATTCCTCATATCTATCTTTGGAATATGTTGGTTCTTCCATCCAACATTAGAGTTTATGAAATCATGATTAACATTTACTTTGTTCTCATCATGAGTTTCCTCTACTACCTTTTCGTCATTAGGAAACATTTCTTGTATCAACTTTGCCAAACCTTCGATGTCTACTTTTAGATAATTCTTCATGTTTTCCATGTTGCCTTTAATTTTTTCATCGATCTTAGCTTCCATGCCCACTTCCATGCCATCCATATTATATTCTAAACCATTCATCTTAGCTTCCACGCCTTTCTTCAAACCATCCATCTTAGTTTCCACACCTTTATTCAAAACTTCCATTTCATTTTTTGTTGCTCTTTGCGATAGCCAAATTTGGTGCACTTGCCCTTGTAGTTTTGATATCTCATGTTGTGTTTCTTCATATTAATGGGTGTTGAATTCTTTTTAGGGGGAATTTTAGAACCTAATTTTGATATCTCTTCTTAAATATGCCCTTGGAATAAATTCAAACTAATTTTTTTCAAACGAGACTTATGTAATTAAAAAAAAATACACACCTTTTTCTTGCTTTTGAGGAGATCGATATTGAAACTGAATTATCTCTGTGATTTCCAATCTTAAATATCTGAAATTTGGCCCTCTGCTAGCCCTTTGAATCCTCTTTCAAATGCCACATGTCTGACCTGATTTGGATTCTTCAAGACAAATTTATGTCCAATCTCCCAGAATGACCTAATTATGGACTGGTTCAGTAGAGCAAAGTTGTACAACTTGCCACATGTCACTTTTTGCTCCTTTGGCCCTGAAATTTATATAAAGGAAACTAAATTCTATGTATTTCCATTCACATTTTACAGAATTCCAATCCCATGCTCAGAGAGAGAGCTATGAATATTTTTCCGCGAACACCTCTTTGAAATGAAATTCAGGAGCCTGAAAAAGACCTAACTTCCATAGATTATATCTCCGAAAATGTTTCGAACCAAGCTCTTATATTTTGCGACAAGCTTCCTTAGGATTTCATCTTCACGCTCTAAAAATTTCAGGTTCTGAAACTTTGCAGAAACAATGTTATAGCGAAAATTCCATGATGACCTGTTTGGTGCAGCGAAACCCTAGAATCTTAATCTCTGATACCAAATGTTGTGAAACCAGCTCTAAAAATAGAGGAAAAGAGATATCAACGCCTTAGAAATAAGCCACTTCAAGGGGGAAACCTCTAATACATTACATATGAACAATTCTTGGATGATACAAATGAGAAAACCTCCTTTTTATATATAGGATTCCATGGGGCCACAATGTAATCCTAGAGGGGCCACAACGTAATCCTATCCGACCTAACAATAATAACTTAAGGGCACAATAATAACAATATGGGTGTTACATGGGTACAACAATAACAATAAGGGGGTTACACTAACAACAATAAGGGACTATACTAGTATTATAAGGACCTAACAATTTTGAACTCGTTAAAGGTTGCGAAATGACATCTACCCAGTATATGTTTACCCCTTTTTCAGGTTGGGATAGATTATTTATGAAAAATGAATACCTTAGCCTATCTCGACTAAGAGGTTCTCCTAAATATCGGTTTCTACCTTTTCGAATCTGTGAGACTACCTACGAAAAGGGACTTGCTAGAGTTTTATTTTCTTCATCTTTTCAAAATCTCTAAACATGAAAATACGCTGAGTTCTTCCTTCGTCAGACTCATTAAAACTTACATGACATCAGAAATCGTCACCATGATGTAACCGAGTTCCTCCTTTTTAGGGCTCATAAAATGTACTAGGATGGATTTGTTCAAAGGACAAACTTATATCACAAGAATATGTTATCCCCTTTAAGCTTGTTTCCAAAAATAATTTGGGTACTTGCCAACAATGGTGGGGGGAAATGGAACCAGTTCTCAGTCGTGTCTACAGTATGTCGCTCTTGAACATGACACTTGTCTACAATTCGTATTGGGTTGGGGACATCACATTTTGTCATTTTTGCCTCTATGGATTTGGGTTATTTGTTTTGACGTCTCATCTGCTCTTTGTCACGTCATCATGACCTCAGATCCCCTAATGTCAAATGCTGCGAAATTTTGGAGTTGTGTCGCGAATATGTTCAAGAGAAGTTTCCTTCTACAGTTTTCAACCTCTTAACCTATGTTTGGTCCTGATTCACTATCATATTATTCCTCTATCTCATGTGGATGATGTGGGAAAATTTATGGCCCTCCTTCGACCAAATCACTTCCTATCGACTTCAACTCATTATCCAGGAAGCTGATCTAGAGACTCCCTTCCGATACCTTAGAGCTTGCATGCTTCAATGGCAAGTTATTCACATTCAATGACAGGTCCTCATCATTGGCCTTCGATCGAGTGATTTCACGGGTGCTTGAATCCAACTCACTGTTCACATTCCGTGAATTGTACTAGTTGTACCTTGAGAACCATTGTCATTATTCATGGTTTCTCTCGTGCCTGTTAACAGATTTCATCATTATTTGGTAATCAGGAAATATTATAGCATGTTCGACTTTAGATCATTCATTTTCATGCTTGAATTTGTACTTGTTCGGGTCAAGATGGAGCACAAGACCCTGGGTTTGTATGATAAAATCTAGGCTGTGAGACAATTTGGTTTAGCATGACTATACGCATGACCCTTATGATTGGATGGCTATGACCATACTTGAGTCTATTTATTTATTCTTCTTGTTGGATGGCTGCGTCCATACCTTAGATCTTATTTTTATATCTACTCTATTATGGATGGCTGCGCCCATGCCACATATTCATGTATCAGAGATATTAGTTGTACTTGTTCTTGCAAGTCTTCTGATGACAACGTTTGGTTTGGGCATGTTCTCATAAATCATTTCACCCCTCCCTCTCTCTTAGACCTCATGCTTTAGGGGGCATCTATTACACAGTAATTTGTCACCGTCCCTGCAATCCCCATCCCGAATATTGGAGGACAATTTCAGTGACTTCTTTGTACTATCATACCTTGCTAAAAGTGTCTTTTCATC
Source organism: Pinus albicaulis (assembly GCA_034641835.2). NCBI lineage: Eukaryota > Viridiplantae > Streptophyta > Pinopsida > Pinales > Pinaceae > Pinus > Pinus albicaulis. The sequence goes on along the minus strand of CM076573.1, from coordinate 386,575,777 downwards.
CCTTGGCATGTCAAGAAAATTTCCTTTGTTGATAATTCCTCAAGCAGACTATCAAAAAACATATGATTTTGGGTCGGCGTTGGTAGGTAGTTGTGGCCTCGTGCCCATAGAGAAATTAAAACTAGGACCAACACCCATTGGCACTCTGTCTCAGTAGGGAACCCACGCTGAGCTCTTTTTGGAAATTTTTTTAAATTAGAAATGAATTTTCCATGCCTAACCATTTCATGAGCAGAGTCATCATGGTTTGTTCGACTGAATAACATAGAATTCCTCCCTTTGGCTTCTTGTTTCCTACAATTGTGCAACTCCCTAAAGGGTTAAGACCTCTCTTCCACCTTATGAGGGATCCAAAACCACCTCCTCCTCTCATATAAATATTTCCTTCTCACATGGTTTCAGCTAGCTGAACAATCCTTACTATAGCTGGTGTGAAGAATAAGGCAGAGATGAATCCATTGTCGAGAGATATTTTAGCCCCATTGCGTCACCAAGTCTGATCACCGACGAATGCTTGAGACACACTTGACGAAACCCATCAAAGGAGGCAGCAACGTCAAGGCATTAAGGTTTTAAACTTCTTTTCTATATCACTAATACATGATTGGTTTTTTGGTTCCAATTTTGTGTTCGATCATATGCAAAAAAAATTATTCTCCTTGACCAATCGAATAGATATAAATGAAATTATGTTTTCGTAAGTTTTCACTGCTCACGTGATCCTTGTGGAGGTACACAGACATTATCACTGAAGGACTACGACGTGTGAAGACAAAGATCATAGGATCGCTGCTGCAAACTACAACAAAATTTTTGGACCAAGGTAAGTCATCTATCCCAACTCGTTTTCATTTATAAGCTAGGAGTCTGAAATTCCAGCTTTATCCCTTGTTGCTAGACCCACTCTAGGGCTATAGGGATCCCCTCTGTCCGCAGAGGGGATTTAACTGCTCAAAAGTAGGGTTCAATGTACACCCTATATTTTCCATCTATAAATTATTAGTTAGCATTATATAGATTCAGATGAATACACATACTAGATAATTATAATCATTACTCGGGCTTAGATGTAAAACCCTATACTTTTCAATCATCATCCTAGATCTTAAAATTTTGTCTAGGGCTTGTTTCCAAACCTTAGGACTTATGACCATTTAGAAATTTGGTTAACACACATATCTAAGAGATTACCATCATGCATAAGCATATCATATGTAAGACAATATTAATAAATTAGACATATCCCGACCTAGACTAAGATATGGATGCAATAAAAGGAGCACATACTTAAGGTTTCATTCCTAGTACTTTACATAACAAGGATTTTTCTTGTATACCTAGCCAAAACCTAGGGTTTCAGTTCATATAAACGAAAACCATTATTATGTCAAAACTTCAAGGGTTTTATATTTAAAACAACATCATTTCAACCCTAATAAGTTAGAGCTTCCATGATCATATCAAAATCCCAAACATGACATCATCAATATATCAATCAGTATATCAATTTCTTCATTAATAACTCTAAGTAGGTTTAAGGTTTCACACATTATCAACATACCCTTAGGTTAGGGTTTTCCAATGAACTTTTCAGGGTTCTATTATGCAAAAAATCAAAGATACAAGAGTGGGTAGATTCATTAGGTGATGAATCATCCCAAATAAGAATATTTAAGATTAAGAAGAGCTAGACACAACAATAGTTAGTAATGTAGAATGAATATACCAAAGAGAATCACAAGGATTTACAATATAAGATATATCTTTGTTTCTTTGAAAAAAAAAATCATTCCAATGCTTTGTCTTGTGAGGCCTTATTCCTTAATCCTTGAGGCATTCTCTCATGATTTTTGAGCATTCAATAGGTTAATTCCTAGAAAAGGAAATAAAGTTAGAAAGGTGATTGTTATTTAATATACTCAAAGCTTTAAATAAGTATATGAAACCAAAATTGAGAGTGAATGAGATACTTATCTTGAGTTCTTATGGGTTCCCTCAAAAGCTTTGAGGGATGCATAAAACGTATAAAACAAGAGAATTTTCTTTCCAAAAATATGTTAAACCTATAACTAAATATAAAATATCTTAAGTTAGGAACACAGGGCTCAGTAGTGTAAGTCCCTTATGTCATTCTCTTTGGGCTTCTTTCTCGTGGGAGAGGATTATTCTTCAGCCAAAATTTCATGATATCTTTCTCTTTTATTGTTTCTAGGATTTTCGGGACACTCACTGCTATAGTGACCCATTTTATGGTAATGATAGCATTCAATATTGGACATATCAACCTTCCTCCTTGGCACTATCTTCTTGAAGTTTCCCTTATGATGAGCAACATAATCATTTTAGATTTCTTCATTGTTGGTTACTGATGAGATTATTAACTCCTTTTTAATGATGGTTGTCCGTAGTTCCTCAAAGGTAGAAGCTTATTTCCAGTTGTTGAGACCCTAAGAAAATGCAATCAAAGTAGGTGTAAACCCTAATAGGTTTGTAATCACAATTTCTTTGTCTCTCACCATTTCATCAATGGTAAGAAGATCATCTCTTATTCTTTCTATCTTCAGAAAGAAAGTGGCCACAATATCCTCGTTGGTCATTTTAGTATTCCTTAGTTCATTTTTCAAGGTTGCCATTTTTCCAATGTTCTTGATGGTAAATACTTTTGACAAGGCTTCATACATTTACTAGGCATGATAAATGTTTGATATGAAGGGGACACGGTTGTATTTTACTCCTTCAACCATTAGAGTCATAGCCACTAGTTCCAATTATCTGAATTTCACCTTATCTGCATCATTGTAGTCTTTTGTGGGCTCCTTCTCTTTTCCCTTTACTAAATCTAAGACCTTGTTATTTTCAAGGATGAGTTAAATCCTCTTTTTCCAATATCTGTAGTTTGAGGCTCCAATATTTTCCTCTCCCTTGATAGTGATAGACATATTTCTTGAAGGTAGTCAAACATATTTTCTTAAAGAGTTACCTCTTATGAAATTCTCATGCTTCCTTGATCAATTCCTTGGGACTGCCTTTTCCTTCTTTCTTCACCAATGCTCTGATACCATGTTATAAAATCAGAAAAGAAGCAATATTTTCTTGTTCTTTATTGTTTACTTGTGATGTTATTAAATTATTATTATATTCTTATTGTCTTCTTTCTTCTTAGTTCATCAAGAAAATATCAAAGTAAAATAACATAGATCAACGACACCAAGTATAGGTGAGTAGTGAGGGAAAACCCTAGTTAGTAATTATTCCTTAAATATTATTATTGAGACTCTAGACCTTGACTCAGACCTCCTCTATAACAATTCAGCCTTCCTTTTGATCCTACCTCAATCTAGTAGCAGTAGCAGTAACAACGCTATGAAGCACTTCCTTGGACCTTTCAAATTTGATCTTGGAGGAAATAATTTGATCTTTCTTCTAGGAGTTCGATATTGACCCAATACAACTTCTCAAGGAACCAACACCCAACAAAATCAACTTCAATCTATTCTTCACTTGGCAGCAAAAACATTCAACAACTGGAAGCAACTAAGAGAAAAAAAACAATGAGCGACTTCGATCTTCAAATCTCGGGCATGTGATAGAGAGAGAAACATAAAAATTTTGATTTTCCTTCAAGCCTTTAGCTTTTCCAAACTCGCATTCCTTTTTACCCCTTCCTTTACTTCCCACTCTTTCCAATGTAGCGACAAATATCGAATTTCTGTGTGAGTGAGTGAGTTTTCCAAATGAGTTCAATCTCCTTGTATTTATATGTTTGTGATGAGCTCGAATTCCTGGGTTTGAGGTCTACTTGATCTGGGGGATCCATATGTCATATTTAACTCAATTCTTAACCTAATTACATGATTCAAAATTCTAGTATAGGAGAATTTAAATTGGTAATGACTCTATAAAATCAGAATAAATCTTAGAAGTCCACAATGGGGACTTTGACCTAAAATAATATGTCCCAAGCATGAAACCGATGCTTTAATAAATCATTTAATAATAATATTAACTTAATTTATTTATTCTTTTCACATGTACATTAAATATTGACTGAAATATAATTTATGAATAATTAACCTAGTTATAATATTCAACATTTTAACCTCTTCTTTGGACCTTCACTGTCATACTCAATCAAAAACATACCTAGGAAGACCCTTCATTCAGTTTCAATTGAAATTTGTGTGCCCGAAATTTCTATTTCTTAACCAAAATTCCCTCTGGTCTAGGGAGAGAGTGTTTCACCCCCTGCGGAGCCTTCTCTGCGCCTGTGTTGCATAGCATTGGTTTTTCTTCTGAACCTACTTTGGTCCCTAGCCATGCATGAATTTTCTTTTATTTTTATTTTCTCTTTGTCTAGCTTTGTTCCAGCCACTCTTCCTTGAGTCTTTGAGTGTCTTTTGGTCTCTCTAAAGCCTCCATTTGGTTTTATTTTCTCTTTTACAACCTTTGATAAGGATTTTTTTATAATTTCCTTTGTTATTATCATTAGGTCATTAACCAATTTATTTTGTTTAATCATTGAGTGCTTGAATGAATTGATGTTATAGTCATCGTTCTGGAAAGTTTATTTTAGTCAGTGATAAGGCATGCGTATTAGTGTTCATCATATTTGAAAATTAAAAGGAATTGAAAAGAAAAATATTTGCATTGGCATATAGGGTTTTGTGTGCGCATCAACATTAGGAACATTTGCATTAAAATGAAATTTCACTTTGCATATTGTTTTCTGCATTTTATATGTTTCATACTCTTTGTCTCTTCCCTACTTTAGATAGATTTTCATTGAAAGTGAAATACTTCATTTCTTCATGGTAGTTTGCATTTTGGGGAATTCAGGTGAAACTCATGGTGAGTCATAAAACTAAAACTTAATTGAAGATAAACATTGAAATTTACTTAATCAACCTAAGGAGAATTTGTAGCATTAACACAAACATTTAGATTTTTATGCTAGATCCGTGTTCCAATATCATTAAACGTAGGAGGTATCATTTTTTTCCAGCATTGTATCCCGAGGGTTATATCACGTTCCACATATGTAAGTGTATCATATCGTACTCTACGTACCTTCGAGTATACTAGATAATGATCCATGCATGAAAAATATATTGGAATGCTCTCATCGAACGGTTACACATTAGACAACACTACGATGGACTGTACTTCCACATACCGTTGAGTATATTTTGGAAGTCCCCTATAGGTTGTTATCCTCACCATAGGTAATTGAGTTGGCTGCCTTGTATACTATGATACACCAAATATGAAATTCATGGATAATTTCTACCCGTACGTAAATCCATGGTTCTCCAAGGTGGTATATTGCAATTCACAGTTGCTTCATATATATTTTCCTAGTTACCCATTGTTTATTTATTTTTGTTGCTATTTCTAAAATCAATTAATTTACCACGGAAGAAAATATTTACCATGGAACAACTTCTTAGTAGATATTAGGTTGATACTAATGGCAACATTTCTCGAGTATACCAATCAATGAAACCCCTCTTACGAGAATCCTATTCATTTTCCTGCTTTTGGAAATATTGGTGTTCCTTATATGGAAACTTTGTCCATTCCCGAATTTACCATTGGTTTATGAGTTTGGTTATTTTTTACCTCCTTGGTTCCGAATGTACAAACCGATTCTCAAGCAAGTATTTCGCCATCTAAAAATTTTGATCCTAAAGTTTACCTTTTTCCTTCTTCACTTATTGTTTCTTCATCTGTTTCTTCCTCCTCACCTGGTGAAGTCTTTATTCTAGTAATGAGGAAGCTAAGATGAAGAAGAAGAATAAAAATAAATAGGGGGGCAACCATGCAACCATTGCTACCCATGCAACTAGTATGGAGAAACTGTCTTGTTATCACCAAATTGCACTTGATTGGATGTTGATCAGAAAAATCTATGTAACTGTTTCAAACAAGATTTTGACTGAAGCTTAGACTCTTCAGTTTGAGATGGCTCTCTCACAGGAATTTTATGATATTGGTTAATGATAAAGATAGATGGCTAAATCTATAGAATTTGTATCTTGTTTTTTTATGATTGCAGGTTGAAAGAAAACATGCTTGCTACAATTAGGCTTATGGAGTCAACAATCAGTATTTTCAGTGGCAAGGTTTCCTGACATGGGAGTTGAGGCAGATAGGAGTCTTTAACAAAGGCAATTCACTCATAAAACATAGGAAAACATTTTCATTTCATTACTAAAGGAAGTCAGAGCATAGAGTTATGAATTCTGAGTAATAGAAATGAAATCTAATGCAGGTAATAAAACATAAGATGTAGATCAATAAGACATTAAAAACTCCATGAGAATCATAGGTCTATCAAGAATAAAATCCCTCTGTATTACTGATATAAGTCAAAATACATAAAGGGTCAGTTTGGTGCAAAAAATCTTCAACCCTTTAATACTTCGATAATTTGCCTTTAAATTGACATTATTACAACAAGGATGATCTTCCTAAAGGCTAGATTCATCAAATTCTTCCTATGACACATCAAATAACTAAAAAACATGACTTCTAACAAGAAAGTGATAGCTACACCCTAAAGAAGACATCTCCTAATAGGAGTGTAACTCCTATTTATTACATAGTCTACCTTATCTTCGTGAAACAATTACATGTCAGTTACAAATAACCATCACATGCTTGAATGAGAGATGATAGGTTCATTACCACCTTTACATATTTAAAACCCTCCTAGACATGTGGAACATAACCCTATTTTTCAGGAATGCATGACCTTATCTTCAACGAGAGCTTTAGTTGATCACCTGTCTCCACAACACTTCTTTCAATCCATAAATGTTTGATATTAAGGTCCCTTGACATGTTGGAGGAGTCCAGTTGTCCAAAATTGTCATTAAGCTGCTCCAAAACCTTCAAAAATAGCTCGCTACAAAAACGAGACAGTTTCGTAGCAAGCTTTCGTAGCGTTGAAAAAGAAGCTTCTGAAGTCAAAAACTATGGTCTTTTGTTGTTCCATGATGTCAACCTAGTCATGACACATCACCACCACCATTATCCCTTCTTGAAAAATATAAAAAATATATTTAGAAACAAAAAGGCTGCTACATAAATTTTCGTAGCGTTTTCTTGGCTTTAAGCCTAAGAAACGCTATGAAACTATGAAAAAAGTGCATAATTTCCAGATTTAAATACTAACTGCAAAAAGTGACCTCCATCTATAAAAAAATTATCTTCAGCATGCCATTAACCTTATAAAACAAATTAAAACTCAACTGAGGACCCTTGTGTGTTTCCTCTTCATTAATGATCAGTTGAGTAATGGGCTCCTCAACCACAGTTATCTTCAAACCTTTTTTCTCTAGTTCTTCATGAATCAGTTCCAGATGTTCTTGTAGGTATTTGACTTGGTCCTTTAGTGTCCTGTTCTTAGACTGTAAGTGTAGGTTCATTTTCCTGATATGTTTCACCTCTCCTCTCAATCGCTTAGTCCATTTGATCAGTTTTTCTGTGTTGTCCAAGGTCTTAGAGACACTTGTGACTTGATCCTCCCAAATATCTTTCATTTTTTCAAACTGTACCTTCTGAACCTTGTGCTTCCTTGTCTCTTTCTTTAAGACTGATATTTCATCATTTTCCAACTTCAAATGCTCCTTAAGTACTTCAATCTCAGTTTTTTCAATAATTTTCTCTTTGCCCTTCTTTTTCTTGATGACCAAATCTTATTTTGCAGGTGATGAGAGGTCAATGATGCTTGGTGGTGGATGGACAGTTTCAATGACCGTCGAAGCTTCTTTACTGCTTTCCAAGACCTTTCTGGCATGTCTTGTCATTGGTTTCCTAGCTTCAAAAATGAATCCAGCATCTTCACCTACAAACTCTAACTTCTTAGCTATTTTGGCTCTCTTGAGCTTCTTTCCTCCCTCATCTATATCTTCATCTTGGACTATGGGAGTTTCTTCAATATCAATAGCATGTAGAATGTCTTCTAAGCTACCCTTAGCCACGATTTGGCTTCTTGTAACCCTCTCGCTGCCATGTTTGCTCGATGTTGGCTTTTGTTTTGCAGGTGTAACTTTGGGTGTGTCATCTTTCTGCAATGTCTCTGTCTCCATGATCACTGGCTCAATTTGCTCTGCCATTGAAGGTGATGGTATATCTCTAGGTTTAGGAGTGATGGAATCTATTTCAAGACCACTAATGAACAGAAAAGATGACCGGCCTCTGCCTAATCTCTATAACTCTTCTAATAACAAAAACTTGATTAAACCATGATGAAAGAGTGAGGTTTCATTTCCTTCAGATTTATCTTGAACTTTGTCTGACATTTTAGATAAGCTTTTTTATAATTAAAAAGGTAAATCAAGAGACGTCTTACCAAAAAAATGTAGCAGAAACCTGAGGAGGTGAGAATAAACCATATGATACCTCCCTTCACAGGTGAAGTACTTTTAAATGATTAGTAGAAGCTTTGAGAAATTTTCTTTCATGTAGCGCCTTGAGATGGAATTTGTGAGATCAATCTCACTATGCTCTAGCTTGATAAATTCCTTACAGTCCTGCATGGTGAACTTGAAGCCTTTCAACCATTCTTTTCCTCCTCTAAGGATTCTTGTTGCTGCTGCAATGGTCTCTGGTGTTACAGTGAGGTTTAAAATTCCCCCCTTTGAAGCTGTCCCATTGAAACTGATAGCAAAATCCTTAGAAACATGCACATGGAACACTTGCAATCTTTGGCACAACTGCAAACACCCTGTTCTTCTGAAAACTTATAAGGCAGTTGGGTCTTCATTAATCAAATTCATGTATTATGGCTCATATTTGAGGTAGTGGCTACCTTTTCTGGTCTTCCTCTTTGCAGCCATGATGATTTTATACCTTCTCTGCCTCGCTTGATCAGTGACACCTGCAACTTTTGAAAATGCCAGCAACCAATTTGGCTTCATGAAACAGCTCTCCAGAACTTAGTATCATGTAAATATGAAGTGGATAATGACCGAACACTCAATGGGGAAAGGTTTTAAAGTTTCGATGATAGCTCAAGGCTTAATCATGACTCATACATGCTAAAAACAGTAATAATGACCTCAGCCATGACCTTTAGACATTGATTTAACTGTAATTGACTCAAATGACATCCACCCTAACACTTCTAATCATTGACTGACACCTTGCACCGAATTTTGAAAAGATAAACAAAAAAAACTTTTTTCGTAGCATAGTTAGTTCATTTCCAGGAAGTTTCTCTACAAAAGCATTAGCAATTTCGTAGCGAAAACTGCCTTTTTACTGTGTAATTTGCTACGAAAAAAAGAAAAACTAGCTAAAGTGACCTTCTCGAATTCAAAAACTTGCAAAATGAAATATGTTAGCAAATGATGACTGATGGGACATGATGTGACTTGAATGGAAGTGGTTTGAGATTTAAAATTTTCCTTTACCAACTAATGACAAATGAACTCTATGACCATACCTTTGACAAATGAACCTCTAAGGCTATGTCAAATGATGTTTCAAATTTTCTGAGTGATAACAGTGGCTCCACTTGGGATGGTGTGCCCCTGTGGTACACCAAAGAACTTGTAGTTCCAGTGCTATCCATCTTCTTGACAACAAAAACTGTGAAATTTTCCAAGCTTTCCTTCAAACTCTAATGGCCTTCACCTCAGGCTCAAGATTGATGATTAGCTTATATTTATTAGCAGAAAAACATATAAAAATGGAATATTTGCAATGGAGTGAAAGATCAGTAGAACTTAAGAGGAATAGTGCTTCAAAAACCTGCCATTGACAAGCCCTCCAACACAAGGTTGTCCATCCATCTCATGCAGTATGTAAGTGTTGTTTCCACGAAATGCAACCACTATAAATGGACCTTTAAAGATATTCTCAAACTTACCATGCTTCCCTTTTATTCAATCCTGGCCTCCTACTTCAAAACCACACCTTGAATTTGAAATTTTTCCTCTTTGACCTTCCTATCAAATGTCTTCTTAATTCTGTTTTGAGATTGTTGATTGTTGTTATAGACTTCCTCTCTTTTTTCCTGCAAAGCTATCAACTGGTTTATCCTCCTCTAATCCTTGCATCAGCTTCATGACAGGCACTCACGAGGATGTAGGAAAAATAGCTTCAGCCCCATACACTAACTCATAAGGTGAAGTTCCAATTGACCTTTTTGTGCACACTCTATTAGCCCACAGAGCATACTTCAGCTTCAAATGCCACAGCTTCTTATTTTCTTGCAGCACCTTCTTAATAATCCTCAAAATTATTTTGTTAGAAGATTCAACAAGACCATTACCTTGTGGATAATATCTAGTAGAATGCCCAACTGTAATGTGATATTGATGATAGAATCTAATTAGCCTCTTGGATTTGAATCCCTGTGCATTGTCATTGATGATCTTCATAGGGCAGCCAAACCTAGACAATATATTATTTTCCAAAAATGAAATGATAACTGAATCATTTTCTTGCCTAGTTGGGATTGCTTCAATCCACTTGGTGAAACAATCAGTTGTTTTCATGATCCAACGATGTTGACTTGAAGATGATGGATGAATCTCGCCAATAAAATCTAGCCCCCAATGTTGCAATGACACCTTAACATAGATAGGCATTAAGGTTAAAGGAACAAGCTTTTTCTTACCATAGAAAATTAGGCATTCATGGAAAGAAGAAATCTTTTTTTAGATATCTTTGAACATAGTAGGCCAATAGTACCCTACTCTAAGAATCTTATTTTTTGTGGCCTTCCAATAATGATGACCTTCACAATCTACTTTTTGAAACTCCTCAATCACTTTCTCTACCTCTTCTTCCAGCAAACAATTCAAAATAATACCACCAGTATCTTTCCAATACATATTTTTATCAATGATGCAATACCTCTAGGATTTTAGCTTCACAAACCTTGCTTTAGACTTTGTCAATTCAGCGGGAGATCTATGATGATGTAAGACAAAAACAATGTCTTTGTACTGGTCAGAAAGGATGTACTTCTCTTCAATGGGAATCAACTCTTCATCTTGATATGATATCTCTGAAATTTCTACAATTAAATTCATATCAAGATAGTCAAAATCGGACTGTTCCATCAGCTTGCTAGCCCCTGACCCTTCACCAATTTTGTCGGTGTGATTTCTATATCATATTCCAGTAAGTTAGCTATCCTCTTCCCTCTTTTACCATCAAGATCAGCTTGAGTTAAGATGTCCTTTACAACAGCATTAGGAACAAATGCTATAACATGAGAATGCAGAATGTAAATTCTAAAATATTTGATGGCTTTGACCAAAGCATAAGCCCGCTTATCTAGGATATTGTAATTTAGTTCTAAATTAGCTAAATTCCTGCTAAAAAATGAAATAGGTTGCGCAGTACCTTGCTGTCCTTTCTGCAGCAAAACTCCAGCAATTGTGTTCTCTGATGCAAATGTAAAAACCAAAAATTCTTTTGAAAAATCCGGGTTGATCAACATTGGTGCTTGAGTAAGTGCCTTCTTGATCTCCTCAAATGAGTTCTTTTCTCCTATTGCCCACTTGATTTCAGCTCCTTTCTTCAACATCTTTGTTATGTATTTTACAATCTCAGCAAAATTAGGAATAAACCTCCTCACAAAATTCACTCTTCCAAGGAAATACTGAATTTCCTTTCTTCTTCTAGGAAAATATACTTTTTGAATGGCATTGACCCTTCTTGGATAAATATTAATCCCATATTTAGATATAACATGCCCAATTAACTTGCCTGGAGTCAGAGAAAAAATTCTCTTAGTGGGATTGAGAGAAATTCCAAACCTTCTACACTTCAGCAGAATATTTTCTAGATGCTTCAAATGGTCTTCTTCTCTCCTTAAGAAAACTGTTATGTCATCCAGATAGACAACCAACATCTTATCCTTCTCCTCAGTGAAGGCAATATCCATTTCTCTTTGAAAGGTTGCTCCTGGATTCATTAGACCAAAGGGCATTTTAGCATACATGAATGTGCCCCATGGTGTGTTAAAGGTGGTTTTTTCCTGATCTTATGGATGCACTAGTATCTAATTGTACCCTGAAAACCCATCCAGCACAGACATCCTTTGGGAACCAACAATATTCTGCATAATTTGGTCCATCTTTGGGAAGGGTAGTTTTCCTTTAGAGAGACTTTGTTCAAGTTTCTAAAGTCAATGCAGATTTTGATTTCTCCACTCTTTTTCCTAGCAAGAACCAAGTTTGCAAGCCACTTTGAGAATCTGATTGGAACAATAATTTTGGCATCAAAGAGCTTCTTGATTTCCTTCTCAATCAGAGGCATGAGAAGTGGATTAATCCTCCTCATCTTCTATTTGAAAGGCTTTTCATTTTCTTTAATATGAATGGTATGCTGAATAATAGTAGGATCATATTTCTTCAAATCACCATAACTCCATGCAAAAACATCTATGAACCTTTTCGTCATCTCAATATATTTATGTTTCATGTCAACTGAAAGAAATTTTGAAAGCTTAATCATTTTTGGCATTGCTACTATACCAAGGATACAACTCTCTACATCTTCCTCATCAGCTTGTATCATAGGTGATTTTAACACATCATTCTGATCAAAAATATTTTCAAGTAATATGAGACCTTTGGGTATAGAATTATTTTTCAGTTGTAACACTTCAGAATTCCCCTTTTTTTCAACAAGCATGTTTTTCTAGTCTATATGTGTGCTTTCAAAATTCTCTTTCAATTCTATAAATTTTTTGACTTTCTGATCATCCTCAAAAACTTGCCAATGAATTATGTTGTCACGGATAACAGGCCTATGATGAACTTCAACCTCATAAATCTCAGTTAAATGCGTAGAAATAATAAACAGACTTGCAGAGACAACTAGGGAGTCAGTTACTGAGTTTTGGTCCCTAGTCTTCCCAATAAATGAATATTCTTGAAAATTCTAACATATCCATGAGCAAATTTCTGTATGCCCTCATTCTCACATCCTTATTTTGATATATACCCTCAACTTGCTTAATAAATAATTCAGAATCTCCACAAATAGAAATATTTTGGGCACCCATTCTTTTCAAAATTTCTAAACCCAAAAATAGAGATTCATACTCAGCCATATTATTTGTGCAATCAAAGTTCAATTTGTAAGGAAAGAACTTACTTTTATCCTCTGGATTTGTGATCCAAATTCCTGCTCCAACCCCCTCTCTTCCTGTTGATCCATCAAAGAGTAACAACCACCAGCCTTCTGCCCTTTCTTCATTGTCTTGTTGATTTTATGCTTCCTGAATTTCTTCTTTCTTTTCATCTTCTGCTTCATCAGTCAATTCATTGAAAAGTATAGCAGATCCTAATTTAGTATAAACAACATAGATTGGAAATTCTGAGGTTTGTCCTTAATACTTACCATATAAGCCATCCTTGTTTCTCTGTATAGTCTTATTTTCTCACCAAAAATAGGAATGGTGGCATAAGTTAGGTCCATCTACATGGTGCCTTTGATATTTTTTGCCCAAGACCTTGATAACAACATGCCAAACTTAGGTGGAATGTCTGCTACCACAATGTCCATTACCACTATCTTGGCAGGGACTTGTGTAAGACCAACAACAACATCTTTTATTAAACCAATGCACTGAAATATTTTTAAATCAAAAGAAAACAAGTCCTTATATGGCCTAGTGATTTCTAATCCTATCCTTTCCATGATCAATTTGGGCATGAGGTTATCAGAGGCCCCTGAATCCAACATGGCATTATGTAATGTCATGTCATGTACGCTAAGGCTGACATAGAAAGCATGCACCTCTTCATTCTACTAATCCTCCAATATTGGTCCCAAGTATATGGTTGGATTATCTTCTTGAACATTAAGGATGTGAACAACTCCTGGTTGGGAATTCAAAATTTTTGCAATCTTACTTCTATATTCATTCACCTTAATAATTTCTCCAAAAGGTTCTAGGATTTTGATCTTGGAGATCTCATTCTCCAAACTAAAAACAGAAGCAGATTTTTTAGTCTCTTTGATAGGAGGAGGAGGTGGTGTATCTTTTCTAACCTCGACAACTTTAGGGGCATCTTTCTTGGGTTGTGTTTTGTTTGCAGTAATTGGAACAATTTTGTTTCTGAGGTTATATTTTTTCTGCATCTAAAAGATTGCATGTTGATATCCTCTAAGATAATCATATGGTTCCTTACCCTTGTTTACATCATGATCTGACTCATCATGTTCCTCTTTAGTCAAAAAAATTCCAGACATGTTTTCATCCAAGCAATGAATAGAGTCTTCTGGTATTTCAGGCCGATCTTCTTCATCGACTAAGTTTTGCTGAAAAGGAGGCCTTACTTGAGGGTCAGAATAATTTTTGTTTTCCCTTGGTCTCTGTTGGTTTTGAGGTCTTCTGAATTGAGGATTTCTAAACTGAGGTTCATGTTGTGCAAGAGGAGTAGAGGCATTCCCAAGAGCAAGAATATCCATCAGTTTTTCCATTGTCTTCATCATGGAATAAAATTAATCATCAGAGGTGGAAGGCTTATCTTCTTCTTTCAATTTTGTCTTTCCCATATTGGACTTTTTAGCTTCTATCGTATTGACCTCCACCTTCACATCATCATTTTTCATTTCATCTAGTGAAGGGGATTCTCTTTCTCTTAGCAGGATAGAAAATTCATAATAAAAGGCCTCAACATATATCAGTTGAGCTGCTCCTGGAGGAGGCTTAAGATGGGCAGGGATGGAGTCATAAAATTTGTTAAATCTCTTGGAGAAATTTTGGATAGATTCATCAACAACTCTTTTCATACTATTTTACTCAGTGAGGGCTTATACAGGTTTGGCTCTAATTCCCCACTTTCTCAAGAAGCTATCTTCAACTTCATTCCAATTATGCAGGATTCCTGGTGTAAGGGCTTTGAACCACTTCCTGACCTCACTAGTAAATCTCTGAGCAAATAATCTCATCTTGACATCCTCATGGTCAACCTCCTCCCTGTCTATAAAGTTATTGAACTAGTCTACATGCTCTTCGGCTGAATCTCTTCATCACTTCCCCAAGTTTTTATTCTTGTAGATTATTTGCTAGGAAGGGAATTAAGGACAGCTGGGAGAAAAAGAGTGGAATACCTAGCAGGTGCAACAATAGGTGGAGGTGGCACATTTCCTGCCATGATGATTGGAACTGTGGTAGTTTTAGGGACAATAGTGGTAGAGGAAGAGGGATTGTTAAGAGGGGGGATGGCTGGTATTTGTTGTCCAGTTACAATTGAACTCCAATCAAATAAAGGAAAACGCAATTTACTTCTTAGTAATATTTCAAATGGGTCTAGTTCCTTCAACCTATTTAAATATTCCATCTCTAACAATAACTCTGATGTGACTACTTCCCAAAACTCTTCTTTATATTTTTGGGTCACTGTTGGCTTGAAGGGTCTTGACCCAGGTTCGGATTTAAGGTTTTCCAACAAACCCCTATACTACTGGCCCTTTCGGCAATGACCCACTTTCGTAAACCAAGGTCTCACCCAAAGTAGTATGGGTGGGTGTTGGAGCCAGGTTTCCGCACCCTGGGAGAAAGTGGGTAATTAAGGAAGTCTTGTTGAGATTTATCAGGTTCACACAGAAAAAATCTTATTACCGAGCCCTTAACAGTATAACCAGCATGTAAAAATCAACAAAGCTACTATTATTAAGCATATCTTAGCAACACCTTCACATCCACGTGCGCATCAGTGATTATCTTCACAGAATAACACAATCCTAGCTAATTCATATATCACAGACACAATCATAGCTAACACAAAGGTACTTCAATAGTAAACACAACCAATTCAGATAACATAGAGATACTTCAACAGATTCTGTGTTATTTAACGTCCAAAACCAAGTTACAAACCAAGTCACAACCCACGCACACAGAATCTCAATAATTCGTATTTAGCATCGATCTTTCTTAATTATCTCTAGACTCAAACTATCTATTTATTTATATCATCATAGCCTGCACTATCCTGTGGTCTGCAAACCGTGGTTTGTGGACTCTATGTCTACCCTTTGATCCATTACAATACATTGGGGGATTTGACCCACCCCACAGCCCCTACGCTAGACTAATTACTACAAAAATATATATCAAAAAGCGCAGCTATGGTACCCCATTCCAACAGTCACTAAGGTTGAAGTATCAATACCTCTTCTTTGTAGGTCTAAGACAATTTTAGTCAATTCGTTTTTATTTTCAGACCTAAACAAGACTTCCTAAATTTTATCATCAAAATTTTTATCTTCAAGACTTCTTAAATCTTCAGAGGATAAGACTTTTGTATGTAATGGAGTACCTGATTGTGCAAAACTACCTTGAATGCCTCTAGAAATTGTGTTTTTATTATCCACAACTGTAGGTGGATCTGGGTCAGGATTACTCCTCGTATATCTCCTTTTCGAAGCCACCTTTGAACATGAGAATTTTAAATGGAGTCACCAAGGTAGTTGCAGCCTCGAATAGCTCCTGAGCCCCTGCTACCTTCAAGAGTTTAGCTTCAGAATTTCGGGAAAATTATATCTTCAGGCTCCCAGCAGACGCACCAAAATGTTATCACAAAATTGCACTTGATTGACTACTATAAGACAACTCTATGTAACTGTTTCAAACCAGCTTTTGACTTAAGCTTAGCCTCTTTAGTCTGAGAGGGCTCTCTCAAAGGGGTTTATGATATTTGATTATGATAGTACTAGATGGCTAAATCTATTTCAAAAGTAACTTGTTTTTTCTGTATGTAGGTTGAGAAGAATGTAGGCTTGATACCATTGGGCTTATGGAGTCAATAATAAATATTTTCAGTGGCAAGGCTTCTTGACATGGAAGCTGAGGAAGATAAGGGTCTTTAACAGAGGCAAATCACACATAAAACATAGAACAACACAGTCATTTCATCACTAAAGGAAGTCAGAGCATAAACATATGAATTCTGAGTAATAAGGAAGAAATATACTGCAAGTGGTAAACCTAAAGATATAGATCAGAAAAACATTAAAAACCCCATGAGAATCTCAGATCTGTCAAGAAGAAAGTCCTTTGTATTACTGATATAAGTCAAAATACATAAAGCAACAGTTTGGTGCAAAAAATTTCCAACCCTTTACTACAATAATTTGCCTTTAAATAGACATTCTTATAGCAAGGATGATCTACCTAATGGCTATATTCATATAATTCTTCCTATGACACATCACATAACTGAAAAACATGACTTCTAACAAGAAAGTGACAACTACATCGTAAAGAAGACATATCCTAATAGGAGTGTAACTCCTATTTATTACATATTCTACTTTATCTTTGTGAAACAGTTACATGTTAGTTACAGATAAGCATCACATGCTTGAATGAGAGATGATAGATTAATTACCACCTTTACATATTTAAAACCCTCCTAGACATGTGGAACAATACCCTATTTTTTAGGAATGCATGATCTTATCTTCAATGAGAGCTTTAGCTGATAACCTGTCTCCACAACACTTCAAGTTAGAAATGTTTGATATTAAGGTCCCTTGACATGTTGGAGGAGTCCATCTATCCAAAACTGTCATTAAACTGATCTAAAACCTTTAAAAACAACTCGCTACGAAAACAATATAGTTTCGTAGCGTTGAAAAATAAGCTTTTGAACCCAAAAACTCTGCTCTTTTGTTGTTCCATGATGTCAACCTAGTCATGACACATCATCACCACCATTATCCCTTTTTGAAAACTAAAAAAAAGTATATTTAGAATAAAAAAGGCTGCTACAGAAATTTTTGTAGCATTTTCTTGGATTTAAGCCTAGGAAACACTTCAAAACTGTGAAAAAGTGAAAAATTTCCAAATATCAAGACTAACTGCAAAAAGTGACCTCCAGTTGTAAAAAATTGATCTTCAGCTTGCCATGAACCTTATAAAACACATTCAAACACGATTTAGGACCCCTGTTGTGTTTCCTCTTCATTAATGATCAGTTGAGCAATGGGCTCCTCAACCATAGTCATCTTCAAACATTTTTTCTCTAGTTCTTCATGAATAATTTCCAACTGTTATTGTAGGTCTTTGAATTTCTCATTTAGTGTCATGTTCCTAGACTGTATGTGCAGGTTCATTTTCCTGATATGTTTCACCTCTCCTCTCAATGGCTTAGTTCATTTGATCAGTTTCTCTGTGTTGTCCAAGGTATTAGAGACACTTGTGACTTGATCCTCCCAAATCTCTTTCATTTTTTCCTTCTGAACCCTGTGCTTCCTTGCATCTTTATTTAAGACTGATATTTCATCATTTTCAAACTTAAACTGCTCCTTAAGGACTTCAATCTCTATTTTTCAATGATTTTCTCTTTGCCCTTCTTTTTCTTGATGACTAGATCTTATTTTGCAGGTGATGAGAGGTCAATGATTCTTGGTGGTGGCTGGACAGTTTTAGTGACCTGTTGAGCTTCTTTACTAATTTCCAAGACCTTTCTACCATATCTTTTCATTGTTTTCCTAACTTTAAAAATGAATCCAACATCTTCACTTGCAAACTCTAACTTCTTAGTTGTTTTCGATTTCTTGAGCTTCTTTCCTCCCTCGTCTATATCTTCAGATTGGAATATGGGAGTTTCTTCAATATCAATAGCATGTAGAATATCTTCTAAGTTACCCTTAGCCAACGTTTGGCTTCTCGTAACCCTCTTGCTGCCATGTTTTCTCACTGTTGGCTTTTGTTTTGCAGGTGTAACTTTGGGTGTGTCAACTTTCTGTAATGGCTCTATCTCCATGATCACTGGCTCAATTTGCTCTACCAATGAAGGTGATGGTATATATCTAGGTTTAGGAGTTGTTTTAGGAGTAATGACATCTATTTCAAAACCTCTGATGAACATAAAAGATGACCAGTCTATGCCTAATATCTTTAACTCTTCTAATACCAACAAATTGATTAAACCACGATGAAAGAGTGAGGTTTCATTTCCTTTATATTTAGCTTGAACCTTGTCTGACATTTTAGTTAAGCTTATGTACAAGTAAAAAGGTAAATCAAGAGACCTCTTACCAAAAAAATGTAGCAGAAGCCTGAGGTGGTAGGAATAAACCATATGATACCTCCCTTCATAGGTGAAGTACTTCTCAATGATTATCAGTAGTTTGAGAAGTTGTCTTTCATGTAGCTCCTTGGGATGGCATTTGTGAGATCAAACTCACTATGCTCTCGCTTGATAAATTCCTTACAGTCCTGCATGGTGAACTTTAAGCCTTTGAACCATTATTCTCCTCCTCTAGGGATTCCTGTTGTTGCTGCAATGGTCTCTGGTGCTACAATGAGGTTCAACATTCCCACCGTTGAAATTGTCCCATTTAAACTGATAGAAAACTCCTTAGAAACCCGCACATGGCACCCTTGCAATCTTTGGAAAAACTGCAAACACCCTATTCTTCTGAAAACTTCTAAGGCAATTGGGTCTTCATTAATCAAATTCATGTCTGATGGCTCATATTTGAGGTAGCGGCCACCTTTTTTGGTCTTTCTCTTTTCATCCATGATGATTTTATACCTTCTCTACCTTGCTTGATCAGTGACACCTCAAATTTTTAAATGCCAGCAACCACCTTGGCTTGGTAAAACATCTCTCCAGAACTCAGTAGCATGCAAAGATGAAGCAGAGAATGACATAAGACTCAATTGGGAAAGGTTTTAAATTTTCGATGACAACTCAAGGCTTAATCATGACCCATACATGCTAAAAACAGTAATAATTACCTTAGCCATGACCTTTGTACCTTGATTTAACCCTAATTGGCTCGAATAACATCCACCCTAACACTTTTAATCATTGATTGACACCTTGCACTAAATGTGAAAAAGACAAATAGAAAAACCTCTTTTCGTAGCGTAGTTAGTTAAATTCCTGGCAGTTTCATTATGAAAT
The DNA here is from genome assembly GCA_034641835.2 of Pinus albicaulis. Taxonomy (NCBI): domain Eukaryota; kingdom Viridiplantae; phylum Streptophyta; class Pinopsida; order Pinales; family Pinaceae; genus Pinus; species Pinus albicaulis. Next base: position 386,555,876 of record CM076573.1, on the reverse strand, counting down.
TATTCGCAGTTTCGTAGCGAAAACTGCCTTTTTACTGTGTAATTCGCTACGAAAACAAGAAAAACTAGCTAAAGCGGCCTTTTTGAATTAAAAAGCTTGGGAAATGAAATATGTCAGCAAATTATGAATAATGGGACATGATATGACTTGAATGGGGGTGGGTTTGGACCTTAGGATAGGCTAATATGAAAAAATTTAAATTTTCCTAATGAACTCTACGACCATACCTTTGACAAATGAAATCTATGACCATGTCAAATAATGTTTCACTTTTTTTTTAGTGATAACAATATCGATGGATTATATTGTTCCTAGTATGCGCATTGCAATGGTAACTAACATGGAAGATTAAGATATTATGGAAGAGAGATTGTCGTAACTATTTTTATTGGGGGAGGACAGATTCATTTTTGGTTTCCATCATCAGGTGCAAAAGGCGCGCGAAACGGCTTGGCATGACAGAAAAATTAGGCAGAATATTTTTAAGAAGGATGATTTGGTTTTGCTATATGACAACAAGTTTATGCACCAACCAGGAAAGTTAAAAATGCATTGGCTTGGACCTTATATTGTCAATAATATCAAAGAATGAGGTGTAGTACGTCTAGTTACCTTCACTGGCGAATTCATTCCCAGGTATGTGAATGGAAATTGAAACCATACAGGGATGATCCCATCCTTGCGTGCGCCAAAATACTATATGGCAAGAGAAGTGCCTTAGTGCCCAAAAAAATTGTGAGAGTGTTATCACAAAATATGACCTTGATAGACTGCTGAACAAGTAGAATTTTAGTAACTCTTTCAAACCAATTTTTTTGTTGAGGCTTAGCCTCCTCAACCTGAGAGGGCTCTCTCAACAGGTTTAAGATTTTGATTAAGGATTAGATGGCTAACTCTAGGAATAAAATGGATAAAAGTGTATAACTGGTTGAATTACTGATTAACAAACATATATTGGGTTATGGAGTCAAGATATGTTTCAAAAAAACATCAACATTAGCTAAACATGGAAGTCGGTGCACTTAGAGTTTTAGGTTTATAAACAAAATAGTAACATAGTGAATAAAACACAATCTACAAACATGTGAAGGAAATTAGAGCATTTTCCAATGAATTCTAAGTTACACATGTTCATACCACTGTAAATAGGTAGATGAGGAAAACCATAGAGAGATCAAACACCAAAAAATATTTGTGAATCCTGAGTAGTAAAGCCAATCTGTATTAAGCTAAAAATACACAATCTGCTACAATAACACAATTTGCTTGCTAATGAAAAAATGCCAACCTTGAGGAATTAAACCTCATGTTTCTTATAGATTCATCATTACAATCTTGGATTCCTTTATCTATCTTGAAGAGAAATCGAATTTCTAAGTTTGACACCTATCTACTTCTAAAACATATTCTTAATTACAACTGACAGTTAACTGTCTCTTTAGGAGTCCTAATACAAATAGGAGTAAAACTCCTTATCATGTCTAAAACAACCTTATCTAAGACTTGAATATTCTCTTTGACAACTGCTTCTCCATATCTTCGACCTTGATGGTGACTTTAACCTTGTTATGAGATCCTGCTGACTCATGTCTTATCTGCCCTAAAAACCAACACATTTCCTGCAATTTAGCCTTTATCTTCCATACTGATCTTCAAACATATTTTGCTTGAAATGATGACTATTTTAGATATTTGACATGTGATAACATTTCCTTGAAACTTCACCCTTCCACCTATTCAAAAATAAACCTTGAAAAATTATAAAGGAGATGGGATATATATGCGCTACGAAAATAGCAGTTGTTTTCGTAGCGCAGAATTTGTATTACTTTGAAACATTCCTTTTAACCTTTCATTCATCTAATTTGAAACTTAAATCTTCATAGGAGATCATTAATCCATCATTAGCAGCATCAAAACTTGGAAATCAACTGTTTTTACCCCCAAAACACCTATGAAAAATGCCCAAAATTCACCTATAGCAGTTTCGTAGTGCGCTACGAAACTGCTGTGTATGCCCCTTTTACACAGTTTTTTCAAAATATGAAGTCTTAAGGATATTTTAACTTCTGCGATGATTTCCATAGACCTTAACAGGCAAAACAAGCTAACTTCGAAATTTCTTCAAAAAGTAATTCCTTTCTTAATAACAAAATTGTTTTAAGGATTTGTTACTTGTTGCTCTATTTCATCTCTGCTGTAACTTACCTTCAGAATTTTTCAATTGAATTTCCAGGTCTTCAATCTGCCTCTTCAGCCTCCTGTTAGTAGCCCTTAATTTAACGTTTATCATTATCACAAATCTGGCCTCTTTGATTGCAGGAAAAGTCCAAGTAAAACACTGAGCTTCACTGCTAACTGTTTCAGGTTTTGAAATTCTTTCAACCTCACACAGAACCTTTATTCTGTTGAAATTTGTCTTCTTAGCAACATGTCTTCTTTCTTTCCTCTTGAGCTTAGAAATTTCAAAATTAGCTAATCTCAACTTCTCTTCAATTTCTTAATGACTGCTCTTTTCTGTTTGAGTATGAAAAACTTTGTTTTTGTCAGCTTCAGGCATTGGTGATGATAGGTCTATATGTTCTTCATAAACATTGGAAAATTTCCCTATTTTCTCTAACTCCATATCCAGCTCTTGCAATTTTTTTGATTGCATGGTTCAAGGCTTTCTGGGCTTGAATTTTTTTTTTGAAATCTCATCATCAAAATCCCGCTTTTTAGAAGATTTCATCTCCTTAGACTGCCCTTCATCCAATTTTATGAATTTTTCCTGAACCAAAGGACATTCTTCAATATCAATAGCCTGTAAAATATCATTCAAATCACCCTTTAAATTTAGAATTTCTCCTGAAAACACTGTTTTACCCTTTTCCTTTGAAATTTGACTTCTACTCAATATTTTTACGGATCGATTTGCTAGTTTATTGTTCCTATATTGTTTCCTTAACTTGAGTTTGTCTTCTTTTGTGCGAGGTTGAGGAGTCTCTCGAATAATCACTAATGTTTTAATTTCTAGCTCTTTCACTTTCTTTCCGGGTTTCAACTTGACAAATATTTTTGATCTTGTCTCTGCGGGATCACTAGTTTCGATGGTGATATTTCTTTGGCCTTAGGGCTAATACTTGTTTTTTGTGTTTCCACCACGAATCCACACAAAAACAAAAATGTAGACCATTCTCTATTTATCCTCTAAAGTTCATGTAAAAAATATAAATTTAACTAGACCATGATGGAAAAGTGAAGTTTCACATCCTTGAGTTTTCATTTGCACTTTATTTTCCATCTTAGCTAAACTTCGAAACAAGAAGAAAGGAAAATCCAAAGAAATTATTCTAGTAAAATGCAACGTGAGTTTGAAATGATAAGAATACACTTTATGGTATCTTCCCTCGGAATTGAAATACCTTTGAATGTTAAAGAGCAGGTTGGCATAGGTGTTCTTGATGTAACTTCTTGGAACGACTTTAGTTAAGTATCGTCTCGCAAACTTTGGCTTCGGAAATATTTTACAAGGTTCCATCTCAAACCTAAAAAAAATTTAACCATCTTTATTCTCCCCTTGGAATATCTATCACTAATTATATAATCTCAGGGAAATTGGCAAGTTTAAGACTCCAACTTTTGTATTTGAACAGGGTGAAACGAAGAGCAAACTCTTTTTTCACTTGATTATGACCTCCCTACAATTTTTCATATAATTTCCAACATCTTGTCTTCTTGAAGGCCTCCTCAACTCGATTTGTCCTTGGTTAGAGCCTCTATGCTTTTAGGCTCCTTCCTTAAATAGTGGCCTAACCTGTGGTTCTTTCTTTCTTTCGTCATATTTCCCTTGAAATTCCCGTGTGTGTTTCTTGAAAACCTATAATATCGGCCTCGCTTGATTTTCGAAAAACGCACTTTGCCTCGCTTGATTTAGGAATTCAGCCTCGCTTGATTAGGGATTTAGCCTCGCTTGATAAATGAGAGAAACTCTGGTTGTTGCTTACCATGAGCTTACCATTCGAAACAATGGCATGCACGAGTCGTTTCTTGCATAACTAAATAAAACTAGGAACCATCGCTTTTCAAATTTGAAAATGACTAACATAAATGACCTCTAATGAATATCATGATGGTTATGAATGATGGAATGTACAAGAAACGACTCCTAGCTGACACCTAATCATGAAATATTAACAAAATTTGATGGATTTTATAACTTGACAATACATGCTATGAATCCACGATTTTGTAGCGCACCTAATGTAATTTCGGGGTTTTGTGCTTGAAAAGAGTAGTGTTTTCGTAGCGCAAAAGCGATTATTAACACTCACTGCACTACTGAAACGTGGTTTCGTGGCTTAATCAATTTCTTTTTAAACATGGTTAAAAAAATGGACTTTCTAAACATGATATGAGACACTCAAGGTGTGAAATAAGGTTTTTAGACTTTATTTTGTAATGAAAATGAGACTCTAACCCTATCACTTAACCCCTAAAACTTAAAATGACTTAACACCTATCTAAGACCATGATTAAAACAAGGTAAAAAAGTCCAAGTTTTAGAAAAAACTTTTATGGTGATAACGGTGGCTCCACTTGGGATAGTTTGCCCTGTGGTACACTAAGAACCCGCAGCTCTAGTGCTATCCATTTTAATAAAACAGAAAAAAAATTTATTTGATTTGACAAGCATTTTCTTCAAAGCTTGTTTGGGCCTTCACCTCGGGCTTAAGCTCTTTGTTTCAACTTGTCATTATTAGCAATAAAACTGACAAAGATGAAATATGTACAATGTCATGAGTGGTTGATAAAAATTTAGAAAACATAATGCTTTAGGAACCCTGCCATTAACGGGCCCTCCGAGCATATGATCCTCCATCACTTTCTGCCAAAATATAATTGTTGTTCCCATGAAAACCCGGCAATATGAAAAGGACCCTTCCATAAGTTCTCAATCTTACCATGCTTGCCCTTTTCCTCAATTTTTTTCTTCCCATTTTAGCACTTTGTCTTGTATTTGGAAACTTTCCTCTTTAATCTTCTTATCAAATGTATTTTTTTAATTCTATTACGAGCATGTTGATGGTTGTCATAGACTTCATTTCTCTTTTCTCTGTCAAAGCTATCAATTTGGTTAATCCTCCTTTGAATGGCATCCGGTTCCTCTTCAAGTCCTTGAATTAATTTCATGACCGGTACTCCAAGTGATGTCGGAAAAAGAGCTTCAACACCATAAATTAGTTCATATGGCGAAGTCCCAATTGATCTCTTTGTACATATCCTATCGACCCCACAAGGCATACTTGACTTTAGATGCCAAGCTTTCTTGTTTTTCCTCGCAATACCTTTTTGATGATTCTTACAATGCTCTTATTTGATGATTCAACAAGACCATTCCCTTACGAGATAGTATGATATAGAGTATCCAAGAGTGATGTGGTATTGATGACAAAAAATTGATCATTTTATTAGAATTAAATGCTTGGAAATTATCACGTTATAATCTTCATAGGATAGCCAAATCTAGACAATATATTATTCTCTAGAAAAGAGATAATTACAAAGTCATTAGCTTGCCTTGTTGGGATCGCCTCTATCCATTTGGTGAAGTAATCTATTGTCTGTGAGAATCCAACGATGTTTTCCCGATGATGATGGATGTATCTCTCCAATAAAGTCTAAACCCCATTCTTTGAAACGGTGCTTCCACATAGATAGGAACCAAAGGTAGAGGTACAAGCTTTCTTCTTCCTTCAAAAATTTGGCATTCATGACATGCAACAATTCTTTTATAAATGTATTTAAGCATTGTTGGACAAAAATATCCCTCGAATATTATTTCTTGTGGCCTTCCAATAATGGTGTCCTCTGCAATCACCTTTATGGAATTCTTAAATGACTTTATCGACCTCTTCTTCAAGTAAACAATTTAGCAATATTCCACCTGTATCTTTCCAAAATAGATTTGTCAAATACAAAATATCTTAAATATTTCAGCTTAACAAACCTTGCTTTGGACTTTGTTAGATTAGTGGGAGCTTTGTGATGTTGTAGAACAAAAACCACATCCTTATACCACTCCGAAGTGATGTATTTCTCATCAATTTGAACCAATTCTTCCTCGTCATTAGAAATTTATGATAATTCCGCATTCAGATTTATATCAAGACAGTCCCAAGTTTGATTGAGTCATTAACCATCTTCGAACCTTGTCCTTTCACCAACTTTGTTGGTTTGATGTCTATATCATATTCCAACAATTTTGCAATCCATTTTCCCCCTCTTACCATCGGGATCTCGCCTAAGTTTAGAATGTCTTTCACCACAACACTTGGAACAAATGCCACAATATGAGAATGTAGAATGTAAATTATGAAATCCTTAATAGTTTTCACCAAAGCATAGGCACGCTTTTCTAGAATATTATACTTCCGCTCAGCATTTTCCAATGTTTTACTAAATAAAGAAATAGGTTGTTCAATACCTTGTTTTCCTTTTTGTAGCAAAACTCCAGCAATTGTGTTTTCGGAAGAAAATGTAAAAACCATAAATTCTTTGGAAAAATTTGGGCTTATGAGTACTGGTGCTTGTGTGAGTGCTTTCTTGATTTGCTTAAAATATTTTTTAGCTTCAGTTGTCCATTTAATATCAATTCCTTTCTTTAACATCCTTGTTATATATTTGACAATCTCAGCAAAGTTAGGAATGAAGCATCTAACAAAATTCACTTTTCCAAGAAATGATTGAATCTCTTTCCTACGTCTTGGAAAATCTACCTTTTGAATTGCCTTAACTCTATTAGGATCAATCCTAATTCCATCTTTAGTAATAATATGACCAAGTAATTTTCTTGCAGTTAAAGCAAAGATGTTTTTCATAGGATTAAGAGAGATACCAAACCTTCTACATTTCAGCAGAACCTTTTCTAAATGTTTTAAATGATATTCTTCTTTCTTTGAAAAGACTGTTATATCATCAACATAAAAAATCGTTGTCTTATCCTTTTCTTCAGAAAAATCAATATCCGTTGCTCTTTGAAAAGTAGCTCCCGCATTCATGATACCAAAAGGCATCTTAGCATACATGAATGTGCCCCATGGTTTTGTGAACGCTATTTTTTCTTGATCATATGGATGTACAATAATCTAATTATATCCTGAAAAACCATCAAGCATAAAAATTATCTGAGAACCAACAATATTTTGTTGAATTGAATCCATCTTGGGAAGAGGATAATTGTCCTTTAGAGAAGCCTTTTTCAAATTTCTGAAATCAATACAAATTCTATTTTCTTCACTCTTCTTTCTAACCAAAACCAAATTTGCAAGACAATTTGAGAATTTGATTAGAACAATGATTTTAGCATCAAAGAGTTTCTTGATCTCTTTTTCGATCAATGGCATGAGAAGAGGATTAATTCTCCTTAATTTTTTCTTGAAAGGTCTTTCATTTTCTTTAATAGGAATAGTATGCTGAATAATGGAAGAATCGTACTCCTTTAAATTAGCATAACTCCAAGAAAATACATCAATACACCTCTTCATCATCTCAATATATTTGAATTTCATATCAGCTGAAAGAAACTTTGAAATTTTGATCATTTTAGGCAAAGCTAATGTACCAAGATTACAACGTTCTACTTCCTCTTCATCAGCTTGTATCTTTGGAAATTTAGAAACATCATTCTGATCAAAAAGCTTCTCAAGAGGAATAAGACCCTTTGGTATTGAATTATTCTTTAGTTGTAAAAATTCATAATTTCCTTTTGATTCAACAAACATGTTTTGTTGATCTACTTGGGTACTTTCAAATTCTTCTTTCAACTCAATAAAATTATTTACTTGTTGATCATCTTCAAAAACTTGCCAATTGGTGATATTGTCTGGTATAGATGGCCTATGGTGAACTTCAATCTCATATTTTTCAAAAGAATGAATAGGAATGATAAAAAGACTTGCAGAGACAGCCAAAGAATCAGCAATAGAATTTTGGTCTCTAGTTTTGATAGTGAAAGAATAGGCTTGAAATTTTTCCAACATGTCTAAAACTAGATTTCTATATGCTCTCATTCTTACATCCTTCGTTCGATAAACACCTTCAACTTGTCTAATAACCAATTCTGAATCTCCAAAAATAGAAATATTTTGAGCCTTCATTTGTTTCAAAAGATCTAATCCCAAAATCAAAGATTCATATTCAGCCATGTTGTTTGTGCAATCAAAATTCAATTTGTAAGAGTAAAACTTACTCTCATATTTTGAACTTTTAATCCAAAATCCTGCTCCTGCCCCTTCTTTTCTTGTTGATCCATCAAAGTACAATGACCACCATCTTTCCATCTCTTTTCATTTACCTACTGATTTTCTGTTTACTGATTTTCTGAATGCTGTTTTTATGCTCTCATTTCTTCCTCAACACTATCAGTTGACTCATTTAAAAAATGGCAGATCCAAGATTAGTATCAAAGGCATAAATAGGAAAGTTTTGAGGTTTATCTTTGCTACTTACCATGTAAGCCATTCTAGTCTCCCAATACAATCTCGTTTGTTCACGGAAAATAGGAATAGTGGCATAGGTAAGGTCCATCTACATTGTGCCTTTGATTTTTGTTTCCCATGATCTTGACAATAACATTCCAAATTTTGGTGGAACATCAGCCACAACAATGTCCATAACAACCGTCTTTGCTGGAATTTGTGTTAGACCAACAACCACATCCTTAATTAAACCAATACATTGAACTCTTTTTGAATCAAAATAAAATAAATCCTTATATGGTCTTGTTATTAGTAACCCCATCCTTTCCATGATTACTTTGGGCATAAGGTTATGAGAAGCCCCTAAATCTAAAATAGCATTATGTAAAGGCATATCATGAATGCTAATGCTTACATAAAAAGGAGGAAACTCTTCATTTTGTTCATCTTCTAACCTTGGACCCAAATATATAGTAGGATTATCTTCTTGGACATTCAAAATATCAGCAGCTCCTGGTTGTGAGTTTAATAGTCTAACAGTATTGCTTCTAGATTCATTTACCTTGAGAATCTCACTAAATGGGACTCATATTTTAATCTTTGAAATTTCATTCTCAAGGTTGAAAATAGAAACAGATTTTTCAACTACTTTGATAGGAGGAGGAAGTTGAGCGTATTTATTACCAAGTGGAGTGTCTTTCATATCTTCAACAATCTTTGGGGTATGATTTTTGGCTTCAGAAACCTTTGGAGCATCTTTCTTAGGTTGCGCTTTGTTTGCAATGATAGGTAAATTTTTGTTTTTGAGATTATATTGTTTTTGCATCTCAAAGATGGCATGCTGATATCCCTTAAAATAATCTAATGAGTCTTCTTCTTGATTAGCCAAATCTGACTCATCATGCTCTTCCTTAGTCAAGAAAATTCCTGACATATCTTCATCAAGACAATGGATGGATTCTTTAGGAATTTCAGGCTCATCTTCTTCATCTACCAAATTCTGCTAAAAATGAGGTCTCACTAGAGGATCAGGCTGTTAATTTCTATTTTCTCTTGGCCTTTGTTGGTTCTGAGGTCTCCTGAATTGAGGATTTATAAATTGAGGTTCATGTTGCACAGGAGGAGTTGAAGTGTTTCCAAGAGCCAACCTATCCATCAAATTCTCCATGGTTTTCATCATTGAATCAAATTTATCTTCAGAAGTTGAAGTGGAAGGTTTCTCTTCTTCTTTCAATTTATTCTTTCCCATTTTTTGATTTTTTTGCATCTATCATGTTTACCTCTACCTTTACTGCATCACTTTACATTTCAGCAAGTGTAGGTGATTCTATTTCTCTGAACAAGATAGAAAATTCATAATCAAATGCTTCAGCATATCTCATTTGTGCTAAGGCTTTTGGAGGTTTCAAATGAGCTAGAATTGAGTCAAAAAATTTATTAAATCTCTTTGAAAAGTTTTGGACAGAAATCAACTGACCTTCTAAGGCTGTTATATTTAGTAATTTCTTGAACTGGATGGGTTCTGTTTCCCCATTTTCTCAAAAATTTGTCTTCAAACTCATCCCAAGTTTGAATACTTCCCGGTGTGAGAGATTTAAACCATTTTCTAACCTCATCGGTAAAACTTTGTGCAAACAGTATTAACTTCACATCTTCATCATCAACTTATTCTCTGTCTGTAAAATCATTAAATCTATCTACATGTTCTTCTGTTGTGATTTCTTCATCACTACCCCAAGTATGGATCCTAGCAGCATATTTACTAGGAAGGTCATGCAAAACAACAGGGAGTACAAGTGGTGCATACCTAGCAGGAGCAGCCATACGTAAAGGATGAACAGTAGTTTTAGGAATGATAGAAATAGAAAATGAAGAACTGATATGAGGAGGAATATTTGGTTTCTGCAAGCCACTAACAATTGAGCTCCAATTTGGAAGGGGTAAACCAACTTTGGATTTAAACACGACTTTGAAAGGGTCAAGTTCTTTCAGTTTATCTAGAGACTCTTTCTCTAAAAACAGATCAGAGGTAACAACTTCCCAAAATTCCTCTTTTTCTTCTTGGGTTACAAGGGCTGAAGTGTCAATTCCTCTCTTTTTCAACTCTAAGATAATATCAATAAATTCCTTTACACTTTCTAATCTAAACAATACTTCATGAATTTTATCATCAACTCTTTTGTCTTCAGGACTTCTTAATATTTTAGAGGAGAAATATTTCAAATTAGATGGAGTACCTGATATTTATGAAATTCTTTGACTACCTCTTGAAATAGTGTTTGGATTGTCCACAATGGTAGGTGGATGAGGATCAGGATTTCTCCGTGTGTATCTTCTTCTCGAAGCCACCTTTAAAATTTTTAAAATGTATGGATTCACCAAGGTAGATGCAGCCTGGAAAAAATTTCTGAGCTCCTGCTACCTTTAGAAGTTCAACTTTCTTGATTTCGGGAATGAATAATCTTCAGGCTCCCGGCAGACGCACCAAAATGTTATCACAAAATCTGACCTTGATAGACTGTTGATCAAGTAGACTCTGAGTAACTCTTTCAAACCAATATTTTGGTTGAAGCTTAGCCTCCTCAACCTGAGAGGGCTCTCTCAACAGGTTTAATATTTTTGATTAAGGATTAGATGGCTAACTCTAGGAATAAAATGGATAAAAGTGTATAACTGGTTGAATTACTAATTAAAAAACATCTATTGGGCTATGGAGTCAAGATATGTTTCAACAAAACATCAACATCAGCTAAACATGGAAGTCAGGGCACTTAGAGTTTTAGGTTTATAAACAAAATAGTAACATAGTGAATAAAACACAGTCTACAAACATGTGAAGGAAATTAGAGCATTTTCCAATGAATTTCTAAGTAACACATGTTCATACCACTGTAAATAGGTAGATGAGGAAAACCATAGAGAGATCAAACACCAAAAACTCTTTTTGAATCTTGAGTAGTAAAACCAATCTCTATTAAGCTGAAAATACATAGTCTGCTACAATAACACGGTTTGCTTTCTAATGAAAAAATGCCAACCTTGAGGAATTCGACCTCATTTCTCTTATAGAGTCATCATTACAATCTTGGATTCCCTAATCTATCTTGAAGAGAAATCAAATTTCTAATTTTGACACCTATCTACTTCTAAAACAGATTCTTAATTACAACTGACAGTTAACTGTCTCTTTAGGAGTCCTAATACAAATAGGAGTAAAACTCCTTATCATGTCTAAAACAACCTTATCTAAGACTTAAATATTCTCTTTGACACATGCTTCTCCATATCTTTGACCTTGATGGTGCCTTTAACCTTGTTATGAGATCCTTCTGACTCATGTCTTATCTGCCCTACAAACCAGGGAACACATTTCCTACAATTTAGCCTTTCTCTTCCATACTGATCTTCAAACATCTTTTGCTAGCAATGCTGACTATTTTAGATATGTGACATGTGCTAAAATTTCCTTGAAACTTCACCCTTCCACCTGTTAAAAAAAAAAACCTAGAAAAAGTATAAAGGAGATGGGATATATCTGCGCTACGAAAATAGCAGTTGTTTTCGTACTGCAGAATTTGTATTACTTTGAAACATTCCTTTTAACCTTTCATTCATTTTCTTTGAAACTTAAATCTTCATATGTGATCATTAATCCATCATTAGCAACATCAAAACTTGGAAATCAACTATTTTTACCCCCAAATCACCTATGAAAAATGCCCAAAATTCACCTACAGACTGCAAATTTTGAAAAAACGTTGTAAAAGAGGCATACACAGCAGTTTTGTAGTGCGCTACGAAACTGCTGTGTATGCCTCTTTTATAAAAAAATTTCAAAATTCGCAGTCTTAAGGATATTTTAACTTCTGCAATGATTTCCATACACCTTAACAGGAGAAAAAAGTTGACTTTGAAATGTCTTCAAAAAGTAATTCCTTTCTTAATAACAAAACTATTTTAAGGATTTGTTACTTGTTGCTCTGTTTCATCTCTGTTGTAACTTACCTTTAGAATTTGTCAATTGAATTTCCAGGTCTTCAATCTTCCTCTTTAGCCTCCTATTAGTAGCCCTTAATTTAACATTTATCATTCTCACAAATCTAGCCTCTTTGATGCCTCTTTTACACAGTCTTAAGGATGTTGTGTAACCAGCTCCAAAAATAGAAGAGAAGAGATATCAACGCCTTAGAAATAAGCCACTTCGAGGGGGCAACCTCCAATACATTACATGAATGAACAATTCTTGGATGATACAATTTGCAAAACCTCCATTCTATATATAGGAGTCCATGTGGCCATAATGTAATCCTAGTGGGCCACAATGTAATCCTAGCCGACCTAAAAATAATAATTTAAGGGCACAATAATAACAAAATGGGGGTTACAAGGGTACAATAATAACAATAAGGGGGTTACACTAATAACAATAAGGGACTATACTAGCAATATAGGGACCTAACATGCCCCTCTCCTCCAAAACAGTGTTTTCCTCAATGCTTGAGTAGCTCTGGGTTCTTCTGTATAAAATTCTCATCCTCCCATGTAGAATCTTCGGTGGGTAAGTTCTTCCACTTGATGAGATACTCTGAAATTGATCGATTCCGTAGCTGTCGAGTTCTTGTTTCCATGACCGCTTCAGGTTCCAATATGATTTTTCCTTCCTCATCAAGTTCTCGCAATATTGTTTGAACTGGAAGATTTTCACCTATAACCTTCTTTAAGCACGAAACATGGAAAATTGGATGTACTCGCGAAGAAGCAGGAAGCTCCAATTTGTATGCCATAGTACCAATCTTTTGCAACACCTTGTAAGGACCATAGTACTTTGGAGATAATTTATTATCCTTCTTAGCTTGCTTGAGGGACATTTGTTTGTATGGTTGTAGCCGTAAAAATACCCAATCTCCTACATCAAAACTTCTCTCGCCGCGATGTTGATCTGCCTGTTGTTTCATTCGATTTTGTGCCAAATTCAGGTTATCCTTTAAGAGTTGGAGAACTTCTTGCTGATGCTCGATGTGATCTTCCACTGCTTGAACCTTCGAATTTTTCCTTAAAGATGATGTGATGGATGGTGGATTATATCCATAAAGTGTCATAAATGGGGTCATTTTTGCTGCAGTATGGAAGGAAGTGTTATACCACCATTCAGCAAGAGGTAACCACTTGACCCATTGTGTTTGTTTATCAGATACAAAACAACGAAGATATCCTTCCAACCATTTATTTACTATCTCAGTTTGACCATCAGATTGAGGATGATAAGATGAGCTATGAGCTAATTGAGTACCCAAACAAGAAAATAACTCCGTCCAAAAATTTCCAGTAAAAATGGGATCTCTGTCGCTCACAATAACCCTTTGGCTTCCATGTAGCTTTTGAATTCTGTCCATAAATGTAGTAGCAACTGTACTTGCTTTAAATGGATGAGATAATGCACAAAAGTGTGCATACTTGGCAAGTCTATCAACTACCACCATGATGACACTCTTTCCTTCGGACTTAGGTAAACCTGTGATAAAATCCATTGAAATCTCCTCCCAACGTTGACTTGGAATGGATAAAGGTTGTAGAAGTCCTGGGGTCTTAATTGTTTCCACTTTATTCTACTGGAAAACCAAACATTTTGCCACAAACTTTTGAATATCAGATTTAAGGCCATCCCAAAAAAATTCTTTCTTCACCCTGTGGTAAGTTTTTAAAAATCCTGAGTGTCCTCCTAAAGGAGAAGTGTGCAATTCCAGAAGAATATTTTGTTTTAGTTAGGAATTCTTACAAAGATATAAGCGATCTTTGTACCATAAGGAATCATTTTTCCAACTAAATGTATCAGATGTACTAGGATCTTGCTGCAACTTTTGAATGTGTCCATACATCTTTGTCCTTCTTCCATTCATCTCTTGCTTCGGTTATCCAATCTGGTTGGATAATAGAAATGGCACAAAGAAATGCTTCCACCTCTTCATTCTTTCTTGAGAGTGCATCTGCAACAACATTTAGCTTTCCTTTTTTGTAGATTATTTCAAAGTCATAACCCAACATCTTTGTGACCCATTTTTGTTGCTCTTCTGAAGATAGTATTTGTTCCAAAAAGTGTTTAAGACTATCATGATCAGTTTTTACCTTCAAGTGTCTTCCCATTAGGTAAGTTCGCCATTTCTTTAGTGCATGTAGTATTGCTAACATTTCCTTCTCATAAATAGGTTTCTGTAAATACTTTCCTTTGATTGGACGACTTTCAAAAGCAATGGGTCTTCTTTCCTGCATTAAAACTGCACCAATTCCATTTCCTGAGGCATCACATTCCACAATAAAGGTTTTTGTGAAGTCTGGCGTAGCTAAGACCGGTGCTAGGCACATTGCCTCTTCAAGATGTTCAAAGGCCTTAGTTGCTTCAGGAGTCCATGAAAATGCATCTTTCTTCAATAATGTTGTTAGAGGTGCTGCTATTCTCCCATAATTCTTAACAAACTTGTGATAATACCCTGTTAACCCGAGAAATCCTCGCAACTGCTTTATGGTTGTAGGGACTTTCCATTCCTTAATGGCTTTAATTTTGTTAGGGTCTACCTTAACACCCTCGTGAGATACAATATGACCCATATATTCCACCTCTTGTACTCCAAAGAAACATTTGGATGTTTTTGCGTATAATTGTTTCTCCTGCAATAGTTTGAGCACCCTATCAACATGTTCAACATGATCCTTCCAAGACCTGCTGTAGATTAGTATATCATCAAAAAATACTAGCACAAATTTTCTAAGGAAGGGTTTGAAAATGGAATTCATCAACCCTTGAAATGTAGAAGGTGCATTGGTAAGGCTAAAAGGCATGACCAAAAATTCATAATGACCCTCATGAGTTCGAAATGTTGTTTTTGGAATATCTTCAGTCTTCATTCTAATTTGATGATATCCTGAACGAAGATCCAACTTGGAAAAATAAATTGCTCCATGTAATTCATCCAATAATTCATCAATCACAGGAATGGGAAATTTATCTTTAATGGTGAGCTTATTGAGCTCCCTGTAATCCAGAAACATGTGCCATGATCCATCCTTCTTGTGTACCAATAGTACAGGAGCAGAGAAAGAACTTTGACTAGGTTGAATTATACTTGCCTCTAACATTTCTGCAATCATACGTTCAATTTCGCTCTTTTGGACGTAAGGATATATATAAGGCCCGATGTTTGGAGGAACACTGCCTGGAATCAAATGAATAGCATGATCATGATCATGAATAGGTGGGAGTCCTTTGGGAGTTTCAAACACCTTGGAATGATTGTCCAAGACTTGTTGGAGATCTGCAGAAATAGATGATTTTGATGTTGGAACTTCTAGTGAGCATAATTGTGTAATTACGCCTCGTTGTTCTTTCTTTAGAAGCTTTGTCATGACATTAGAGCTTATTATCCTTCCCGGCTTCCCTTCAATACCCCGTAATTCGACTTCCTTTCCTTCTGAAAATTTTTTCAAGAAAAGTTCTTGAAAATTAAAAGCTACCGTCCCCAAAGATTGTAACCATTGTACTCCTAGTACAACATCAGCACCTCCCATAGGAATGGAAAGTATTGGACTAGTCAATACATATTCCCCCATGGTTAGCTTGATATTATGGCATTTTCCAGAGCAATTTATAGTTCCTCCATTTGCAACCATCACTTGACATTCTGGTGCCGGGTATAGGAAACAATTTAATTCCTTGGCTACCTTATAATGAATAAAATTATGGGTGCTACCTGAATCAATCAACACTATTACCCTTTTCTTCTTTATATGTCCTTCTATCTTGAGAGTTTGAGGAGTGGTAATTCCCGCCAGTGCATTACACGATATGGTCGGATTCATTTCTTCCTCTTCTAGGGGTGGTTCCTGGTGTATATCCTCTTCTTGTTCATTTTCTTCTTCTTCTTCACAATCTATGTAAAATAATTTCTTCTCGGCACACTTATGACCTTTAGTGTATTTGCTATCACAACCGTAGCAAAGCCCTTTTGCTCTTTTTTCTTCCAATTGTTGTGGTGTCAACCTTGTAGGTTGTGGAAATCTAGGCGTAGCAACACTTCCTTCTTTATAGAATTGAGTGGTAGGCTTCCTTGTTGCCATTATTTTACATTCAACTTTTCTTGCCAACCTGAATGCCTTCTCCAATGAATCCGGTTCCAAAACACGAACTTCATGTTGGATGTTATCCTTTAAAGTGTCTATGAAGAGATCGATCCTGTGTTCCTCTGGAATATCAGTTACCCTTATATTCAATTTTTGGAAGTCCTCAATGTGCTGCCCCACTAAACCCTTTTGTTTGAGATTTATCAATTGGCTAAAGAAGGTGTTGCTCTTGGTATCCTCATAATGTGCTATCATTTCCTCCGTAAAAATTGACCAAGTGACAATTTTTTTACGGGAGCAAAGCCATCGATACCATACAAATGTATTTTGTTCTAAATGTAAAGTTGCAATGCGTACCTTTGTGTGTTTTGCACGTTATGGAGATCAAAATATTGCTCCATCTGTAGTATCCATGTTACAGGATCCTTTCCATCAAACTTCCTCATATCCATTTTTGGAATATGGTGGTTCTTCCCGCCAACATTAGAGTGTATGAAATCACGATTAACATTTATTTTTTCCTCATCATGAGGTTCTTCTATTATCTTTTCACCATTAGGAAACATTTCTTGTATCAACTTTGTCAAACCTTCTATGTCTGCTTTTAGATCATTCTTCATGTTTTCCATGTTGTCTTTCATGTCATCCATCTTAGCTTCCATGCCATCCATCTTAGCTTCCACGCCTTTCTTCAAACCGTCCATCTTCGCTTCCACGCCTTTCTTCAAAACTTCCATTTCATTTTTTGTTGCTCTTTGCGAGAGTGAAATTTGTTGCACTTGCTCTTGTAATTTTGATAGATCATGTTGCAATTCTTCATCTTCATGAGTCGTAGTAGAGCCTTCTGAAGGCTTAATGGGTGTTGAATTATTTTTATGGGGCATATTTTAGAACCCAATACTGATATCTATTCTACAATATGCCCTTGGAATCAATTCAAATTGATTCTTCAAACAAGACTTATGCAATTCACAAAAAAAATACACATTTTTCTTGCTTTTGAGGAGCTCGATATTGAAATAGGATTATCTCTGTGATTGTAGCACTTCAATATTTGAATTTTGGTACCAATGTATCCCTCTGAATTATCTTTCGAATGCCACAATTCTGACCTGATTTGGATTCTCCAAGACAAAGTTGTGTCCAATATCCCACAATGACCTAATTATGGACTGGTTCGGTACATCTAACTTGTACGACTTGCCACGTGTCACTGTTTCGTCCTTCGACTCTGAAATTTATAGCCAAGAAACAACATTCCGTGTGCTTGTGACCACTTTTTACGGCACTCCAATCCGATGCTCAGAAAAAGAGTTATGAAGATTTTCCCACGATCACCTTTTTGAGATGAAATTCAGGAGCCTGAAAAAACACTACCTTCCACAGATCATATCTCCGAAAATATTAGGAACCAAGCTCTGAAATTTTTTGACGATTTTCCTTAGGATTTCAGCTTCGCACCCTAAAAATTTCAGCTTCTGAGACTTCGTAAAAAAAAAATTATAGGGAAAATGCCACGATGACCTGTTTAGGAGCCTTAAAAAAAGACCTAACTTCCACAGATCATATCTCCAAAAATTTTGAGAATGAAGCTTTGAAATATTTTGACGATGTTCCTCAAGATTTCGGCTTCACACCCTAAAATTTTTAGCTTCTTAAAATTCGTAGAAAAAACGTTATAGCGAGAATTCCACGATGACCTGTTTGGAGCAGCGAAACCCTAGAATCCAAAGCTCTGATACCAAATGTTGTGTAACCAGCTCCAAAAATAGAAGAGAAGAGATATCAACACCTAGAAATAAGCCACTTCGAGGGGGCAACCTCCAATACATTACATGAATGAAAAATTCTTGGACACACGATTTACAAAACTCCTTTCTATATAGGAGTCCATGTGGCCATAATGTAATCCTAGGGCCACAATGTAATCCTAGCCGACCTAACAATAATAATTTAAGGGCACAATAATAATGTAATGGGGTTACAAGGGTACAATAATAACAATAAGGGTTACACTAATAAAAATAAGGGACTATACTAGTAATATAGGGACCTACCGTAGTCCTAATACAAATAGGAGTAAAACTCCTTATCATGTCTAAAACAACCTTATCTAAGAATTAAATATTCTCTTTTGACAACTGCTTCTCCATATCTTCGAATTTGATGATGCCTCCAGTCTTGTTGTGAGATCCTGCTGACTCATGTCTTGACTGTCCTAAAAACTAGGGAACACATTTCCTGCATTTTAGCCTTTATCTTCCATACCGATCTTCGACCATATTTTGCTAACAATTCTGACTATTTTAGATATGTGACATGTGCTAACATTTCCTTGAAACTTCACCCTTCCACCCGTTCAAAAAGAAACCTCGAAAAAGTATAAAGGAGATTGGATATATCTGCGCTACGAAAATAACAGCTGTTTTCGTAGCGCAGAATTTGTATTACTTTGAAACATTCCTTTTAACCTTTCATTCATCTACTTTGAAACTTAAATCTTCATATGTGATCATTACTCCATCATTAGCAGCATCAAAACTTGGAAATCAACTGTTTTTACCCCCAAAACACCTATGAAAAATGCCCAAAATTACTATTTACGCGCGCGCGTAGCGCCGCGCTCTAAACTGTATGCCTCTTTTACACAAACTTTTTTTTTTTTTTTTTTTTAAATTTGAAGTCTTACATATTTTTAAATTCCGAAATGATTTCCACAGACCTTACCGGAAAACAAGTTGACTTTGAAATGTCTTCAAAAATTAACTCCTTCTTAATAACAAAACCGTTTTTAAGGATTCGTTACTTGTTGCTCGTTTTTATCTCCGCCGTAACTTACCTTCGTAATTTGTCAATTGAATCTCTAGGTCTTCAATTTGCCTCTTTAGCCTTAGGGCTAATACTTGTTTCTTGTGTTTCCACCCCAAATCCACACAAAAACAAAAATTTAGACCATTCTCTGTTTATCCTCTGAATTTCATGTAAAACTATCAATTTAACTAGACCATGATGGAAAAGTGAAGTTTCACATCCTTGAGTTTTCATTTGCACTTTATCTGCCATATTAGCTAAAATTTGAAACAAGAAGAAAGGCAAATCCAAAGAAATCATTCTAGTAAAATGCAACAAGAGTTTGAAATGATAAGAATACACTTTATGGTATCTTCCCTCACAGGTGAAATACCTTTGAATGTTGAAGAGCAAAGTTGGCATAGGTGTTCTTGATGTAACTTCGCACCGCTTTAGTTAAGTCCGTCCCTGCAAACTCCTGCATTTGTCACCGTCCCCGCCAATCCCTCGTCCCACATTGGAGGACTATAGGGTTCATTCCATGACCCGTGAGCAAAGACATAACTCGAAACACTTTCATGGCCTTCCCCTAGACATGGACTTTCATTCCCCTGAAGACATCTCCTTGTGAAAAACCCTAAAAATAGCCTTTTCATCCTTGGCACGACTAGACAGTGTTATACCCGTGCCAATGGGGGAAATATTCCAAAGAGGGCGCGCCAATTGGCGCTCTGTCTCAGAGTCGCACTCGCGCCAGGCTTAATAAAGGGTGTTTTTTAAAAATAAATGGTGGAAGATTGACTCCAACCAACTCCTGAACTGGTCTCTAAATTGAGTTGGGACGTTTGGCTCCAGATTTCCATGTAGAGGAAGTAGTTTGCCACCTCTCATGGAAGCTTCCTTGAGGATAGGGCCAATCCCATGATTGTAGGGATCCCAACTCCTCTTCCACCATCTATATAAGCTTGCCATTTCCCTTTGCAAGCTAGTCTCCAAGAGTCTCCAAGAATCTCCAAGAGCCTTCATAGCCTAAAGAATGTTGCAAGAGCTTTGATAGTCCTCATAGTGCCAAATCCATAGCAAGGAGATTGACGATCGAAGAGAGAGGCTTGTCCCCATTCCCGACAAGCTTTACCGAGACGTATTCCGCTGACGACCCGCCGAAGGAAGGTTCAGCGTCAGAGCCAGGTTGTATTTTCCTTTGTTGAATTAATGATAAGCGACTATTGGTTATGGTTCCACTCGTATTGTTCATTATGATCATGAGTTGTGTCTTGTTCATTATGATACATAATTTCATATATCGGGTTTTACGCTTGTGTTTGTCATGTTTCTTGTGTGTGCAGGTGTTCGACCGCGGTGAGCGAAAGGATTGTGATCTGCCAGAGCAAGGAAACGGGAGCATCCTCTCCTCTACAAACGACAGTGTTGGACTTGAGGTAGGCCTTCTTCGTGATTTGGTTTATTGCAATTAGGAACTTGTGCCATAGCGTGTTACGATTGTCGCTAGACCTGATCTGGGCTAGTAGGAATCGCCTCTGTCCGTAGAGGGGATTTACCTCTACAAAAAATTGGCGACCCCACTGGGGAGTTAGCTTGTTGTTTGCTTTATAAACTACAGACGGAGCCTGAAGTTAGCCAGATAGCCTTCGAAACGCTCTTTCTCTGCATTAGCGAAAGTAGATGAATGCTGCTTTAGTCAATCTCCGGTCTAGTTTATGAACTGAACACTTGGAGTATTGTCTTGTCTTTCGATCGATTCTTGACTTTGCCTGCTTGATCAGCTCTTTTGGCTGGCTCTTTCTGTGTGTTTGGATTTTGCTTGGCTTCACCATCACTAGTCTGTTCCTTGGATTGCTCTTTTTTATTTTTGCTTAGTAAACTCGACTGGCGCGCTTATTAGCCTGACAGTCATGCCAATTGGCGTATGTTGCCAATGTATGACCCGCGCCAATCCTATTCTGGCACCAAATTCCGCCTCACAGTCGCGCCAATTTTGTAAGGAGCCAGGGTTTACTCTGTTTTGAGCTTTTTGAGCCTGATCTGTGTGTTTGGTTTCATTTTTTCGACTACCTGAGTGTTCTGGAGCCTTTTTTGACTGACTGTGACCTTCATCCTTTGGTTGTTTGCTCGTTTCTATCGATTTTGCATTCTAGCCCTAAGGCATCTAGGTGCTATTGTGCGTCGAGCCTCCCTTGGGAGTTTTTTGCTTCTATCTGTTGAGTCAACTTTGTGATTGCTTCTCTACATTCGTTTGGTGGTTTTCTATCGTTTTATTGCGTTATTTGAGTGATTGGCTTCTTCTTCATTCGAATTCTGCTTTGTCTCGCTTTGAGCCTAGATTACATGGTTCATTTGAGTCTTGGAGATTCTGCTTGAAGTGGTATGTCTAGTCTTGGTTGGGAGAAATTCTTTGTTTTTTCATTTTCAGGCGTTGGCGCTTGTTGTCAGTTAGCAACCCGCGCCAATTAGCCATTGGCGCTAGTTGTCAGTGAGCAAGTCGCGCCAGTTGGCGCTAGTTGTCAGTGACAAAGTCGTGCCAATTTCAGGGTGTGTGAAAATTGATATTTTTTCCCTAAATCCTTCACCAGTGCGTCTTTCCCTTCCGATATTTTCACTGTATGAGCATAGATTACATTGCTCATTGTTTGAAATGTCTTATTTCCATGATTGTTTGATGTAAAAGGGAATGAATTCCTTGTTTTGATCTCTTGCTTTGGAAGTCCTCTTTGTGTTTGACCTCATATGTCTTGTCGCCTTTTGAGGGATTTCATGACAAAGTGTTTGAAACAATGATTGCATTCTTAGTGTTTGTTTACATCTCTTTTGCATTCATCCTTCATTAAGGAGATTTGCGTTCTTTTAGTTTTCGTCTCATAGTTTGCTTTTCGTTTAAATGCATTAGATCACATTGCATCGAAAAGTATTTTTTGAGATTTATCATTGAACTTAGATTACATTGTTTAATGATTGAAAACTAGAAATCGCTTTGATTGCATTCTCTTTTATTAAAAGCATGCATCAAGTAGATTCTCATTTCATCGAAAAATGCATTGAGTGCATTCTTATCATTTGAAAAGAAAAAGGAAATTGTGCATAGATTACAATTGCATAGTTTTCAAAAAAGAGGATTTTGCATAGATTACATTACATTATTCGCATCGTCGAATTTTTGGAATTACTTTTGGATAGTGAAAGTCATCTAGTTTGGAAAAATTTTCGTTTTCAGTTATGCTGTTTGTTGCATCATTGTTGGAAGCTCTTCCCTTAACTAGATAGCATTCATCGAATTGAAAAGTTTTCTTTTCTCATATATCTGCATATAGGAGATTGTCGTATAACACTCGTTAGGACCTAAAAACTGAAACATAATTGAAGATCAACATTAAAATGTATTCAATTTCCACTAAGGCAGCATTGAAACATTAACGCAACATTTAGTGGTCTAGGCTAGAGATGTGTTCTGGCGTCTTTAAACCTAGTAGCTGTCGTTCGCCTCTTGGCTTTAGACACCACTAGTACAGACTTGTGCTCCCCGTACCATCGCGTATATAAAGGGAGACCTCACTAGGTTTTTATCCTTTATCCATAGGAAGCCGAGTCTGTCGCCCTATACCCGTGATACACCAGACACAACATTCGGGGAGATTGCCTGCACGTATGTCAAGTCCTTGGTTGATTTCTCTTTCATTTTGAAACCAAGGTGTATATTGCAGTTCACGGTTATTTGGTACACCCTTTGCCTAGTATTCCTAAGTAGTCATTTGATCTTTTCTGACTCTTTAAATTTGAAAGGATCACCAAGTGCTTGTCCTTTCACGCTTGTTTCAAAACTGAAAGAGATAGAGTCACCTTTCATCCATTTCTCGACTCTTAAAACATGAAACGGTGAAGTTTCTAAGTTTCAATGTGGTAAAATAAATCACCCGCGATCACATGCCCTTTTAGAGTTTGCTTGTTGGCCGTTTGATTGTGTGCCTTGGTTTTTAGCCCGTGTGCGGTTTTGAGTTGTTGATGGCAACTTTTCCGGAGTTCACCAACCAAGGAATCCCCTCCGATGGGAATCCTGGTCATTTTCCTCCTTTTGGAAATGTTGGCGCTCCTTATATGGCAACGTTGTCCCTTCCTGGGTTAACTGTTGGGTTGCCTGTTTGGTTGTTTTCAACCTCTGTGGTCCCAAATGTCCCGGCCACTGTTCAATCAGTTCCTCCGCCTAAACAACATCATGTTGATTCCAAGGTGGACCTCTCCCCTTCTTTGCCTGTTTCTGCGTCCTCCTCTTCTACTTCGCCTAGTGAAAGTCTGGATTCGAGTAACCAGGTGGCTAAGAAGAAGAAGAAGAAGACAAAGAAGAAGAAGTCCGATAAAGGAGAGGCTAGCTCTGCGGCTATTGCGCCTAAGAAGTCTCCTCTTGATAAACCTTCCAACCCTCCACAGAAAGTCAAGTTCCCTTGCATGTTGTGCACGGGAGACCATCTTCTTCGAGATTTCCCTGGCATTCCCAAGGTGCTTGAAGTATGGTCCAATGGTCGTCCGCCGTTGCCTTTGGCTTCTGGGAGTCAGGTTGGGGGCACGTCTTCAACTGGTGCTGGTAAGGCTCCTAAGAAGCAGGGTAAGATTACCAATCCCTGTAAGTTGTGTGAAGGGCACCATGCCATTCACCTTTGTCCGTATATGGATGAAGCCAAGAGAGTCTTGGACAACTCAACCGTTTCTACACCATGCCTCCCGGTTGGTTATAAACGGCTTTCTTTGAGTCCTCCACCAGCTGATCCTGCGATTGGTCAAGAGTCATCCTTGGTCAATCCTGCTCCCTCGGAAATTCAGATTCAGGAATCCATTCCCGACCAACCATTGGTCGTGGGATCGGTTGAGCTGGTCCCTTCTACGGTGCACCAGGTCTTTTCCGTGGAGAGTGGACCTCACATCCCTCAGGTTCTTCTTGTTTCTTCAGATTCTTCGGAGTTGGAGAAGGATTCCCTGTCCTATACCTCAAGAAGTTGCTCCTCTGCCACTCATGATGGAGGTCTGGAGGACACACCTCCCGCCTTTGAGATGGAGGTTATGGAGGATGCTCCTTCTTCTTCCGTAACACCAGGGGAAAACCTTCTCGGTTCGATGGTATCCCCTCCGAGTAGTCTGGTCGCCTCCTTTGATTGGAGCTGATTTGCAGGATTCCGCCTTCCGTCTTACGTGCCTTTCGAGATCACAGTACAGGCTCTAGGTCTGGTCGCACCCAGCACCATTATAGAGGAAGGTGCCTCTGTTAGTATTCTATCCTCAACTACCTGGAAAGCCTTCGGTTCACCGCCGCTTGTGCCTGTTACGCAGAATCTGCTCACTTTTAACAGAAGGACGAGTCAACCGTTGGGGATCCTTCCAAGGTTATCGATTACTTTGGGATGAAAAACCATCCATATGGATGTGATGGTCATTCCAGGCCCCTTGGATTTCAATATACTCCTGGGGCGCGATTACACCTATGCCATGGGAGCGCTCATCTCCTCCCTCTTTCGTGTGGTCTGTTTTCCGCATGAAGGCGAATTGAAACCATTGATCGGCTTTCATTCTTTGGTCCTGATGTGGCGGTGGCCCACCATCATCGCTTCCTGGTTTTATCCACCGTTGTATTTTCCCCATAGCAGGTCAACTGTATGACTGCCTACCCGAAAAAGACTCGGTGATAGTCTTGGCGTTGTGCATCGAGGTGTGGGGGCATTGGGTCCTGACTTCCAGGATGTTTTCCTTCCATCGGGAGTGGAACTCTTGGGAGCACCGCCTTCTTGTTCATTTTGATGTAAGTCGGGTAGAGCACGGTTTCCTCCCTGTGTCAAGCTCTTTAAAAAATGAAACCAGGTTGTCGGAGCACAGTTCATTGTCTTGTGTCAAGCTCCTAAAAAATGAAACAAGGTTGTCGGAGCATGGTTCTTTTCCTATGTCAAGCTCCTTAAAAAATGAAACAAGGTTGTCAGAGCATAGTTCCTTGTCTTGTGCCAAGCTTCTTAAACCATGAAACAAGGTGTCCTGAGGATAATTATTTTAATGTGTCAACCTCGTTAAAATAATGAAACACGTTCCCGTTCAATTCGAGTCTTTGATAAGATCTCGTAAAATCCCAGTCGAGTCTGTCTCTTGATATCGTAACTTGAACCTTCACTCCATCTGCCTTTCATATGGATTGAAGCTTGGGGGGCATGTACCTCGAATTGAGTCACCATGCTGGGGGCATGCTTACTATTTCAAGCATAGTTTGTTTCTGTTTCAAGCTTGTGTAAAAATGAAACCGGTTTCAAGCATAGTTTATCTTTGTTTCAAGCTTGTGTAAAAATGAAACCAACTTCAAGCAAAGTTTCTTGATTTCAAGCTTGTGTAAAAATGAAACCTTGCCCATTTTACCTTTTGTGATTGCCATTTTATCAGCCTGTTTTTGCCAGATGAGCCTTGGTTTTCTCATTCCATTGTCATTATCTGCTTGGCCGATCATATGCCTTCACTTGGTTGTTTTACCCGTTCCTGAGGAACCGCTGCAATGAGTGGTCTCGTTAGCCAGCCTCTTAGCCTTCACTTGTTTTGAGATGTTCCACCATTACCGGAACCAGTTGCTACCCTTTATGCCACTCGTTCCTCCAGGAGGAGTCAACTTTCAGCTCTTTTCTGACTCTCTAAACATGAAAAGATTGCCGAGTCCCTTGTCATTTCGATCTCGTTAAAGTGGCCATGAAACGACATCTACCCAGTATACGTTTACCCCTTTTTCGGGCTGGGATGGATTATTTACGAAAAAGGAATACCCTAGCCTATCGCGACTAGGAGGTTTTCTCGGGTATTGTTTTCTACCTTTTCGAGTCCGGGGAACTATCTACGAAAAGGGACCACTGGAGTTTACTTTTCTGTCTTTTCAAACTCTCTAAATGAAAAGATGCCGAGTTCTTCCTTTGTCGGACTCGTTAAATCCCGACACGGATCCGATCCTGTGTGATGTTCGAGTTTCTCCTTCCTAGGGTTCGTTAAATGTACTAGGATGGATTCGTTCGAAGAGCAATTTTATGACAAGCTTGTGTAAAAATAAAAGGTACGTGCCGGAAATGGTGGGGAAAAATGGAACCAGCATCGTTGTCGTGTCGGCAGTATGTCGCTCTTGAACATGGCACTTGTCTGCATTCGTGTCGGGTTGGGGACATCTCATCTCGTTTTTCACTTGCCTTCGTGGGTTTGGGTGATCCCTTTTGACCTCTCATCTGCTCATTGCCTCATCATCATGACCTCTGATATTTTGATGTCAAATACTGCCAAATCCACTGTCGCGTTGCCGATATGTTCAAGAGAAGTTGACCTCTGCAAGTTTCAACCTTCCTCTGATTCTCATCTGATCCTGATTCACAAAGACATTATGTTCCTCTATCTTGTGTCGATGATGTGGGAAACACTATGGCCCACCTTCGATCAAGGTCACTTCCTGTCGACTTCAACTCATTATCCGGGAAGCTGATCTAGAGACTCCCTTTTGGTACCTTGGAGCCTGCATGCCTCAATGGCAGGTTCTTCGCGTTCGACGTGAGGTTTTCATCATTGGCCTCCGATCGAGTGATTCTACGGGTGTTCGACGCCAGCTCACTGATTCACATGCCGTAGATTGTACCTATAGTACCTTGAGGGTCATCGTCATTATTGGTGGTACCTCTCGCGCCTATTAACAACTTTCATCATTGGCTGGTAATCAGGCGATGTTCTTGCATGTTCGACTTCAGCTTACTTACTCACATGCTTGAACTTGTACTTTGTTCGAGTCAAGATGGAGCGCAAGACCCTGGATTTTTTTTGTTTGGAATCCAGGCTGCGATTTTGTGGATTATTATGATTAGTTACATGACTCATTCATTGGATGGCTGCGACCATACCTGAGTCTATTTATCAATCCTCACTGGATGGCTGCGACCATACCTCGAATCTGGATTATTGTATACTCTGTTATGGATGGCTGCGCCCATACCACTTATATCATGTATTTGAGATATTAGTTGTACTTCTCTACGCAGGTTTTCCGACGGCAGTGTTTTTAGTTGGACACGTTCTCGTAAAGCATTTCACCCCTCTCTCTCTTTCGGGCCTCATGCTTTAGGGGGCATCTGTTACACAACAATTTGTCACCGTCCCTGCAATTCCCCGTCCCACACATTGGAGGGCTTATTCTGTGACCTGTGAGCAGTGACATGATCTAAAAACATTTTCATGGCATTCCCTTAGACATGGAATTTCATTCCCCTGAAGACATCTCCTTGTGAAAAACCCTAAAAATAGCCTTTTCATCCTTGGCGCGACTAGCCAGTGTTATACCCGCGCCAATGGGGGAAATCTTCCAAAGAGGGCACGCCAATTGGCGCTCTGTCTCAGAGTCGCACTCGCGCCAGGCTTAATAAAGGGTGTTTTAAAAAAAATAAATGGCGGAAGATTGACTCCAACCAACTCCTGAACTGGTCTCTAAATTGAGTTGGGACGTTTGGCTCCGGATTTCCATGTAGAGGAAGTATTTTTCCACCTCTCATGGAAGCTTCCTTGAGGATAGGGCCAATCCCATGATTGTAGGGATCCCAACTCCTCTTCCACCATCTATATAAGCTTGCCATTTCCCTTTGCAAGCTAGTCTCCAAGAATCTCCAAGAGCCTTCATAGCCAAAAGAATGCTGCAAGAGCTTTGATAGTCCTCATAGTGCCAAATCCATAGCAAGGAGATTGACGATCGAAGAGAGAGGCTTGTCCCCATTCTCGACAAGCTTTACCGAGACGTATTCCGCTGGCGACCCGCCGAAGGAAGGTTCAGCGTCAGAGCCAGGTTGTATTTTCCTTTGTTGAATTAATGATAAGCGACTATTGGTTATGGTTCCACTCGTATTGTTCATTATGATCATGAGTTGTGTCTTCTCTGACTGATACATAATTGCATATATCGGGTTTTACGTTGGGGTTTGTTGTGTTTCTTGTGTGTGCAAGTGTTCGATCGCAGTGAGCGAAAGGATTGTGATCTGTCGGAGCAAGGAAACGAGAGCATCATCTTCTCTACAAACGACAGCGTTGGACTTGAGGTAGGCCTTCTTCAAAATTTGGTTTATTGCAAGTAGGAACTTGCGCCATAGTGTGTCACGATTGTTGCTAGACCCAATGCGGGCTAGTAGGGATCACCCTGTCCATAGAGGGATTTACCTATGCAACAATATGCTTTCGGGCTCGAGTCCTTAAATAGTGACGACCTGTGGTTCTTTCTTTCTTCTGTCATCTTTCCCTTGAAATTCCCGTGTGTTTCTTGAAAACCTGTAATATCAGCCTCACTTGATTTCAGAATAAGCTGCCTCACTTGATTTAGGAATTCAGCCTCGCTTGATTAGGGATTCAGCCTTGCTTGATTAATGAGAAAATTTCTGGTTTCTGCTTACCATGAGCTTACCATTCGAAACAAGGGCATGCATGAGGTGTTTCTTGCATAAGAAAATAAATCTAGGAACCAGCCCTTTTCGAATTTAAAAATTACTAACATAAATGACCTCTAAAGAATGTCATGATGGTTATGAATGATGGCATGTATGAGAAAAGACTCCTAGCTGACACCTAATCATGAAAGATTAACAGAATTTGGTGCTTTTGATAACTTGACAAGACATGCTAGGAATCCCCAATTTCATAACGCGCCTAATGTAATTTTAGGGTTTTGCGCTATGAAAAGAGCAGTGTTTTCATAGCGCAAAAGCATTTTTTAACACTCTCTACGCTAAGAAAACGTGGTTTCGTGGCTTAATTTTTTTTTTAATGGTTAAAAACTGGACTTTCTAAACATGATATGAGACACTCAAGGTATGGGATAAGGTTGTTGGACTTTATTTTGTAATGAAAATGAGACTCTAACCCTATCACTTAACCCCTAACAACTTAAAATGACTTAACACCTATCTAAGATTATGACTAAAACAAGGAAAACTGTCCAAGTTTTAGAAAAAACTTTTATGGTGATAACACTCACGAAGTGCTTATTATGAGCCATTGAACTTACTAGGTATGATCCTTCTAACCAATCTGCAATGGATTGTAAAAATATTCGGATTGAAAATATTGCAAATATATATTCTCAATGAACACATCTGCATCATGTAAAAGATAAAGCAGTGATATTGTAGATTGATTATGATAATATGATGAATCACATGATTTGAAAATGATCAGGGATGGTGTGCAGATTAGACCTATTGATGTATGGAGATGAAGGGGTATCGAGTTGAAATATTTGACACACATTCAAAATATTTTTTGTTTCTATATTCAAGACCAAATATTTTCACGAAGTAAAACAAATAAATGGGGATTTATGTATCTAATAAAAAATTATATCTTGAGGATTGAAGAAATCAATATGAAGATATTGGACATCCTTCAAGAGTGAATCAACATCCAATGAGATAATTTTGATCATAGAATTTTGCAAGAAAATTTCAACTTGATCAAGTTCAAAAGTTTCATCAGGATAACATGAGCTTGACATAACCATCAATGTATACTAAAGTGCCCAGAACTCCTAACAATACTCTGATATTTTGAATGATGAACACTGAGTTCAACATTTGAATGTGAACAACTTTTATCATTTGCATTAATAATTTCATCATGAATCAAACAAGCGTTATTCAAATCAAAATATTCATGCAATTCTCGATCATCACCCAACAAATTTTCAAGATTATGACAAAAATATTAAATTCTTAACATATCATCATCTTTAACTCCTTCATTTCCTTGTGTCGGTTTAAGATCTAATTTCGACATATTATTTGGTTCATTAAACACATCCTGACAGAAGGCATGGTCAATTGGGAAAGATATTCCTGTAAGAAACAATTCAATGATAAAATTTGATTCTAATTGGAAGTTGTGCAAATATAATTCTTCTTGCAAAAACAAAGAATCATGCATCACACTTGGACAATAATCATCATACAATTTCACAAAAATAGGATGATCGGGATAATGCTCGTCCAAGGATTCAATATGATTAAAGGATTCTAGATCAACAAGTTAGTCGCTAAGATGATGATATGAATGATTAATAAAAAAAGAAGAGTCAAAATCTTGAAAAAGAGTGGAAAAATATCTCCTCATTAATAGACTCTTCAGCCACAAAGATACAATCTCCATATTTCTAATTACCATGTGAGCTAGAATAAAAATGATGATTGCATGGGCCAAGAAACATGAATTCACATGCGCTCTTATTTCAAGAAATCCTAGAAGTCTATGTGTATCATAGACAGTCAAGCCCTACACAATCCTTGCTGACAGTGATTGTGTAGATGATATTGACAGTGACTGCACAAATACTGAAGATAGTCATTGTGTAGTTGTCTGTGGATGATGATTGCACATTTTTGAGAGACAGTGCTTGCGCAGTCTCTGAGGATAGTGATTGTGCAGTTCCTAGAGACAGGCTGCATAGCCCTTGTTGACAACTAGTGCACAATTCCAAAATTGACAATTCCCTCACTGTTGGTTGCAATTGTATCATCTCTCAGGCCAGTTTTCTCAACTGTCGCTTTTGTGTGATTTGGTTTTCATTAGTGTCACTTTCAATTTTTTTACTGTTGTTTTTTATTTATTTCACTTCCAAAAGTGGTGCTTTTGTGTTCTCTTGGCTATAACATGTGTCTCCTTCACTTTCTTTAGCTTTTGCAAGTGCCGATTTCTTGTTTTATTACTGTCGCTACTGTCGCTTTTGATGATTTTCACTCCTGCATGTGTCACATATTAGTGTGCCAATATAGGTCATTACAGTGCATTATTAAATAGTTATTGATCATATATATCATAAGAATATGTGCTAGACACTTCCCCACAACTTAGCACATTGTTTGGTTGCATTTGACTCTCCTATCACTCCTTCTATTCTAAGTGTCGCAATGTGACGTTTCAACTATCGCACTTGGAAATAACTGTTGTTTTATTATTGTTTCAAGGTATGCATGTTGTTCTGAGTTTTGTGGCATGTGTTGATATTATCTAAGTGTGAGATCACCATTCCATGAATCGATTGTATGTGTTGTTCTCTCTTGCCTCACTGGTCCCACACTTAGCTATTTAGGAGCCTTAACCTTCTTTGCAACTTGATCGATATTCGACTGATATTTATCCCTCCTGGAAATATGCACTGCGCATTACCAAGTCACAATGAAGCCCCTCTAATTCTTCCAACAATGCATTGTGTATTCCTAGAAGACATTGTCCCTCCTCCATCAACACACTGAGAAACCTTGGAACTTAAGTCATGAATTCAATAGTATCGCCTTGTTGAGTGAAAAATACTTGTTACCTCTTTCCCTGTACTATGCATTGTGTAGTTATATTTAGCAATGAAGCCTCTTTGTGACACTAAATTTCCCAATTATGCATTTTCCTAAGCCTTCCCCTTAGAAACTACTCATTGCATAGCTCTAGTGAACAACCTCGCCTCCTTGTCTCTCTGACTTTCCCAACTACGTAGTTCCATTCATTAGGTGAGGATCCTACTATGCATTTCGCATTTATAGTGAGAAAGGGGTCACTTTTGAGTCACTAAACCCGTCAACTACACAATTCACTAAGCTTGTCCTTAATCATTACGGATTGCACAGTTATAGTGACTAGTCTTGCTAACTAAAATCCTTCACTACATAATCATTTGAAATATCTTTCTCCCTACTACACATTGTGTATTAACAGTCAATGAAAAGGCATTCCTCAATCTCTATGATTCAAAAATATGCAATCCTTGTCTCCTTACCCTTGGGAACTCCTCGTTTTACTTCATCAGTTAGCAAGCTCAGTACCTTATCTCATGGATGCCCTCACTGTGCAAGAAGATCTGTCAAGCCCTCCTGTAATGCACATTACAAATTTCTAGTTAGTATAGAGGCCTCCGTGAGCTCCTACATCCCTCAACTACACAATTACTAACCTCCTTCTCTCGAAACCCCTTGCATGTTGCCTCATCTCAACCAAAATTTTCATGGGTAAGAAGGGGTAGAATAAATGGTTTCTAGACTATTGTTGGCTTGTCATGAGTGGTCTCCATCTACAAGTGTCATAATCATAGCATGGCAGAGTAATGTTGAAGAGAGGCCACCAAGGAGAGGCTATAGAAAAGCACCTATGAAGGAGAAGAGGAAGAACCATCATGAAGAACACAAAGGTATCTTGGATCAAGACAAAGAGGCTAACTTGGAAGTTTTTGATTCGGACTCAGATCCTTCAGAGGATGAAGAACACGAAAAGGAAAAGATATATCATGAGGAAGTCAAAGTAAAAGTAACACGAAGAGAAGGTTGAGAATTCCATATCATCATGAAGTTCCATGTCGTCATTTATAAGTCATGGATTGTACAAGTGTCATCAGAATGCCATATGTGTCAATTTACTTCGCCACATGATGTGGAATGTAAATATGTATTTTAAGAAAATGGGAAAATGTAAATGTGTGGAAGTCCAAGAATCACATGAGGAATATGAGTGACATGTGGACAAAAGAGTCACTAGGAAAATTCCAAGAGTCTTATAGAAGTTCAAAGGTAGCTTAGGAAGTCGAAGAGTCACAAGGGAAGTTCAAGAGTCATGGGGATACGAAAGGTGATTTTTCTTGTTATAAATACACCCTCATAAATCAAGCAATGGGATTTTGGAGGCTTAAGCTTTGGAGAGCTAGCCTTGGCTTCTCTAACTTGGCATAAGAGAGAAGATATTTCTTTGGAGGAACAAATGGTGACTTAATGTTACACTATTGGGGCTAGTGTGGCAACATTGTAATTGTATATCTTGGAACTTTAAATTAATATATGAAGCTCATAGAGTCGACACACTTTAATGCATATGCGTGAATTATTGTGAGACCATTATTTCATTGTTTATGATGTATGTTTATGTTAACACATACCAATGAAAATGAACTATTTCGTTGGATTTTGGTATGAATCTTGTTGAATGTGTGCTGTTACTTGCTTTTATGATTGTTGTTGTCTTGTGAACTACTTTGTAGGTTAACTAAAAATCCTATTATGCTCTTGTGTGTATATTTTAGAATGGTTCTATTACTTTTCTTCTAGAAGATCACTCCTTCTTTCCTTGTCGTGAAAGCATCTTACATACATAGCAATTGTATGCTTCATAGTGTCAATTTAATTTCTTGATTCAAAGATTGCTTGTATAATCTCTTATGTTAATAATTGTAGCCAAGGAAAATTCCTAAGAGTAATGGAAACTGGCCATATTTCTGGTTGGGATCCTACCCCAAACAGTGTGAGGTCTAATTGGGACTTCATACCAGGGAGACCCCCTTGGTTGAGAGTTTTCCAGCACTGTCAAAACTTGGTGCTATAAGGAAGGCCATATGAAAAGTTGTGACCATTGAGTCTATTTTGAATCTCTTAACTTCAATGGTTGATTACCAAATTATACTTGCAGGATGATTTTCTAATAAGTCCAATTATAAACTTTTAATCCCTGCAAAAATTTTGTATAAATTTTCTCAAATGAAGTTTTATGGCGAAGGTGGTACATCCTTAGCCAAGCATACATCTCATTTTCTCAAGTTTTGTGAATCTTATGAAATCAATTGCAAAGATGTCGCTTGTGTACTTTTCTTCCTCACATTTGAAGGTCAAGTTAACATATGGTGTCATAGATTACCACCTGTTTCCATTCATTGATTTGAACAACTATTCAAGGAGCTCCATCAATCCTTTGACAGGTATGATTACTGAGATGTACTCAAAAGGATTAATCAACTAAAAATGAATCATAATGAACCAATTGAGGATTTTTCTAATAGATTCCTTACCTATGTTATGAATTTCTTGGAGAAGATAAAAATTGAGATTTATTTAAAGAAAAGTTTCATCATTTGGTTCAAATATCTTTGAAACATTGTGAATTTGAACCTTCAGATGATTGTTCTCTCCCAAATTTTCCAAACCACGACACCTTTAATTTTAGAGGAGGAACCTACTATTCCTTTTGATGCTTGTCCACCTCCTTTCTCAGTACCAATTTGGGTGCCTCATTGTGATGATGTTGAAGTTGGGAAATATGGAAATTATATTGTTGATACTTCTTTTCCACCTTCACCCACTTCTCATGGTCTAGATGTGATTGAGGATAATTTGGAATGGTTCATGAAGTATAGAGTGAATACCAATCCTCGATTTATCAAGATAATATTAACACTCATAACTTCAATCTTGAATCTGATTTGGTTGAAAGTACAATTTATTCAAGGGATACCTGTCATCCTCTATCATCTCTTTCTCATGATCCCTTTCCCCTTGATCCACTTGATCAATCGCTTCCAAAATCTCTTGATTTTTAGTTTTCTAATTCAAATAATGATTAGGTACATGTAGTCACATTTCACAAGTAGAGGAGCTGAAAGGTGAAGATTATTTTGATATATCAACTCTTTTTCAAAATCCTTTATGTTAAGATGATTTTCCTCCATTCTTGGCTGATTTTAGTAATCTCGACAGTCAATAAGATGAAATCAATTTTC
This sequence comes from Pinus albicaulis, assembly GCA_034641835.2. NCBI lineage: Eukaryota > Viridiplantae > Streptophyta > Pinopsida > Pinales > Pinaceae > Pinus > Pinus albicaulis. The sequence continues at coordinate 386,520,965 of CM076573.1, read as the reverse complement.
TTAATCAATATAAAGTCTTGTGAAACCATCATTTTGATGATGATGACTCCATTGATGTATATGGTGACGAATACCGAAGTGCATTGACTTATCTTTCGGTTTCTCAAGAAGAATTTGATTTGAAAGATTTGGATCTAGAATATGATTCAGTCAAAGATGATTTTATTAGGGAAACTTCCTCTTTAGCTCTCTATTCCTTGTGTCCTATTGCTTGTAATGAAAATATTCATGTTATTCGAATGTCCTACTTGATCAACAAAATATTTTATTGACACAAGGTAGTGAGTTTATTCATGATGAAGAAGATATCAATCAAATCATTGAGAATTCATACCATTCCTTGCAATATTTTGTTTTTCATGAGGACAATTATTCAAATCAAGTTGTTGATGATATTTCTTTGATTTTTACATCTCTAAGTTTTCAATTAGAAGAATTTTTTAACCTGAGTGATATGTTTGTTGAAGTTTACAAATTTGATTAAACTAGTGACGTAGATGGCTACCATTTGGATAGTAGTGATCTTGTTGAAATTATTGGTAGTAGTTGTCCACACACCATGCATGATCTAATCCAATCTTCAGAATGTAATTATACAATCCTTGAAGTTTTGGGACTTATCAGGAAGTCGAGGCACTTCAACTTCCATTGATGTTTATGTCAGGTTATTGCAACTATGGAGATATTCCCAAACTAAGTTAAATATATATTTTATCGCAAAGTTATTTTATTTGCATGGTTTCTTTGATTTCAAACTCCTTCTTGGAATATTTTTGGTATTTTGGATATAGCTTTTCTAATTTCCAAGATTCAGTTTTTGGTCAGATTGAGGACTCTATTTCAGTTGATTCACCTCCATGCAAATATCTCGTATCTAACTCGGGTTTTGAGTGTATATATTTCATGGAAGTACAAAGTTATGAATTTGATCATTTTAAAGATTATCATTAGCCAAAGGATTCTTAACTATTGGGTTCTTTCAAAAATAATCAGCTCCTAGCCTTTCTCATGAATGTTACGATTTTAATGATTTTCATTACGACACAAGATGTCCTCTTGAGTGTTAGTGAATTCCTTAGTTATTTGGTGAATCAAATTCCTCTTCTTGGAAGATGATTTCCCCAAGTTGATATGCATGCTCACCCATTGTATCCTGATTGGTTTCATGTATTTTCTATATTAGCATTAATTTTTAATTCTTTTGATGATTGTGATGCTGATTCTATTTGTAACCAGTTACAAGGAAATGGTTTGTTACATTCAACATGTTAGGAAGGTGATTCTATTGATCAAAGCATTTATAAAATTGTTAGATTGATTTATCTCTATTGCCCACTAATCAAGAATCTTATGCCTTAGTCAGGCTATATGATCATATTTTTTCCCCTAACACCTGTCATTTAAATAATCATTTTCCCACCAGTTTATCTGATGATAATTGTTTTACATCAAGTGATATTTATAGTCTATCATCTCAGTATTTGGATACTTTTCAAGTAGTTGAAGCACTTCAACCTACACTGATGGTTATGTCAGGTCCTCACTATCTTGAAAATACTTCTGAACAGGAACATATCAAATTTATTTTGAAAGATTATCATCTTGATTCCATTCCATTAATTGAAAATTTATCTTCTCAGGGATTTTATGGTTTTCAAGGTGTTCATTTTGGATTTCATGAACGAATCTATGATTTACTAGAAGCATCTTACTTAGCAATCCATTTATCTAATAATAAGCTTCTATCTTTCTCGATGTTTTATATGAAGGATAACACCGATGAAGGTACATTCACAAGAAAATTTTAAGGTTTTATTAATTTTTCTTCTAATCAAAAAGGTAAGGTTGTAGGTCAGTTAAAGCTAGTTATTAGGGCACATATTTCTGTTGATAAGAAAGAATTTAATCATTTGTGAAATCTATTCAAGTTCTTATCTTCTCTTTTGCACATTGTCTTGTATTGGTTTGAAGTGCTCACATATTTGTGTTTTCAGGTCGAGAGAAACTTCGGTAAATACATTGGAAATTTCACTTCACTCAGTCCTGAACTTCTAGCCGGTTAGATTAGAAGTAGGTCTGGTTGCATTTAGTTTTCTTTTTCATTTCAATCACCTTTCCTGCATCTAGTTTGTGCATTTTATTTGTCGTTTACTTCTCGTCTTGCATGTATCTTTTCTTTTGAGTCTTGCATTTGCTTATTTTCGTGCTTTTGTCCTTCTTGTTTTTTCGTGCCTTTCATTTTGTGTTTTGTTCAATAAGACCATGCATGAAAAATTCTCTTGTTTGGATCAAAAGAATAATGTGGCAAAGATTTGAAAAGGGAAATTGTGATGACGAAAAACGATTACTAATATGTCATCCTCTTCTTTGTCTTGGTTTAAATATATTTAAATTCAATGATGTATAAATAGAAAATATGATTCATACCATACGAAAAACACTTTGGTTGAACTGAAAATACCATATCATTAATGAGACCTTCATTTCTGACTTAACCTTGTTTTGAATGGTGTTTCAACCTCTTGACTCTATTGAGTAGAGAATGGAAAGGAGAAAAATTTAAACAAGCAAACTGATTTTAGATATTTTTCAAACCCTTAAGCAAGGAACAAATTCTCTTGAAAATAAAATGAGTCGGTATGCCTCTTCCATCCATGCTATAAATTTCCAATAAATTCTTCAAGCATATCTTTCAAATAAAAATAAAAGGTGAAGAAGAGAAATGCTTCCTACACAGAGAGGTGATGAAAGCAACTTCGCCGGGGTAGTGGAAAAGTCTACTGGCAGCCACACGATGCTTGTGATTCCTGAGGTGACTCCTCTAGGGTACTGAAAAGGCTCGCTAGAAGTAAAGAAACACTAGGGAATGTGCTTAAATCTAATTATCAAAAGCTCAGTATAATTATGTAATGTCCCAAATTTTGCAATAAAGTATTTGGGACATTAATCTTGCTTTTATTTTAGTAAAAGGAATAAAATGGGTGAGGGAACCCATGTAGCAAATTGATAAACACTCCTATGGTGCAAAAAGTCACTTAAGTGGCTTAAGTTAGCAGCCCAAGTGTGAAAAGGGGCCAAAGGCAAGCAAGTTAGACCATGGTTGACCAAAGTCAACAACATAGCCTAAGAGGGGAAGCTTGCTCAAGAAGATTGCGTAGTTGGAGTGGAGGGAAAATTTCAACTGAGAGAAACCCTAATGTGAGTGGGGTCCATGAAAAAAATGCATAAAAGATGAAGGAGAGCTATTGTGGAGGGCATTCTTGAAGATAGAATTTGAAGTTGAAGCTCTCTTCAACTTGTTGCTGTTTAGCACAAGAGGGATTCCTGTTTAGGAATGCCCTTCTTTTCCATGGGAGGCCATGGAGAGATTTTTCTTCATATTCCTCACATCATGGCTTGAGGCCAAAGCAGTCATCTACAGCTACTGCATTATTCTTGCAGCAAGAGAATGCTGGAGTTGCTGGTGTTGCAGTGAGGGACCATCACCATCTCACTTCCGAAGTTGTTCTGTAGAGGAGAAGCCATCTCTTCCTCTAGGAGATAGCAAAGGAGATTCCGGAGCCTTTATTGCAGATCATGGCATTGGGCCATTGTTTATTCTCATGTCCAGCACAGTCCCTTTCTCCTATAGCGTTATTATTTGAGAGGGTTTGCAGGAGGAGATCATTTTGTGCACTAGAGAGTGAAATATTCAGGAAGGAGATCAACTCCTTCACTTTGGAGATTATTGGAGAAGGTTTCATTGTCATTGCAACACCTATTTCCCTTCTCCTATTTTGTATTGTATTTGAGCTGCAACAGCTACACTGCAACTCCGACATTTTCCAGATTTATGTATTTTAGCCAATCCCTTGGAGGATTGATGTAATAATGTTTTCTGGAGTTGAGATCTTGCTCCCCCTTCTTTATTTGAGTTCTTATTTCTGTATCATCATATGTATATCAGACTGCAGTCATTTTCCCCTAGAGACTGCGCAGTATAGAGTAGCTGGATCATGTAGCAGTGTGTTTCTTCATTGTATTTATATCTTCCTTTGAGGCTGATTTGTACTCACCTTGAGAGGTCTTTTCATCAAGGATTTTATATAGTATTTGATGCTACACATTATATATCAGATTTGTACTCTTCTCATATTGTATGGGTCATTATTTCACTGCTGTTACATGTTGGAGTTTCAATATTGCTGAGGATTCTCTCATTGTTCACTAGTTCAATGTACCTGTTGGTGGGAGATCTGAATAACCTGCTTAAGGTTATTTCTTTGAGCTTATATTCTGCAGGGAGTTGGTACCAGATATGTTCTAAGGCATCCCAACATCAGATGGCCTTATTTTCTCAATAGCTTCCTTATATAGCGTCCTCATGGGCAGCTGGTGCAAAAATTCCTTGAAGGGAATTATTAGCTCTTGACAAGTTCTATTGTCAGAGTCTGCTAGTGGGCCAGGTAGCCTATGGATCTCATTCTTCCTTGTGAAGATGATATATACCATAAATTCCCTAGAAGTCAATCTCTGAGATAGTTCAGTGTTGATTTTTAATACTCCCGGAGTGGAAAATTAGGAACATCTAAGATGTTCCCGATGGAGCAAAAAAAATTCCCCATTTGGGACATTACAGTGGCATCAGAGCTTCGAACTTGGCTCAGCCTGTGAAGTTTGAAATTCAGAGAAGATGAAAAAGATGAGATCAATCTCATCAGTTTTGGGTCCAGCAACAACCTCTCCAAGGAGGTTGAGGAGATAAAATACGGAGAAGTGGAAGGACCATGCACTTCCTATTATCACAGAGAAGCAGAGCAGAAGCATGGAGAACACTTGGAATTCGAATTCTAAGTAAGTATCTTGCTGAATATGGAGCAAGCCCTAGAGAGTCTTCCAAGAGAATATAACTTTTCACACTTGTTCAACAATAAGAAGAAAGACTTGGTGGTTCAGCCATGGGAGGCATGCAAGGGTTTCTACTCTTGCTGATTTTTCTCAGATCTTGAGCAGAAGATTTGGCCAAAGGAGGGAGGAGCCCTCACCACCAGAGGCACATGCCAGCACTGTTATATTCATGGAGGATCAACCTCCACCTTCAGTTATTGAGGCAACCAGCACATTTGAGGAGGGGACTCTTGCAGCAAGATTCTTCCAAAATCTCTCCAAGGTATGTATGAGTTTTCATTTATCATGGAGGATTGTACATTATTGCATGCTGATTGCCTTGAGGAGGGTAATTTTACTACACTGTGCCATTTTGGAGGAAAGAAACCCTCATCATCCTCATGCACTATTGATGAGCCATGCATAACATGTGAGGATGGGGTTTTGAAGTTTTGTCATGAAGGAGATTGCATTTCAATGTCCCATGAAATGCAAAGGGAGAAGTCTGTTTTGGGACAATGGTAGCTCTTGTGAAAGAGGTACCAAGTGGCAAGATACTTACACCAAAGAGCAGAACTTTGTGGATTATATGTGCCCAGTGAAAATGTGGAGGATCCATAACCCATAGGTCCCAGGATCTTTTCACACTCATTGCATTTGATGGACAAGGGAAGAGTATTGGTGCATCATGATGGAATGGAATTTATCTTTCCACTCATTATGTTCCCATTTTAGATTGGGTATGGTGGAAGTATAGGGGAGCAACAAACATTCTTGTTGCTCAAATTTGTTTGCATGTTGCGGGAGCAAGAGGAGGCACTAGCATAGTGCAAGAGGATTGCTCTTTGATCTTGGATGCCAAGTAGCACCTTCTTCATGGGAGGAGCTCTAGATTTGCAGCATCATGATAGGAAAAGTCTTTGGCAAGATTCATGTCAAATAAGGGAGCTTTGAGATAACAGTGGCCCTACTCCAAAGGCCAGCAACGATGTCACTTGAGAGCTTGGATTACTTGTCGGAGTGTTCTCAAGCCACTTCACAAGTGATATACTTTGGAGGCATGTAGATTATGAGCATGAAGGAGTAATGAAGGGAATCATTCCTCACTACATTGTGACTTTCTTGGCTTGGTTGCACAAGCACAAGAAGAGGGATCTACATGCATTGTTTATGGGTTCTTCTTTCATGCACTTACATGCACACTTCATTGATGGAGGAGTCCACTTGGGAGGGCTTTCTAATGGATGTATATCAGAATTTGGCTAGATGCATAGCCCAAGAGATAATGATATGGTTGGCACAACCACTCCCCTACTATGTTGCAGTAAGGGGGACTTTTCATTGGAGCCATTTCAACGCAAAAGCCAAAGTACTTGATGAGGGAGGTAACTTTTTGTGACATGCTTGTACTCTCTTATCTTATGAGCAGCATATTAGATTAAGAGGGATCCTTCCTTCTTGAATATTGTGTTTTGTTGTACTTATGGTTCATTGCAGCAGAAAGATGGCCATCTTATGGGTGGTTTGTGGGGGAAAGCCACATAGTTTTGGTGTGCACCTTTGGCACCAAATTTTGTTTTTATGATCACATCTTGCAGGATGAATGTGGCAGAAAACAAGTGGTTGTAAGGCACTTGTTATTTTTCATTTTTATGTAGGGCTGGAGTGCACTGCGCAGGTTCCCTTGGTGGAACAATGATCGACTTTCTGATTGTCATGAGACAACTTGCTTCTATTGATTCTTGCTTCCATGCATTGCGGATTTTTATTGGTTCATGGGGAGCTTGTTTGGAGAGTGGGATATGAGTTGATGATGCCCATTGGGAGTATGATTCTCCCTAATTTTCATATTGTATGTTTCATGAGAAGCAATGGGCAGCCCATGATTTCCAAGCTTCATCTCTTTCCTTTATGAGGGAGGAGTTATTTGGAGAGTTCAAAATTTTGGAGGAGGCATTTCATGGATTGAATGATTGATGGGGTGGCTTGGGTCTCTCATGAATACCATTACATTTCAGCCATATATCAGTAGCAGTCCCATATGTATCATGTAGAGGGAGAGACTCATTGGGTGGATGTGCCCTTTGGGAAAGAAGACCTCCATTCTTTTTGCAGCACATGCTCCAAGGGGAGTATGGGAGATGATATGGTCACCATGTTAAGCCATGTTTTTTTCTATGAGGTGAACCATATGATTGCTTGGATGCCATATGTTGATGGATTTCAACTCATCACATATGTGAGGATTTGGGCCAGCTTGATTTGCAGCGTTGGAGGAGAGGTCTTTGGAGGATCTAGACTTCATTTTGCCTCTCGAAGGCAACATTATTGCAGCCCAAGTTCAACTTTCACTCCAAATTCATCATAAGTGGAGAAGAGGACAACGTGGGGTAGGCTATGAAGCTTACCAAGTTCAAAAATTCAGCCCACCTATTTCTCATGAGCACAAGGTGGAGGAGTACTTCCAGGAGTTGCTTAGTTGGAGGGTGACTCATTTTGTTGGTTGATTGCTTAAGGATGGAGGATCTACATGATGATATTTCAGACTTCATGCCTTGAGTGGAGGAATTGTTGCAGTTCATCCTTGCTCTTGCTCGAGGACAAGCAAGCTTTGGGAGGGGAGGACTGTAATGTCCCAAATTTTGCAATAAAGTATTTGGGACATTAATCTTGCTTTTATTTTAATAAAAGGAATAAAATGGGTGAGGGAACCCATGTAGAAAATTAATAAACACTCCTATGGTGCAAAAAGTTACTTAAGTGGCTTAAGTTAGCAGTCTAAGTGTGAAAAGGGGCCAAAGGCAAGCAAGTTAGACCATGGTTGACCAAAGTCAACAACGTACCCTAAGAGAGGAAGCTTGCTCAAGAAGATTGCGTAGTTGGAGTGGAGGGAAAATTTAAAATGAGAGAAACCCTAATGTGAGTGGGGTCCATGAACACAATGCATAAAAAATGAAGGAGAGCTATTGTGGAGGGCATTCTTGAAGATAGAATTCGAAGTTGAAGCTCTCTTCAACTTGTTGCTGTTTAGCACAAGAGGGATTCCTGTTTAGGAATGCCCTTCTCTTCCATGGCAGGCCATGGAGAGATTGTTATTCATCTTCCTCACATCATGGCTTGAGGCCAAAGCAATCATCTACAGCTACTGTGTTATTCTTGTAGCAAGAGAACGCTGGAGTTGCTGGTGTTGCAGTGAGGGACCATCACCATCTCACTTCCGGAGTTGTTCTGTAGAGGAGAAGCCATCTCTTCCTCTAGGATATCAGCAAAGGAGATTTCTGAGCCTTTATTGTAGATCTTGGCATTGGGCCATTGTTTCTTCTCATGTCCAACGCAGTCCCTTTCTCCTACAACGTTATTATCTGAGAGGGTTTGCAGGAGGAGATAATTTTGTGCACTAGAGAGTGCAATCTTCAGGAAGGAAATCAGCTCCTTCACTTTGGAGATTATTGGAGAAATTTTCATTGTCATTGCAACATCTATTTCCCTTCTCCTATTTTGTATTGTATTTGAGTTGCAGCAGCTACACTGCAACTCCGACATTTTCCGGATTTATGTATTTTAGCCAATCCCTTGGAGTAATGATGTAATAATGTTTTCTAGGGTTGAGATCTTTCTCCCCCTTCTTTATTTGAGCTCTTATTGCTGTATCATCATATGTATATCAGACTGCAGTCATTTTCCCCTAGAGACTGCGTAGTATAGAGTAACTGGATCATGTAGCAGTGTGTTTCTTCATTGTATGTATATCTTCCTTTGAGGCTGATTTGTACTCAACTTGAGAGGTCTTTTCCTCAAGGATTTTATATAATATTTGCTGCTACACATTCTATATCAGAGTTTTACTCTTCTCATATTGTATGGGTCATTATTTCACTGCTGTTACATGTTGGAGTTTCAATACTGCTAAGGATTCTCTCGTTGTTCACTATTTCAATGTACCTGTTGGTGGGAGATCTGAATAACCTGCTTAAGGTTATTTCTTTGAGCTTATATTCTGCAGGGAGTTGGTACCAGATATGTTCTAAGGAATCCCAACATTGGATGGCCTTATTTTCTCAATGGCTTCCTTATACAACGTCCTCATGGGCAGCTGGTGCAGAACTTCCTTGAAGGGAATTATTAGCTCTTGACAAGTTCTATTGTCAGAGTCTGCTAGTGAGCCAGGTAGCCTCTAGATATCATTCTTTCTTGTGAAGATGATATATCCCATAAATGCCCCAGCAATCAATCTCTGAGATAGTTCAGTGTTGATTGTTAATACTCCCGGAGTGGAAAATTAGGAACATCTAAGATGTTCCCGATGGAGCAAAAAAATTTCCCTATTTGGGACATTACAAATTACTATCCTTCTTCCATATCAAAACAATTGATGTATGACTAGACTTGTAAATGTGTTTGAAGCTAAGAAAGGAAAATAAGAGGCTATATTTTTAACCACGATAAGTGGAAAAACTAGGGTAATCTACATGGTGAATCAATACTTCCTAAATTACTGAGACATTGCACTTACAGGAAAAACCTAAAAAGAGAAGCTAGAGTTCTACCGGTGTGTCACAAAGTGTTGTAGCTATGAAAAACACCCTCCAAAAATATGGCTACACTTGAATTATGGAGCCTACTCGTGATTCTATGATCCATCATTCCTTTATTGTTTTCAATTATTTCATGATTGGTTGATGATTTTCTAAGTGATTAAGTCTTCCACTCAGGTTTTAGTTGTTGAAGTCACTTACTCACACATGCTTATCCTTTCATGCATTCACAGGTGCTCTTCTTTCAAGCAAGCCTAGCATTGTATGTGTATATTAGAGAGTCATTCCCTGAACAATACTTACTGATAGTGACTGCATAAATGTAGAAAATAATGGTTGTGCATATGCTAATGATAGTGACCGCACATATGCTGAGGATAGTCATTGCGTAATTCTCTGTAGGTGGTGATTGTGTAGTTATGAGAGATAATGTTTGCATAGTCTCTAAGGAAAGTGATTGTGAAATTTCTAAAGATAGAGACTGCATAGTCCTTGTTGAAAGTCAGTGCACAATCCCAATATTGACAATTCCCTCATTTTTTGTTGCAATTGTAATAACTCTCGAGTGAGTTTTCTCAATTTTTTCTTTTGTGTGCTTTTGTTTTCATTAGTGTTTCTTTCACTTTTTCCACTGTATTTTTTGCTTGATTTCACTTCAAAAAGTGGCGCTTTAGTGTTATCTTCTCTATAACATGTGTCTCCTTCACTTATTTTAGATTTTGCAAGTGTCGTTTTCATGTTTTCTTACTATCACAACTGTTTCTTTTGATGATTTTCACTCCTACATGTGTCGCATCTTAGTGCGCCACTAGAGGCCACTATAGCACATTTTTCTAGAATGGCTGATCATATATATCATAATAATATGTGCTAGAAACTTCCTCACAATTTAAAACACTGTTTGGTTGCTGTCGACACTCTTGTCGTTACTTGTATTTTAAGTGTTTCACTATGACATTTCAAATGTTTCACTTAGAAATAAGTGTCGCTTTGATGTCGTTTCAAGGTATGCATGTTGATTCTGAGTCATGTGGCATGTGTTGATGTTATCTAAGTGTGATATCACCATTCCATAACTTGACTGCATGTATTTTTCTCTCATGCCTTGTTGATACCACACTTAGATATTTCGAAGCGTTCATTGTCTTTGCAACTTGCTCAATTATCGACTGATCTTTCTCCCTCCTAAAAATATGCACTGCACATTACCAGGCCACAATGAAGCCCATATGTCTCTTGAAATTGCACATTGCGCATTCCTAGAAGACAATATCCCTCCTCCATTATTACACTAAGTAACCTTGGAAATTAAGTCATCAATTCAACTGTCTGGCCTTGTCAAGTGTGCAATCAATGTTTCCTCTTGCCCTATATTTCACATTGCGTAGTTATACACATCAATGAAGCCTCTATGTGACACTAACTTTCCCAACTGCAAATTTTCTTGATCCTTCCCCTTAGGAACTGTGCATTGCACAGTTACATTGACTAACCTTGTCTCCTCGTCTCTTTGGCTTTCCCATCTACGTGGTTCCATTCATTATGTGAGTCTCCTACTGTGCGTTGTGTAGTTCCAGTGAGCAAGGGGTAACTATTGTGTAAATGAGCCCCTCAACTACACAATTCACTGAGCCAGTCCCCAATAATTGTGCATTACACTGTTACAATGTGATCTAGGTAGATATTTGTGGCCACCCACCTATTCCACATAGACCTCTAGTCGGTTTCATCAATTTTCTTGTTTATAGCAACATTTACTATTTTTAGCAGTTTTTCGAGTCCTAAAATTCTAGAGCAGTTTTGACCTCCTAAACGATGTTATTTTTAGGTACGCATCAGACCCATAGCCTTATGAAAGGGCCTATGATAAAACCAGTAGTACTCAAAGATATCTTTTTGATGATATATCATATGCACCAAACATAGATAATATGACCAAGTTACGACCTCGGGAAGTTGGCTGCCCAACTAACCCCAACGAGGCCCAAAAACTCTTAGCATTCCATCTCCTCATGTTATGGTTTTGGTTGTTTAGGGTTTTTCCATGTTTTTCAATAATAAAAATCCCTTGAACCTCATTGTAACACAGTTTAGAGGCATGTAGCTGCCACATATCTTCTGAGAGATAAGCTACCATCGCCCGAGCTAGTTTATTTTCATTTCATCTGTAAGATTATTTCAGTTATTTGATATTAATGAAATGAAGTTTTATTTCAACTGCATCTGTGCATATATATTTATTTTTTTATTTTATTGCATTCCTGCATAAGTCTGGATCAGTGGTATCAAAGCGGTATGCTCTTTCTCGAGCTTTCTTTACATGTCCCCAACGAGATCAAGGTATAAGGAGTTAGGGCTTCATCTGGTTGAAAATTTGTAAGATTAGCCTCACAAACCCCGACGACCTCCCATGGCAAAAGAAAAGAAAGACGAGGGAGCAAGAGATCCTATCAAAATATTTCTCGAGGAGGCCCTCGAGAAATAGAGGAATGCGATGATGGATAACTTTTCTCAGATCGTTCAACGACTACCCACTGACAACGCATCTTCATCCAGAAGCCACTCTCGAGGTGCCACTCCTTTTAAGGTACAAGTTAACTTTGAAATTCCCATATTTGAGGTCCAAATAGATGCAAAATCCATAGATAGATGGCTGAATATATTAGAAGGATATTTTTTGGTTCATGATTTTTCCAAACGGGAAATATTACTTTTGCACTCCTCAAAGCCACCCCCCATGTCAAGAAGTAGTGGGAAACCTACTATGAGTAAAAGGAAGAGAGGGATTCCTTCATGTTATCGGCTGCACCGACTTGGAATTCTTTCCAGGACACCATCAGGGAACAATACTACCCTGTGGGGAGGTATGAGGAAATGTACATACAATTGACTACACTGTGGCAACAAAATGATCAATATGTGCATGAGATGACGAATCTGTTCCATACCCTACACACAAAGTTGGGTATCAAAGATTTAGAGAAACATTTGGTGCTTAAGTACCACATTTGTTTACACAGATACATCCAAGAGGAAATGGAGTTCCTAGACATCTCCTCGCTTGGTGTAGAATACTAGTATCCTGCCAAGATTGATCGTAAATTCAAACAAAAGAAGTAATACTTTGGATATGCAAATCAAAAGCAAGGGAAAGGCACCCCCAAACCATAGAAAAAAGGACGAGGACAAGGCAAGGTGACCCAGGACAACCCATCGAAGCCGCAAGCGAATAAAAAAACCGCGAAGCCAAAGAACTACGTAGGAAAGTGGTGTGAGTTCCATAAGAGCTCCACTCACAACAAAAGTGAGTGTTAGGCCAAGAAGTCACTGGTGGTCAAGCTAAAGGCTGTCAAATCAGATGCATGTTTTTACTTTGAGTCAGAACCCGACAAGGGCAATGACAAAGGGAAGAAATTTATCGATGTAGAGCCCAATGCCACCATTACCACCACTAAGATCCAGAAGGAAGAATCAAAATATCCAGAGGAGGGGGAGCACCTCTTCCATTCCCAGATGTGGGTGAAGGGTTCCCCGTTGCATTTCATTGTAGACAACGAGAGCCAAAAGAAACTCATTTCAGCAGAGGTCATGCAGTGACGGGCATACCGAAAAAAACACACCCACAACTATATACCATCGGGTGGCTTCACCATGGACGATATAGCTGCATACGCCAACAGTTTCACCTTCCCTACAACATCAAGCCCTTCATGGATGAGGTATTATGTAATGTTTCTCCTCTTGAAGTTTGTGATGTAATATTAGGCCAACCATACTTGTGGAATCGACATGTTATGTATGAGTCTCGACCTTGCATTGTTATTGTCACTTTGGTAGTAAGTTGTACATGATACCAGAGGTAGCACCACCTACTGCCATATCTTTGATCATTGTGAAGTAATGCAGTAAGCTGATTTCCCAAACCGAGAAATTTTTTTGCCTTATGATCCGCCCTCAGGGAAAGAAGACAATTGTCGCCACAAACTCCAAATAGGGCTCCTCCACATGAAAACAACATATCGACAAGGTCATGGAGTACAGGGACATCTTCACCTCACCTGCAGGGGTGCCTCTGCACTATCAGGTCAAGCACTCCATCGAAATGACCCTAGGCGTGCTGCTACAAAATGGACCAATCTATCGACAGTTTGTTCTGGACAATGAAGAAATCAAGAGGAAAATTCAAGAGTTGTTGCAGAAAGGTCACATACGACTGATTTTTGTAGAAAATATAAGAACAAGATTCAATATGATTTTGTAATGTACTAAAACATGATACTGAATCCTTCTACAATTTGCGGAAACAAAACACGATCGTGTGAAAATTTCTGAACAGAGAAACCATATTGCTAATTATTGATTTACTTCTCCTACTTGTTTTTATTATACACAAGTTATTTAACTAAAAAAATTCAGAAAAAAAATCGAAGTAACACAACTATAAGCCTACAAAAATACAAATAATTTATTGAACATCACACACATATGAGAAAGGACACAGATTTTTCGGAAAAATGTCCCCGGAAAAACCCAATGCGGGAAAAATGGTGCAACAGATCTGAGGATTTATTGTTATTAAGTAGTAGTATTCTGAGTACATCTATGGTGCCATAATCTGGCTCACCCAAGAGAGAGAACCTTGACAACAAAGAAAAATGTGAGTTTTACCTCACTCTCGCAAGTCCCGACTGATCCAGATGAGCCACTGGTGAAACCCCAGTTAGCTTTGCGTAGTCTCTACACTGCTAGTGCATAAGGCTACGTGACCCTCACTGAGGGACTGCGTCACCCTTGCTCTGCGAAGATCAACTTCTCGCAGAATCTAGTTTCAGCCCTGCCGGCTTAGAAACCTTAGTCCCCAGTGAATTTTAGAATTTTCCTTGGAGGCTCTGTGCTGCCCTTGCGTGGAACTACGTCACCCTCTCTAGGGTCTTCTTCACACCCTCTAATGGCTGCGATGCCTCCACTACGTCTTTGCTGCCCTTGCTCTACATTTTACTCTTGGTCCTTCGACCAATGACTGCATCTGCCCCTCACTGCTTCTCTGAATCACTCAGATCTGATCTTCGTCCGAGCACTGCTTTGTCAAAAGAATTCGATCTCTTAGATTCACTGTGTGTGTTCTCCAACTAACTCTGAGCCTTTCCTTTACACTTTTCTCGTTGAAAAATCAACAACCATGACCTAATATCTAATAAACGGATAATATTAAAACAAGCTTGATCCACATCACTTAGAAAGCTCTCATCACATGTGTAAATTAATTCACTTTAATTTTTCAATTTCCCTAAGTTAGACTTAGGGCCCCCATTAAAAAATTTAATTATTTGAATAAATTTTACACCAGATGGAATTTCTCCAAATGCTTTCTAGGTCTTGTAGATCTCATGTGCTCTAGCCCCTCCATAAATTTTTGGAGCTAGAGCACATCCGATGCTACCCCAAAATATTTAGACTCCCTCTTAGTGAGGAATATGCTCTAGCAATACTTCACCACTGAAGAATCACCCGGATCTTGGGCATTGGTCTCCGCACTGCTGATGATTGGCCTGTTTCCCTACATCCACTGTGATGCTGCTCTCTGTACTACTACCCATGTCACTACCACATCTGCACTACAACTCCCTCTCAAATTGCTGCATCATGATGCCTATAGCACTGCCACTGCTAACTGCTGCATAACAACTAAGTTGCTGAGAAGTAAAAAATTGAAGGAGCATCACCCAATCATTGACATACAAGTCAGTCTGGCTGCATCTCATCATTGAATCACCCCTTGCTGCTGCCTTGCGTTCTCTCTCAGAAGCACTGCGCTGTCTGCTGCTTTGGACTACATAAGCACTGCCTCTGCACTGCTGCTTCCATGTTGTTGCCACCCCTCCTCTACGCTGCTCAAGACTTCAACGTTCCAAATATGCCTCTGCTTCTCCATGATATTCTACACCCACTGACTCCATTCATCCTACTACTGTCTTAAGGATCCCGTAGCTTGTATTTGATCCAAGATTTTGGTGGGAACATCAAGGATCCCACATCTAACATTTATAGCTTTTCTACAGATCTATATCACCCCACCTCTTCTCTCGAGGCACATGAGCACTCATGCCCACATCATCATCACTACCATTGTCCCCTTTCGCTGTTACTTCCTTGGAATTTGAAGCTTCCTTTTCCTTCCACTTAGGACAAGTGTTGGCGAAATGTCCACATTTGCCACATCTGAAGCACCAGACCTTTGATAAGTCCTTCTTCTTCTTCCCTTGCTGCCGATGTCCGTTGGATTCTAGGGCCACATATTCCTCCTCCTCCTTCTTCACCTTGAAACCTCTGCTGCTGAATTCCCTCTTGGTCACCTTCCATATCTCCTCCTGTCGATGGATTGCCCACATGTTACCCCAATTTGGGAGTTGTGCTCTATCCAATATGCTTTAGATAAAGGTCATTCACTCATTGGTGACTACATTCAAGATAGTCTTGACAATGAGCCCATCGTTTGGAGTTTCCCCCATGGAAATCAACTGATCTCAGACAGTTTTCAATTTGAAGAGGAAGGGATCAATCTCCTCTCCCTTGTGCATTTAAAACATCCACATCTGGTTCTCTAGAAGCATCTTCCGTTGGATGGAGCTACCTTGATACAACATGGTCAAATTTTTCCACACCTCATTTTCCGTCCTCTTCTCGACAATGTGTGGGACCACGTGATCATTCACTCCATCCATGATCAAGCACTTTTCCCGCATCTGAGTTTCGTTTAACTTCTTCAGAGCATCAACATCGGTTGACACAACTAGGACATTTTCTATGTGGTCTCTGATATCATACTCTTCCCGGACTGTCAGGATTTTGGCTTTCCAGATCAAAAAGTTAGACACATTGTTTAAGCTATCCTGATCTATTATTTCGTACGGGGCCATCTTTGCTCAACGATCGAAACATGTACTCTTCTCCCTTCTACTACTGCTGCACTCAAAAAAATACCAAATCTGGGTTTCTTGGCACTAGAAACCATCTAGAGATACTGATCCCTCTGACAATTTATTTCCCTCTTAGAAATCCTTCGCCAATTCTACCAAATCAACCCTCTATGATCACCCTCCTGATCGAATCTCAGAATTATTAGCAAAATTCTGTTGAGGGATTGTTTCCTCTTAGTTTGTCACCTTTGCTAGGAACTGTTCTACATCAACAAAACTGATGCCTCACCGACAACTTTCGAAGATCAGAAGTTGCACTTCTAGCCCCAGAAATCTGCACAACATCTCTCCAACTTGGACTGCGTCATCCTTAAGGGCATGTGTCAGCCACTTCTTTAGCCCAACGTGAGTGTGATAGCCTTTGTGTCACCCAATAGGACCTATGTCAGCCTTTGTGCCAACTCTGCGTGAGAAGACTGGCTCTGCATCCCTTCTGCTGGGTCTGCGTCCCTCCTGGTGCTGTGCTGCATTCTCCTGGATTTGTGATGCTTCAGCTGCCCTTCCTGCAATAAAAATATTCAGCACCTTGCCAATGGCTTCAACTTGATCTGCAATACTCTGATACCATGTGAAAATTTCTGAACACAAAAACCCTACTGCTAAATACTGATTTACTTCTCCTACTTTTTATTATTATAAACAAGTTATTTAACTGAAAATATTTATAAAACATCGAAGTAAACACAGCTAGAAACCTACACAAATACATATCATTTATTGAACACCACACACATATGACAAAGCACATACATATGTTTCAGACAAATGTCCTCATAAAAACCAAATGCAGGATAACTGGTGAAACAAATCTGAGGGTTTATTATTATTAAGAAACAATATTCTGAGTACATCTATGGTGCCATAATCTGACTCACCCAACAGAGAAAACCTCAGCAACATAGAAAAATGTGAGTTTTACGTCACTCTTGCAAGTCCTAGCTGATCCGAATGAGCAACTGGTGAAACCCTAACTAGCTTTGCGCAGTCTCTACACTGCCACTATGTAAGGCTGTGTGGCCCTGGCTGAGGGACTGCGTCACCCTTTCTCTGCGAAGACCAAGTTCTCTCGGAATTTGATTTTAGCACTACTGGCTTAGAAACCCTAGTCTCTACTGAATTTTAGTATTTTTCTTAGAGGCTCTGCGATGCCCCTGCGTAAGCCCTGCGTGGGCCCGCGTCACCCTCTCTAGGGTCCGCGTCACACACTTTGATGGTTGCGATGCCTCCACTATATCTCTGTTTCCCTTGCTCTGCGTCATAATCTTGGTTCGCCAACCAATCACTACATCTGCCCCTCAGTGCTTCTCTGAGTCACTTATATCCGATCTTCGTCCGAGCACTACTCTGTCAGAAGAATTCGATCTCTTAGATTCACTATGTGTGTTCTCCAAATAACACCAAGCCTTTCCTTTACACTTTTATCGTTGACAAATCAATGACCATGATCTAATCTCTAATCAACGACTAAGATTAAAAGAAGCTCAATCCATGTCACTTAGAAAGTTATCATCACATGTGAAAATTAATTCACTTAAATTTTTCAATTTCTCTAAGTTAGACTTAGGGTCCCTATTAAAAAATTTAATTATTTGAATAAATTTTACTCCAGATGGAATTTCTCCAAATTATTTTTGGGTCTTCGAGATCTCATGTGTTCCAGTCCCTCCACAAAGTTTTAGAGCTAGAGCACATCCAATGCTACCCCAAAATCTTGACACTCCTTCTTAGCGAGGAGTGTGCTCTAGCGATACTTCACCACTAAAGCATCACCTTGATCTTTGGCATCGGTCTCCGCGCTGCTGATGCTTAGCCTGCTGCCCTCCATCCACTGCACTGTTTATCTATGTAATATTTCCCATGTCACTGCCACTGAAATTACCACATCTGTACTTCATCTCCCTCTCAAATTGTTGCATCATGTTGCCTATAATACTGCCACTGCTAACTGCTGCAATGCAACTCAATTGCTGTGAAGTAAGAAACTAAAGGACCATCACCCAATCACTGACATACAAGTTAGTCTAGCTACATCTCATCACTGAAGCACCCTCTACTCCTACTCTGCGCTGTCTCTCTAAAGAGCTGCAATGGTTGTTTCTCTGTACTGCATAAGCACTGTCTCTGCGATATTGAAATCCCATTAGCCTCTACATTGTTGCTTCCATGCTGTTGTTGCTTCTCCTATGCACTGCTCCAGACTTCAACGTTCCATCTCCACCTCTGCTTCTCCATGATCTTCTACACCCACTGAGTCCAATCATCCTGCTAATGTCTTAAGGCTCCAGTAGCTCGTATGTGATCCAAGATTTTGGGCACCTCAAGGATCCATTAGGGGAATTTTGAGGTCTAAAATGGGGCTCCTAAGAAAAATGTACAAAAAAAATAAACTTTATAAGAACCAACAGGATTCAATATGATGATGTCAACCATGGGGGATGATTCACCATTTTTTAATTAAAATGGTAAAAAGATTATAAAATAATAAAATAATAAAACTACTTTTCAACTCGTATTTTCAACTTATCTCTCAAATTTTTTACTCAAATTTCGAGCGAGAGTACTCGTTGGATGAAAAATTCAATTCCTCATCCAAGGAGTACCCATGTTGCATACTTTCGATGGACCCTGCTACACGAAAAATGAGAAATACATAAAAAATGTGATTACAATCACGTGTTTCATGTATTTCTCATTTTTTGTGTAGAAGGACCCATCAAAAGTATGCAACATGGGTACTCCTTGGATGAGGAATTAAACTTTGCATCCAACGAGTACTCCCACTCTAAATTTGAGAAAAAACTTTGGGAGATAAGTTGAAAAAGTAGTTTTTTTTCTTTTTTCCCTCTAAAATTTGATGATGTAATCAAATATCATTTTATTATTTCCATAATTATTTTATAATTTCCTTAGGAGGCCCATTTTAGACCTCAAAATTCCCCTAATGGATCCTTGAGGTGCCCAAACTCTTGGATCACATACGAGCTACTGGAGCCTTAAGACATTAGCAGGATGATTGGACTCAGTGGGTGTAGAAGATCATGGAGAAGTAGAGGTGGAGATGGAACGTTGAAGTCTGGAGCAGTGCATAGGAGAAGCAACAACAGCATGGAAGCAACAATGTAGAGGCTAATGGGATTTCAATATCGTAGAGACAGTGCTTATGCAGTACAGAGAAACAACCATTGCAGCTCTTTAGAGAGACAGCGCAGAGTAGGAGTAGAGGGTGCTTCAGTGATGAGATGTAGCTAGACTAACTTGTATGTCAGTGATTAGGTGATGGTCCTTTAGTTTCTTACTTCACAGCAATTGAGTTGCATTGCAGCAGTTAGCAGTGGCAGTATTATAGGCAACATGATGCAACAATTTGAGAGGGAGATGAAGTACCTATGTCAGCCTTTGTGTCACCCAATAGGACCTATGTCAGCCTTTGTGCCAACTCTGCGTGAGAAGACTGGCTCTGCATCCCTTCTGCTGGGTCTGCGTCCCTCCTGGTGCTGTGCTGCATTCTCCTGGATTTGTGCTGCTTCAGCTGCCCTTCCTGCAATAAAAATATTCAGCACCTTGCCAATGGCTTCAACTTGATCTGCAATACTCTGATACCATGTGAAAATTTCTGAACAAAAAACCCTACAGCAGAATACCGATTTACTTCTCCTACTTTTTTTTATTATAAACAAGTTATTTAACCTAAAATATTTATAAAGACCGAAGTAAACATGCATTTAGAAACCTACACAAATACATATCATTGTAGAATTACACACATAAGGACAACGTGGATACACTGCATGTTTCGACAAGCCTCATAAAAACCAAATGCAGGATAACTGGTGAAACAAATCTGAGGGTTTATTATTATTAAGAAACAATATTCTGAGTACATCTATGGTGCCATAATCTGACTCACCCAACAGAGAAAACCTCAGCAACATAGAAAAATGTGAGTTTTACGTCACTCTTGCAAGTCCTAGCTGATCCGAATGAGCAACTGGTGAAACCCTAACTAGCTTTGCGCAGTCTCTACACTGCCACTATGTAAGGCTGTGTGGCCCTGGCTGAGGGACTGCGTCACCCTTTCTCTGCGAAGACCAAGTTCTCTCGGAATTTGATTTTAGCACTACTGGCTTAGAAACCCTAGTCTCTACTGAATTTTAGTATTTTTCTTAGAGGCTCTGCGATGCCCCTGCGTAAGCCCTGCGTGGGCCCGCGTCACCCTCTCTAGGGTCCGCGTCACACACTTTGATGGTTGCGCTGCCTCCACTATATCTCTGTTTCCCTTGCTCTGCGTCATAATCTTGGTTCGCCAACCAATCACTACATCTGCCCCTCAGTGCTTCTCTGAGTCACTTATATCCGATCTTCGTCCGAGCACTACTCTGTCAGAAGAATTCGATCTCTTAGATTCACTATGTGTGTTCTCCAAATAACACCAAGCCTTTCCTTTACACTTTTATCGTTGACAAATCAATGACCATGATCTAATCTCTAATCAACGACTAAGATTAAAAGAAGCTCAATCCATGTCACTTAGAAAGTTATCATCACATGTGAAAATTAATTCACTTAAATTTTTCAATTTCCCTAAGTTAGACTTAGGGTCCCTATTAAAAATTTAATTATTTGAATAAATTTTACTCCAGATGGAATTTCTCCAAATTATTTGTGGGTCTTGGAGATCTCATGTGTTCCAGTCCCTCCACAAAGTTTTAGAGCTAGAGCACATCCAATGCTACCCCAAAATCTTGACACTCCTTCTTAGCGAGGAGTGTGCTCTAGCGATACTTCACCACTAAAGCATCACCTTGATCTTTGGCATCGGTCTCCGCGCTGCTGATGCTTAGCCTGCTGCCCTCCATCCACTGCACTGTTTATCTATGTAATATTTCCCATGTCACTGCCACTGAAATTACCACATCTGTACTTCATCTCCCTCTCAAATTGTTGCATCATGTTGCCTATAATACTGCCACTGCTAACTGCTGCAATGCAACTCAATTGCTGTGAAGTAAGAAACTAAAGGACCATCACCCAATCACTGACATACAAGTTAGTCTAGCTACATCTCATCACTGAAGCACCCTCTACTCCTACTCTGCGCTGTCTCTCTAAAGAGCTGCAATGGTTGTTTCTCTGTACTGCATAAGCACTGTCTCTGCGATATTGAAATCCCATTAGCCTCTACATTGTTGCTTCCATGCTGTTGTTGCTTCTCCTATGCACTGCTCCAGAATTCAACGTTCCATCTCCACCTCTGCTTCTCTATGATCTTCTACACCCACTGAGTCCAATCATCCTGCTAATGTCTTAAGGCTCCAGTAGCTCGTATGTGATCCAAGAGTTTGGGCACCTCAAGGATCCATTAGGGGAATTTTGAGGTCTAAAATGGGGCTCCTAAGAAAAATGTACAAAAAAAATAAACTTTATAAGAACCAACAGGATTCAAGATGATGATGTCAACCATGGGGGATGATTCACCATTTTTTAATTAAAATGGTAAAAAGATTATAAAATAATAAAATAATAAAACTACTTTTCAACTCGTATTTTCAACTTATCTCTCAAATTTTTTACTCAAATTTCGAGCGAGAGTACTCGTTGGATGAAAAATTCAATTCCTCATCCAAGGAGTACCCATGTTGCATACTTTCGATGGACCCTGCTACACGAAAAATGAGAAATACATAAAAAATGTGATTACAATCACGTGTTTCATGTATTTCTCATTTTTTGTGTAGAAGGACCCATCAAAAGTATGCAACATGGGTACTCCTTGGATGAGGAATTAAACTTTGCATCCAACGAGTACTCCCACTCTAAATTTGAGAAAAAACTTTGGGAGATAAGTTGAAAAAGTAGTTTTTTTTCTTTTTTCCCTCTAAAATTTGATGATGTAATCAAATATCATTTTATTATTTCCATAATTATTTTATAATTTCCTTAGGAGGCCCATTTTAGACCTCAAAATTCCCCTAATGGATCCTTGAGGTGCCCAAACTCTTGGATCACATACGAGCTACTGGAGCCTTAAGACATTAGCAGGATGATTGGACTCAGTGGGTGTAGAAGATCATGGAGAAGCAGAGGTGGAGATGGAACGTTGAAGTCTGGAGCAGTGCATAGGAGAAGCAACAACAGCATGGAAGCAACAATGTAGAGGCTAATGGGATTTCAATATCGCAGAGACAGTGCTTATGCAGTACAGAGAAACAACCATTGCAGCTCTTTAGAGAGACAGCGCAGAGTAGGAGTAGAGGGTGCTTCAGTGATGAGATGTAGCTAGACTAACTTGTATGTCAGTGATTGGGTGATGGTCCTTTAGTTTCTTACTTCACAGCAATTGAGTTGCATTGCAGCAGTTAGCAGTGGCAGTATTATAGGCAACATGATGCAACAATTTGAGAGGGAGATGAAGTACCTATGTCAGCCTTTGTGTCACCCAATAGGACCTATGTCAGCCTTTGTGCCAACTCTGCGTGAGAAGACTGGCTCTGCATCCCTTCTGCTGGGTCTGCGTCCCTCCTGGTGCTGTGCTGCATTCTCCTGGATTTGTGCTGCTTCAGCTGCCCTTCCTGCAATAAAAATATTCAGCACCTTGCCAATGGCTTCAACTTGATCTGCAATACTCTGATACCATGTGAAAATTTCTGAACACAAAAACCCTACTGCTAAATACTGATTTACTTCTCCTACTTTTTTATTATTATAAACAAGTTATTTAACTGAAAATATTTATAAAACATCGAAGTAAACACAGCTAGAAACCTACACAAATACATATCATTTATTGAACACCACACACATATGACAAAGCACACACAGATGTTTCAGACAAATGTCCTCATAAAAACCAAATGCAGGATAACTGGTGAAACAAATATGAGGGTTTATTATTATTAAGAAACAATATTCTGAGTACATCTATGGTGCCATAATCTGACTCACCCAACAGAGAAAACCTCAGCAACATAGAAAAATGTGAGTTTTACGTCACTCTTGCAAGTCCTAGCTGATCCGAATGAGCAACTGGTGAAACCCTAACTAGCTTTGCGCAGTCTCTACACTGCCACTATGTAAGGCTGTGTGGCCCTGGCTGAGGGACTGCGTCACCCTTTCTCTGCGAAGACCAAGTTCTCTCGGAATTTGATTTTAGCACTACTGGCTTAGAAACCCTAGTCTCTACTGAATTTTAGTATTTTTCTTAGAGGCTCTGCGATGCCCCTGCGTAAGCCTTGCGTGGGCCCGCGTCACCCTCTCTAGGGTCCGCGTCACACACTTTGATGGTTGCGCTGCCTCCACTATATCTCTGTTTCCCTTGCTCTGCGTCATAATCTTGGTTCGCCAACCAATCACTACATCTGCCCCTCAATGCTTCTCTGAGTCACTTATATCCGATCTTCGTCCGAGCACTACTCTGTCAGAAGAATTCGATCTCTTAGATTCACTATGTGTGTTCTCCAAATAACACCAAGCCTTTCCTTTACACTTTTATCGTTGACAAATCAATGACCATGATCTAATCTCTAATCAACAACTAAGATTAAAAGAAGCTCGATCCATGTCACTTAGAAAGTTATCATCACATGTGAAAATTAATTCACTTAAATTTTTCAATTTCCCTAAGTTAGACTTAGGGTCCCTATTAAAAAATTTAATTATTTGAATAAATTTTACTCCAGATGGAATTTCTCCAAATTATTTTTGGGTCTTCGAGATCTCATGTGTTCCAGTCCCTCCACAAAGTTTTAGAGCTAGAGCACATCCAATGCTACCCCAAAATCTTGACACTCCTTCTTAGCGAGGAGTGTGCTCTAGCGATACTTCACCACTAAAGCATCACCTTGATCTTTGGCATCGGTCTCCGCGCTGCTGATGCTTAGCCTGCTGCCCTCCATCCACTGCATTGTTTATCTATGTAATATTTCCCATGTCACTGCCACTGAAATTACCACATCTGTACTTCATCTCCCTCTCAAATTGTTGCATCATGTTGCCTATAATACTGCCACTGCTAACTGCTGCAATGCAACTCAATTATTTGTGAAGTAAGAAACTAAAGGACCATCACCCAATCAACGACATACAAGTTAGTCTAGCTACATCATCAACGAAGCACCTACTCTCCCCTGTCTGTGTTTGTCTCTAAAGAGAGAGGCTGCAATGGTTATTTCTCTGTGCGCATAAACGCTGTCTGCACGATATTGAAATCCCATTAGCCTCTACATTGTGCTTCCACATCTTTGTTGTTGCTTCTCCTATGCCTTTACTCCGAGACTGGCCGTTCCCATCTCCACCTGCAACTGCTCCATGATCTTCACCCTTGCCCCAGGTCCAATCATCCTGCTAATGTCTTAAGGCTCCAGTAGCTCGTATGTGATCCAAGAGTTTGGGCACCTCAAGGATCCATTAGGGGAATTTTGAGGTCTAAAATGGGCCTCCTAAGGAAATTATAAAATAATTATGGAAATAATAAAATGATATTTGATTACATCATCAAATTTTAGAGGGAAAAAAGAAAAAAAACTACTTTTTCAACTTATCTCCCAAAGTTTTTTCTCAAATTTAGAGCGGGAGTACTCGTTGGATGCAAAGTTTAATTCCTCATCCAAGGAGTACCCATGTTGCATACTTTTGATGGGTCCTTCTACACAAAAAATGAGAAATACATGAAACACGTGATTGTAATCACATTTTTTATGTATTTCTCATTTTTCGTGTAGCAGGGTCCATCGAAAGTATGCAACATGGGTACTCCTTGGATGAGGAATTGAATTTTTCATCCAACGAGTACTCTCGCTCGAAATTTGAGTAAAAAATTTGAGAGATAAGTTGAAAATACGAGTTGAAAAGTAGTTTTATTATTTTATTATTTTATAATCTTTTTACCATTTTAATTAAAAAATGGTGAATCATCCCCCATGGTTGACATCATCATCTTGAATCCTGTTGGTTCTTATAAAGTTTATTTTTTTTGTACATTTTTCTTAGGAGCCCCATTTTAGACCTCAAAATTCCCCTAACGCCTCCTCTTGTATCTGTGGCTGATCTACAGATCTATATTGCCCCACTTATTCTCTCGAGGCACATGACCACTCATGGCCACATCATCATTTCTGCCATTGTCCCCTTTCTGTGCTGCTTCCTTGGAATCTGAAGCTTCCTTATCCTTCCGCTTAGAACAAGTGTTGGTGTAGTGTCCAAGTTTTCCACATCTGAAGCACCATACCTTGATAAGTCCTTTTTCTTCTTCCCTTGCTATCACTGCCCCTTAGATTCTAGGGCCACATCTTCCTCCTCCTTCTTCACCTTGACACCTCCGGTGTTGAATTCCCTCTTCATCACCTTCTAGATCTCCTCCTGTCGATGTATTTCCCACATTTCACCTCAATTTTGGAGTTGTGCTCTGCCCAAGATGCTTTTGAAAAAGGTCATTCACTCATCGGTGACTGCATTCAGGATAGTCCTCACCATGAGCTCATCATCTGAAGTTTCCCCCATTGCAATCAGCTGATCTCAGATAGTCTGAAATCTGAAGAGGAAGGGACAGATCTCCTCTCCTTGTGCATTTGAAACATCTGCATTTGGTTCTCTAGAAGCATATTTCATTGGATGGAGTTACCTTGATACAGTGTGGTTAAATTTTTCCACACCTTATCTTCCGTCTTCTTCTCGGAAATGTGTGGGACCACATGATGCTTCACTCCATCCATGATCAAGCGCTTTGCCTGCGCCTGATTTTCGTTGAAATTCTTCAGAGCATCCGAATCGATCGGCACAACTAGGAAATTTTCTGTGTGGTATTTGATACCATACTCCTATAGGACTATCATGATTCTGGCTTTCTAGATCACAAATTTAGACACACCATCTAACCTATCATGATCTCTCAGTCCATATGGGGTCATCTCTTCTCAATGGTAAAAACAAGTACTCTTCTCCCTTCTACTCCTACTGCACTCAATAGAAGGCTGAACCTAGGTTTCTTGGCGCTAGAAACCCTCTAGAGATACTGCTCCCTTTGACAACTGATTTACCTCCCAGAAATCCTTTTCCAATTCTACCGAATCAGCTCTCTACGATCACTCTCCTGATCGAATCTCAGACTTCTTGGAAAAATTATGTTGAGGGACTGTTTCCCCCCACTTTGTCACCTTTTCTAGGCACTGTTATGCATTGAAAGAACCGATCCCTCACCAACAACTTTTGAATATTAGAAGCTGCACTTACAGCCTTGAAAATCTTCACAACGTCTCTCCAACTCGGACTGCGTCACCCTTCAGGGCATGTATCAGCCAATGCGTCAGCTCAGCGTGAGCCTGATAGGCTCTACCTTACCCATTAGGGCCTACGTCAACCTCTGCGTGAGAAAACTAGCTCTACGGCCCTTCTGATGGGTCTTCATCCGTCCTGGTGCCGCACTGCCTCCTCCCGGATATGTGCTGATTCAGTTACCCTTCCTATAGCAAAAATATTTAGCCCCTTGCTGATGGCTTCAGCTTGATATGCTATGCTCTGATAACATGTGAATTTTTTTGAACACAGAAACTGTACTGCTAAATATTGATTTACTTCTCCTACTTTTTTTTATTATACACAAATTATTTAACTGAAAATATTAAGAAAAACATTGAAGTAAACATAACTAGTAGCCTACAAAAATACAAATAATTTACTGAACATTATGCACATATGACAAAGCACACATAGATTTTTCAGAAAAATGTCCCCGGAAAAACCTAATGTGGTAAAACCGATGCAGTAGATCTAAGGGTTTATTATTATTAAGCAACAAGATTCTAAGTATATCTAGGGTGCCATAATCCTACTCACCCAACAGAGAAAACCTCAGCAACAGAGAAAAATGTGAGTTTTACCTCACTCCTACAAGTCTCGGCTGTTCCAGATGAGCCACTGGTGAAACCCCAACTAGCTCTACGTAGTCTCTACGCTGCCACTGCATAATGCTGTGTGGTCCTGGATGAGGGACTGCATCACCCTTGCTCTGCAAAGATCAAATTCTTCTGAAATCTAGTTTTAGCCCTGTCGACTTAGAAACCCTAGTCTCCAGTGAATTTCATACTTTTCCTTGAGGCTCTGTGCTACCCCTATGTGGTCTTGCATCACCCTCTCTAGGGTCTGCATCACACTCTCTGATGGCTGCGCTGCCTCCACTGCGTCTCTGCTTCCCTTGCTTTGCATTTTACTCTTAGTCCTCCAACCAGTCACTGCATCAACTCCTCACTGCTTCTTTGAATCACTCAGATATGATCTTCGTCTGAGCACTGCTCCGTCAGAAGAATTCAATATCTTAGATTCAATGTGTGTTCTCCAACTGACCCCAAGCCTTTCCTTTACACTTTTCTCGTTGAAAAATCAACGGTCGTGATCTAATCTCTAATCAACGGCTAAGATTAAAAGAAGCTTGATCCACGCCACATAGAAAGTTCTCATCACATGTGTAAATTAATCCACTTTAATTTTTCAATTTCCCTAAGTTAGACTTAGGGTCCCCATTAAAAAATTTAATTATTTGAATACATTTTAGACCAGATGGAATTTCTCCAAACACTTTCTGGGACTTGGAGATCTCATGTGTTCCAACC
The DNA here is from genome assembly GCA_034641835.2 of Pinus albicaulis. Taxonomy (NCBI): domain Eukaryota; kingdom Viridiplantae; phylum Streptophyta; class Pinopsida; order Pinales; family Pinaceae; genus Pinus; species Pinus albicaulis. The sequence goes on along the minus strand of CM076573.1, from coordinate 386,492,987 downwards.
CCTACATAAAGTTTCGAAGCTAGAGCACATCCAATGCTACCCAAAATATTAACACTCCCTCTTAGAGAGGAGTGTGCTCTAGTGATACTTCACCATTGAAGAATCACCTGATCTCTGGCATCGGTCTCCGCGCTGCTTATACTTGTCCTGTTTCCCTCCATCCACTATGCTGCTGATCTTTGTACTGTTGCCCATGTCACTGCCACTGACACTGCCACATCTATACTGCAACTCCCTCTCAAATTGCTCCATCATGCTGCCTATAGCACTGCCACTGCTAACTACTGCACTACAACTCAGTTGCTGAGAAGTAAGAAACTAAAGGACCATCACCTACTCACTAACAGAAAAGTCAGTCTGGATGCATCTCATCATTGAAGCACCCTCTGCAGCTGCCTCTCTGAAGAACTGCGCTGTCTGCTACTGTGCATTGCCTTTACGTTGCTGAAATCTCATCAACCTCTACACTGTTGCTTCCACACTACTGCTGCCTCTTCTTTGCGCTGCTCCATACTTCAATGTTCTAGACATGCCTCTACTTATCCATGATATTATGCACCCACTGACTCTAGTCATCCTGCTACTGTCTTAAGGCTCCCTTTGCTCGTATGTGATCTAAGAGTTTGGGCACCTCAAGGATCTCGCCTCCAACATTCGTAGTTGCTCTATAGATCTATATTGGCCCACCTCTTCTCTCGAGTTACATGAGCACTCATGGCCACGTCATCATCGCTACCACTGTCCCCTTTTTCTACAGTTGCCTTGGAATCTGAATCTTCCTTGTCCTTTCGCTTAGGACAAGTGTTGGGGAAGTGTCCAATTTTGCCACATATGAAGCAACATACCTTTGATAAGTCCTTATTATTCTTCCCTTACTTCTGCTGTCCCCTAGATGTTAGGTCCGCATCTTCCTCCTCCTCCTTCTTCACCTTGACACCTCTGCTACTGAATTACCTCTTGCTCACCTTTCAGATCTCCTCTTGTCGATGGATTTCCCACATGTCACCCCAATTTGGGAGTTGTGCTCTGCCCAAGATGCTTTGGACAAAGGTCATTCACTCATTGGTGACTACATTCAGGGCGGTCCTCAACATGAGCCCATCATATGGAGTTTCGCCCATGGCAATCAGCTGATCTCGGATAGTCTGCAATCTAAAGAGGAAGGGATTGATCTCCTCTCCCTTCTGCATTTGAAACATCCGCATCTGGTTCTCTAGAAGAATCTTCTGTTGGATGGAGCTACCTTGATACCGTGCGGTCAAAGTTTTCCACACCTCATTTGTTGTCTTCTTCTCTGAAATGTGTGGGACCATGTGATCCTTCACTCCATCCATGATCAAGTGCTTTTCTCGTGCTTGATTTTCGTTGAAATCCTTCATAGTACCTGCATCGGTCGACATAACTAGGACATTTTCTACGTGGTCTCTGATACCGTACTCGTCCAGGATTTTCAAGATTCTGGCTTTCTAGATCTCAAAGTTAGACACATCTTCTAACCTATCCTGATCTCTCAGTCCGTACGAGGAAATATCTGCTCAATAGTCGAAACAAGTACTCTTCTCCCTTCTACTGCTACTGCACTCAACAAAAGACCATATCTGGGTTTCTTGGTACTAGAAACCATCTAGAGATACTGCTCCCTTTGATAACTGATTTCCCTCCTAGAAATCCTCCGCCAATTCTACTGAATCATCTCTCTATAATCACCCTCCTGATCGAATCCAAAACTTCTTGGAAAAAGTCTGCTGAGGGACTGTTTCCCCTCATGTTTTCACCTTTGCAAGGCACTGTTCTGCATTGACAAAACTGATGCCTCACCAAATTTTTTTGAAGATCATAAGCTGCACTTCCAGCCCTGACAATCTACACATCATCTCTCCAACTTGGATTGCGTCACCCTTCAGGGCCTGCGTCAGCCACTGCATCAGCCCAACGTGAGCCTGACAGGCTTTGCGTCACCCACTAGGGCCTGCGTCAGCTCTGTGTGAGCAGACTGGCTCTGCATCTCTTCTGTTGGGTCTGCGTCCCTCCTGGTGCTGCGCTGCCTTCTCCCGGATCTGTGCTGCTTCAGCTTCCCTTCCTACAGCAGCAAAAATAGTCAGCCCCTTACTGATGGATTCAACTTGATTTGTAATGCTCTAATACCATGTGAAAAATTCTGAACACAGAAACCCTACTGATAAATATTGATTTACTTCTCCTACTTTTTTTTATTATACACATGTTATTTAACTGAAAATATTCAAAAAAACATCGAAGGAAACACAACTAGCAGCCAACACAAATACATATCATTTACTGAACATCACACACATATGACAAAGGACATACATATTTTTCAGACAAATGTCCTTGGAAAAACCCAATGCAAGAAAACCGGTGTAGCATATATGAGGGTTTATTATTATTAAGCAACAATATTATGAGTACATCTAGGGTGCCATGACTCTGGCTCACCCAACAGAGAAAACCTTGGAAACAGAGAAAAATGTGAGTTTTACCTCACTCCCACAAGTCCCAACTGATTCGGATGAGCCACTAGTGAAACCCCAGCTAGCTCTGCGCAGTCTCTATGCTGCCACTGCGTAAGACTGCATGGCCATAGCTGAGGGACTGCGTCACCCTTGCTCTGCGAAGATCAGCTTCTCCAAGAATCTTGTTTCACCCCTACCGGCTTAGAAACCACAGTCCCCAGTGAATTTTAGAATTTTCCTTGGAGGCTCTGCACTACCCTTGCGTGGGTCTGCGTCACCCTATCTAGGGTTTGCATCACACACTCTGATGGCTGCACTGCCTCCACTACATCACTACTTCCCTTGCTCTGCGTTGTACTCTTGGTCCTCCAACCAATCAACGCATCCACCCATCACTGCTTCTCTGAATCACTCAGATATGATCTTCGTTCGAGCACTGCTCCATTATAAGAATTCGATCTCTTAGATTCACTATGTGTGTTCTCCAACTGACCCCAAGCCTTTCCTTTATACTTTTCTCGTTAAAAAATCAACGACCATGATCTAATCTCTAATCAATGGTTAAGATTAAAATAAGCTGATGCACGTCACTTAGAAATTTCTCATCACATGTGTAAATTAATTCACTTTAAATTTTCAATTTCCCTAAGTTAGACTTAGGGTCTCCATTAAAAAAATTAATTATTTGAATAAATTTTACTCCATATGGAATTTCTCGAAACACTTTTTGGGTCTTGGAGATTCATGTGTTCCAACCCCTCCACAAATTTTCAGAGCTAGAGCACATCTGATGCTACCCCAAAATTTTAACATATCACACAATCACATAACAAGTAAGACAAAGAGACAATCAAACTCACAACACAAGATGTATATGGGGAAATCACGCTGCTTAAAACCCCACTATATATATATATTGTATAAAGTCAAGATCATGAAACAATATAATACTTTCTCTCACTAGAGAAATTCCTGCACTCTCACAGCTGTCTCACTCTGATTTAGGAAAAATCAGCCAATCACTTAGCAAATACTCAACCTGCCTTTCCCACACATTCATGGAGGAATTTTCGCCCTATTAAATATGAATTTCCTTAAAATTGATTTCACAATGCATCAAGGGCCTCCACATGACTCTATAACTGACTTGTACAATTTTCTAATTATAAAGCTGATAGTTATAATCCCTTTAACCTTAGTCTCAACTTGGCCTTCCTTAGAAATGACATGCAATAACTATTTATAGCGAATTATCAGTTTATTGATTGATCACTACTTGTCAATTCAATCATATTTAATTCACTAGACCTCTCACTAGCTCATCACTCAGTTAGAACTAGCTAAACTGATTTTAACTCAATTTCTTGAGTTAACTAATTACAACTCACAAATAAATGTAACTGAACCCCCTTAAATCATGGGAGAACTCTACATACCTACTCTATGAAAACTCGAATATCCTAAGCTAACTTAGTCATTCTGAATTAGTGAACTAATACAAGGTGTCATGAGATGAAATTACAATTTCTCTTCCAATTTAATTAAGGGAATATTAAATCAGAAGCCCCCTTTGGGTGTCTTTTCTTGGTGCCATTTCAACACTCCCTCTAAATAATAAAGGATTATCTACTACCTTGATCATGTATATGTGGAATTTTAATTTGCTTTTTTTTAGTGCCTTCGTCAAGATGTCTGCATCCTGCTCCTCCATGGGAAATGTAATCTAATGAAATAATCTACCTCTAAACACAATCTATGAGATGGTGATACCCAATATCAATATGCTTGGAACTGTCATGGAATACTGGATGAACCGATAGTTTGATGCAACTATCGTTATCACAATGTATAACTTTCAGATCCATCTGTTGACCAAACAAACCAACAAGTATCTTCCTCATCTAGATGGCCTCGAATGTTGCCTCAGGGGCCACCATGTACTCCACCTCTGCTGAGCTGAGTGAAACTGATCTCTGTTTCCTGTTGTAACAAGAAACTGCTGTTAAACCTATGCTGAAGATGCCTCTTGATGTGCTCTTCCTATCGGATGGACTCCCTGCCCAATCCACATTGGTGAAGCCTTGAAGCTTCACTCCCTCAGTTCTTCTGCACCATAATCCATACTCTATAGTGCCTCTAAGATATCACAACACATGCTTCCCTACCTTTCAAAATATCTTGGTCAGCTTAACCATAGCTTGGATCAACTCATTAAATACGTATCATATGTCAGGTCGTCTATTCACCAAGTACATGAGTGCACCCACAAGCTGACTGTAAAAAATAGCATTCACTACTTCGCATGAAGTAGCATCCTCCTTCCTCTAGTTTCCTTCAAGAGGAGTCTCCATGGGTTTGCTTCCCTCCACGTGGAACTTCCTCAAAATATCCTTGGCATTCTTTCCCTTATATAGAAATAGTTTCCCATATCTTTGCCATATTTCCAATCTAAGGAAATAGTGCAAGAGCCCCATATCATTCATCTCAAATTCTCTTGTAAGATCATCTTTGCAAGATTTTATGAGTTTCTCATCACCTGTCAATATCAAATCATAGACATAGAGTACAATAATCAAAATCTTACCATCAACCACACTATGATATAGGTTCACATCTGCTTCACTCTTTGTGAAGCCCAACCCGATGAAATTGATGTCAATCATGGTGTACAAAGCATGCCGTGCTTTGCTCCAGCCCATACAATGCTCTCTTGAGTCTTAGGTCAAGTATGTTGATCAAATAAATTCATGAAAATTTTAAAATTTCATGATTAGTCTATAGTTTTAAAGGGTCCAAGGTGTTTTTGTGTTATGTAATTAAGGTATTGTCATAATAAAATTTCAAAAAATTCACATACATCATGTCAAATAACTCATTCTTGAAATTTTTCACCTTTTACCTGAGTCCACAATGATTTCTATGCAAAACAAGTGATTTTCGCTACGAACTCACCTGACAAGGTCGTAGCGAATCTGCCAACTTTCTAATAGAATTCACTATGAACTCATGTTTTTTGCAAGCAGTATGGGGATCTATGAGCTATCATTTTTTAATGGTTATTAGTAAGTATGTCACCATGTGCCTACTTGTTAGGAGTTATTATTCGGTGTATGACATGCTTACCCATCATTACATCACCATCATTTTGTTTTCCTCTCCCACTTTCCTTTCCTTATGTAAACTTCATGCATTTGAGCCTAACTAGTTACCTTGTCAATCCCTATTAGATTCTTTTTCAACCATTTCCCTGTTTTGATTTCGATCTAGCTTGTGTCATAAGGTGAATTTTCAATTATGTCCACAAACAACTTGTTGTCAAAAGTCATGTTTTGCAGGTGTCAACTTCCAAAGAAGGCAACATTGTTTTGGAGGAGATGGCCGAAAATAAGAAAACCAACAAAGGAGCTTCAGTGGTTAGGTATGAGCCTATAGACCTTAAATTGGTCATGGAAGATCCTATTTTTTCAGAGGCCTTCATCAAAGCTGGTTGCATGAGATTTTGTCAGAAGTTACAAGGGGATTTGCTTTGTTTTTGCACTGTTTAAGCAATCGACTTCAAGAGTAGTTTTTGAGTACATGGAGATGAAATCTAAAAAATTGAGAGAGGTTATTGTAAAAAACAGATCAAATAACATTAACCTATATCAATTTCTCACAGGTGTTAAATATTGGGATATTCAAAGATGTATTTGGGCTCTATTTTCATAGTTCGTTTTCTCCGTGTTTTAGACATGTTTTTCAAATGCATATTCTGGACATCTGGAGATGGTTTTAAAAAAAAAAAAGAGTTTTTTCTTCAGAACGAGATTATTTACAAAAAATTCCTCTCGTTTTGCAACAAATACAAGGATCAAGAGATAAGAGAACATTTCTGACCCTTAGATTTCATTAAAAAAATAGGTCTATTTTTAATGGAAAATGAGCCATCTACTGCTCCATGAAGAGGGGTAAGATGTATTTTGAATAAATTTTACCTTATCATGTTTTATATCATCACATCACACAAAATTGGACAATTTTTGGGAGGTGGGAAGTGAAAATTTAGAAATCTACAATTTATCAAGCAAGTTTGTAGCCTATCTCAGGCTTAAAGCCGAGAAAACTCTACGAACTCACTGAAGATGAGTTTTTGTAATATATGACAGGTTTTTTCATAAAAAAGGTAGGTAAAGGCATGTATTTAATTATTTAGACCCACCAAACATGCTCAAATAAGAAAATAGGGCAAAAAATTTGCAGATATGGTCAAAGTTGAAAATGCTACGAACTCTCGCTACGGACTTGCCTAGAAGTCCTCTGTTTCTGCAGCGAAGAAGAATTTTGTAATTTTTCAAGCCTTAATTATATTTTTTGGACATGTAAGCCACCTAGAAAGGTCAGAAAAAATTGGTTGAATTTTTTATGAAGACACACTCCTCGACAAAGTTGTTCAACTGTCAGCTCATCATGGAAACCACATCAACAATCATGACACAACCTTCTCAAATTTTGCAAGACAAACCTCCTAACTTGGTGGGGGTATTTATGGTTCTGTAATGGTCATTTCCACCTTAGGTACATAATCTTTTCTATGTAAACATGCAAATTTCAAAGTTTTTTAATGTAATAAAGAGTATTAGAGTCCTATTAGGTTTGAAATTCCTAAAAATAGCAGTATTCTAAATTCTCTCCTTGTAATCTAATTTTGGTTAGTCAAGGTGTCATTAGAAGAATTCAAAGGTCTGGCCTTGCTGGTAGACTCATTGTAAAGGTGCCTAAAGTTATAAATAGGCAGATAATTGATGGAGAGGGGGTTGATGAATGTTCTTACTACAAATCACTATTGTAAATCCTTTTATTAGTAATATACAGTGGCAACAAACTTGTTTTCTTACCTAGGATTCATTGGTATTCTTATGAGTGTTTGTATTTTATGTTCTGTTATTCTATCTTCAGTATCCTTGTTGTTTGATTACTTAGAATTCATGGTCAACATGCTCTAACTTCCTTCAAACATCTAGTCTGCTATAAATGTTATGTTTCATCTTAATACACATGCCTCAACTTCCATGAGAGAAGTTTCATATGTCAAATGAGTTTTTATACTGAATCCATATTCCCAATGGTAGTTATTTTCTTACATCTTTCACCTGCACAAAAATATATTTAAAGCAAATTTTAGAGTTAGCCATCTATTGATCTTCAGTTACCTAATATCATCTTTATCCTTGAGAGAGCCCTCTCAGGCTGAAAAGGCTAAGTTCCAGCTAAAATTAGGTTTGAAATAGTTACTCTAAGTTGACTGTTGAAGCATCCCATCAATATCAATTTAGTGATAATAGAAAGGTTGTATTTACATCCATGTGATGTATCTGCCATCCCATCTGCGCTGATAGTGCAATGATGGATCTAATAGATGAGTACCTTGCGACTGGTGAAAAATTATCATCATAGTCAATCCCCTCCACTTGAGAGAACCCTCTGGCCACAAATATAGCATTCTGCTTCTCCACACACCCATATGTTTCTTCCTTCACCTTGTAGACCCATATGGATCCTAAAAATGACTTCCTCACTAGTCTTGGACAACTTCCCATGCACTGTTTTTGATGATGGAGTCATACTCCTCAACCATGGAATCAACCCACACTGGTTGCTGCACTGCTTCCTCAAAAGAGGATGGTTCTATATCAATACCTTCATTCATAAGAGCCATGTATCTAATGTATCACTTTGGGGACCTTCTCTTCCTGCACTGTGATGTGGGCGCTCCCACATTATATCTCGTAGCAATAATATGTCAGCCTCTCTGGGGCGCTTCCTTCCATATCTGGTGGATGGCTCTGCTTGAGTGGTTTCTACCACTCAGTTGTTCCTCTACTTTTGGTTGCTCCACATATTGAGGTTCATCCTTTGGAGCCAATATCTCCTCAACTGAATGCAACTTGAGATCCCTTTCAAGGGACAATCACATGGCTTTGTCTTCATCAAATTTTACATCTCTTCTGACCACTGTCATCCTATGTGCTAGCAAGTACACTCGATAGTTGTGAGGTGTATCAGTGTACGCCGCAAATACCCCCAACTATATTGTTGGCTCTAGATTCTTCCTGGCATCTTTGGTCACATGGAAATAAACAAATGAACCAAAAATTTTAAAATACGACACATCCAGTCTCTTACCTGAAAAATCCTCCTTTGGTGTACTCATCCCAAGTATCCGATGAGGACTTCTGTTCTACACAAATACTGCTATATTGCATGCTTCTGCCCATAGATGAAATAATAGGCCCTGATCATGCAACACAACTTGTGCTACTCCCACAATAGTTTTGTTCTTTCTTTCTACAACCCCATGGGTTATGAGGTGCAATCAATACTCTTAAAATTCCTTCTGAGGCATATACGTTCTTGAATTTGTTAGAGATGTATTCTTGACCATTTTTTCTCCTTAGAGCCGTCACCTTCCTCCCTGTATCTTTCTTGACAAGTGCCTTGAATTCATAAAAATTGGAGAACGTCTAATCTTTCTTCTGCATGAAGAAATCCAACACTTTCTTGAAAAATCATCAACAAAAAGCACATAATACTTGTGCTCTGTCATGGAAGCTGTTGAGAGTGGTCCACACACATCTGAGTGAAATCTCTCAAGGATTGCCTTGCCTCGACTTTCCTTATCGTGAAAGGTGCATTTGGTATACTTCCCCAATGTACACCCTTTGCATGTGTCACTTTGCGAAAGTGCACCCTTTAGAAGTCCTGTAGAAATCTGCTACTTGATCCTCAAAGTGTTGTGGTGTAGATGGCCCAACCTCCTGTGCCACAACTCACCGATGTCTCAGATTTCCACCTTCTCTACTTATTTCTCAGTGTTGCGCAGTCCTCTACATCTAGTTTATAGAGATTATTTAATTGAACCCCATTCTTTTTCATCTGTCCTGTGGATTTATGATAAAGGAACACCTTTCTTTCACTGAAGATCACATCATAGCCATGATCTTCCAACATAGAAACATAAGCCAAATTATTCTTTAAATCAGGAACATACATGACATATTTTAATGTGAGTGGATTACATGACTCCCTTTGAAAGGTAACTGTATCTACTCCGGTAGCTCTATACCTCTCGTCGTCACCAATATTGATGTGCATTTGGAGATCCTTCTCCTCCAAGATACTGAAGAATTCTTTGTTTTTGGTCATATGGAATGGAACTCCACTATCTAAGCACCACATAGATCCCATCACTAATGAAACCATGCATGTGATGAGGGTGAATTCCAACTCGAATTGTGAAGCCAATGCTTCACCTGCTCCTCCTCCTGAGGCCTTCTTGTTGTTCTTCTGTTGTGGAAAATTTGTGGCGTAGTGTCTATTCTCATGACAATTGAAACATTTTACCTTTTACAAGTCTGGCTTCTTTCTAGCCTTTCCGGTCTTAGATTTGGAATGGGACACCTTCCCTTTTACTTTATTTGCCTTGCCAACTAAGTCACATTTATCCTCATCAATAGTCTTTGATGGGGATCCATATCTGGCACTCCATCAAATTTCTTCTTGTACCAGATCATACCATAGTTGCCCCCAATCTGACAACTTCTCCCTCCCATTAATAGAGTCTTGGTAGCTATGCAAACTATTGGGAAGGCATAAAATAGCTAGGCTCACCAAATCATCTGAGGCAACAATGACCCCAACGCTTCCAAGCTCATCCGACACTTAGTGAACTTTGTCAAGTATTTTTGGATTGTGTCACCCTTCTCCATTTTGATCTTCCTAAGATTGTCTTTCAATGCCAATTTCCTGTGGTTGCTGCTATTCTGATACATATCTATCAAGGATTTCCAAATCACACATAGAGTCGCCTTCCTGTGGAGACTCGAGACAATATGGTCTTGAAGATCCTTCTCTCCTCTGTAACATTTTTCTTCCATGCATCAAGAAGTTCAGCATTTGCCGTTGCGGGCTGTGGGACATCAGTATCTATGAAAGCCTTCAGTCCAATGTCCTTGAGAATTTCCTCCATCCTGTCATTCCATGCAATATAATTTAGAAGTGACCTCGAGTGCATATTCAAGTCTCAAGCCATTGAAAGACATCTTGATTTGCTAACGTATTGGATCCTAAAGAACAAATCTGCAAATTCGAAACTGATCAAAACAAGCTATGTTATTCTCTTCTTATTGTGATTCCTGACGCTCTGATACCATGTAGAAAATATAACAACGAGATTCAATCTGATCTTGTAATGTACTAAAACAAGATACTGAATCCTTCTACAATTTGCGGAAATAAAACATGACGCACAATCACATAAGAAGTAATAGAAAGAGACAATGAATCACACAACACAAGATGTGTCTAAGAAAAGCACACCACCTAAAATCCCGCTATCTATATATTGTATAAAGTCAAGATCATGAAACAATACAATGCTTTCTCTCACTACAGAAATTCCTGCACTTTTCCAACTATCTCACTCTGATCTAGGTAAAATCAACCAATTACTTAGCCAATTATCAACCTCTGCTCAATCTGCCTTTTTCATGCATTCTTGGAGGAATTTTCGCCCTATTAAATAGGAAATTCCTTCTAATTGATTGCATAATGCATCAAGGGTCTCCACATGAATCTATAACTTACATATACAATTTTATAATTATATAACTGATAGCTATCATCCCTTTAACCTCAGTCTCAATTGCGCCTTCCTTAGAACTGACATGCAACAACTATTTATAGCAAATTATCAGTTAATTGATTGATCACTACTTGTGAATTAAATCAGATTTAATTGGACCTCTCACCAGCTCATCACTTAGTTAGAACTAGTTAAGCTAATTTTAACTCAATTTCTTGAGTTAACTAATTACAACTCACAAATAACTGTAACTGCCCCCCCTTAAATCACGGGAGAACTCTACATGCCTACTCTCTGACCCTCAACTCTAATTTACTAAGCTAATTCAGTCATTCAGACTTAGTTAACTGATACAAATTGTCATGAGATGAAATTACAATTTCTCTTCCAATTTAATTAAGGGAAATTAAATCAAAAGCCCCCTTTAGGTGCCATTTCAACAAGTTCATCACCCTGTTGAAGCCCTATCATGTTGGTGCAGATGAAGGATGGGATTTTGAGACTCTATATTGACTATCGCGCGCTGAAAAATATCACTGTCCGGAATAGGTATCTATTGGGCGTGTGTTATATTCTTTCCACGACTAGAGGGAGGTGGGAGGCCCCCTACGCTTGCGCCAGGTGCAGCGCCCCGAGAATTTTTTTTGGACCCTATATTAGGTGGGCAGACGCACCTATGGTTTTTTGCATGGGTTCGAACATGGTTTTGGGCATGACGGTTTTCTACTCATGGTATTTTGCAGATATAGTCAAGGGAACTACAATTATGTTCTAATCCAGGGTTAATGGATTGGGGTTTATGAATTCTTCAACATGTATATATATGTGTTGTAACACTAAAAGGAATATAATGAAAAATCAAGTTGATACTCCCGGTTTGGGATCCAGGGGAAAATATCTGTGTATATCTATTTTATGTTTTATGCTCTCGTTATTGTTTATTTTCTGTTTTTAAGAATTCGTTTGCAGATAATTTATATGCAAGGTTAAAACCAACAGTATATCTGATCCCATGGATTGATGATATTTTGGACCAACTCAAGGGGGCCAAATATTTCAGCAAGATTGACTTGAAGTCTGGGTATCACCAGGTACCAATCGAACCCTTCGATGTGTGGAAGACTGCCTTCAAATCCAAGGAGGGAATTTTTGAATGGCTGGTCATGCCTTTCGGGTTGATGAATGCTCCTCCAACCTTCATGAGGCTGATGGGCGATATCTTGTGACCATTCACCAACTCATTCATGGTGGTGTATTTGGATGACATATTGATATTCATCCACAGTTGGAAAGAGCACCTCCACCACATTAGACAGGTCCTCCAAACTCTACGGCAACACAAGTTGTGTTCCAATTTGGAGAAATTCACTTTTAGCATGACTTGGGTTCCATATCTGGCATAAATTATTGATGAGAGGGGGGTGCATGTGGACCCAGTCAAGATCCAAGTCATTGGGGATTAGCCAGCCCTAACCATTCTAAGAGAGCTCTGCAACTTTCTGTGCCTTGCCAATTTCTACTGTAGGTTTGTGTTTGGGTTCTATATCACTTGGCCTTTGAGTCAAGTCACCAAGGGAGGAGCGAAAGAAAAATTATTTTGGTCCTAATCTCAAAAAATGAGTTAGTAGAGTTGAAGCATCACCTCTCCTCTGCACCAGTGTTCACATTACCATACTTGCAACAACCATTTGATATCAAGATAGATGACTCTGCTATGCTATTGGTGTAGTACTTACTCAGCAAGGGCATCTAGTGGCATATCATAGTGAGACACTTTCAGACACAAAGTATCCCACCTATGACAAAGAGATGTATTCCATTTTGCAGGGACGTCGAGAAAGGAAGAATTACATTTTGGGGAAGGAAACGATCATCCAAATAGGTCACCGACCCCTGCAGTTCATACAGACACAAGGGAATTACAAAACGATTACCATCCGAAATGGTCCACATAGCTACAACAGTTCCATTTGAACATCAATTACAAGAAGGGAAGCACCAATAATGTTGAAAATTGACTTAGCCAACCGCTAATCTTGGCGCTAACCACTGTGCTCGACTCTTGTGGGAACGAGACTTCGGGTTGGCCACATCTCTACAAAAGTGATCCAGAATTCGACAACACATACCCGATGATTCTGGAGGGTAATCAAGTTCCATATTTTCACCTCCAGGATGCACTGTTATGCCACCTGGGACACCTATGTGTTCCTTTAAGCGAGCATGCCAATATTATTTGGGAATCACACTATAGTTAGGTCCCTGGACATTTTAGGGTCGAGAAAATAGTAGCATTACTGCATAAGTATTTCTATTGGCCGAACCTTCGACATGATGTAGGGAAGTACATTAGATCCTGCACTACCTGTACCATTTCCAAACCAACCATCAAGAAGAAAGGCCTATATACTCCGCTACCTACCCCTAGTCAACCTTGGGAATCCATCTCCCTGGATTACATGTTGGGCCTTCCTTCTACCAATCATGGTAATGATTGTGTTTTTGTGGTTGTTGACAAATTCTCTAAGATGGAAATTATGGCGGCCTATAATAATAATATCACAACATAAGCCACTGCTAAACTCTTCTTTGAATGAGTGTGGGTAAACTTTGGGATCCCACAGTCCATTATCTCAGATCAGGACAACAAGTTTCTCAATACGTTTTAGTCAAGTCTCTGGTCGATGCTGGACACCAAGCTCACTAAGTCCACAAATTTCAACCCCCAAACTAATGGCAAAACAAAGGTCGTCAACAAGATTATCATATACATTCTGCACATGTACAACTCAAAACATCCATGCACATGGGATGAAAGACTCCCATGTGTCCAACACAGCTATAACTGGGCTCTCCACAACTCAACTAGCCACAACCCCTTTCAGGTACGCTTGGGATTCGAGCCACTATGTCCCATTGATGTGGCCATACCATTTGCAGCTACTCAGGCATATTCAACTCATGTCCAGTTCGAAGCTGACAAGGTGAACAACTTCATTGAGTGCATTCAACACATCCACAAATAGGTCCATGAAATATTTGACATAGCCAATTCTAAGTACAAGTAGCGAAATGATCATCATCACATGCCACACAAGTTCCACATGGGCGAAAAAGTTTGGCTACATTTGTAGAAGGAGCGCCTTGCTGGGCCCCACCGCAAGGTTCGCCCTCTCCGATATGGGCCATACACCATCATAAAGGCTGTAGGGGACAATGCCTTCGAGCTTAGTGTTGGGCCAAGAAAAGGTTATTTTTCACCCCCATCTTTACCAATATTTTTCATACACTTTTATATATTTTCCCTTCATCTTAGAAATAAAGTAAAGGAAAATAATGCAAAAGTGAGGCAGAATGGATTAGTGATAAAGGGAGTGTTTGATAACGCAAAAACTAATTTTTCACTGCCTTTATTGATAGGGAAGAAAAATAGCCAACTGTTGACCGGATGACCTAAAGATAGTAGACAAGGAAGGCAAACGAAATCATATCGGCTCCTACGAATCGACGGAAGATGGAGAGGGACGACCACGCTTGGAGTACTCAATCGATAGCCACAAAGCAGCAGGGTCCCATAATGAGAAAGATCCGTTACTACTCCTGAATTCACCTTTAAGCTATAAAAGGCCGAAGAATGAATAAGAAAAACAATTCCTATAATTTAATCTTTCTGTAATAAACTTATTCGGACATAATCGTCAAATTTTGTACTAATGTGTTGCTCGGTGGATTAATGAAGAATTTGGCGTTCTTGGAATAAACAAATTTTGAGTACTCCTTAGCAGTAGGCTTCTAGTGGCTTTGGGCCCAGCCCTGGGGGTTCTTCTGCTACTTCTGTGCTTTACGTTTATTTACAGAATTTGCGTTCCCAAGTTATCCATTGCGTTTCATAATATATCATTTGAATTGGTTAATTGCGATTATGAAATGTTATATATTCCTTTCTAATAGACTAGTTTACCATTCATGTTCTTTTGTATTAATTCAATTCTTTTATAATTGTTAGGTTAGTTCCAACACAACTGCTGTTCAATTCTACATATAGTTGACGTTTGATCTTTTCATCATCGTTGTGAGAATTTGGTTGATGTTTAATTTAGAAGAATTTTATTAGTTGATTAAAAGAGAATTCCATTGCAAAATATAGAATAATTGATTGTTGTTCAACTTTATTAGATTTGCTAGATTGGAGATTTTTGTGGTGTAGTTTTTCAAAAGTAGGACTCGGAATATCCACAGTAGTCATTTTTAGTCTACGTTTCGAGTCTAAATCAAGACTCATCTTCAGGACAGCCTGCTGAGAAGAGAGAAGATCAGGGTTAATAAATAATGGAGTGAAAGAAAAATGAAAAGGCCGACCAGTTCTTAATAATTGAAAATTAATTAAAGTATTATTTCTTATTATATCTATATTTATTATAATAAATTTTTTAATTTTTATTTATCAAAATATTTATAATTTTTAATCATGCTAAATTTAGAGGATGTTGCTAATATAAAGGATGATGCTAATAAATAATATAAAATGGATGAATAGATTTACAATTTTTCCCTGTTAAATTTAATTTTTAGGATGATAATCATATATGTTATAGGGGTAATATTTTTTAAATACTAATAATTTATATTTTTTATATATAATTATTCCTTTTACAAGTAGTGATATTTAAATTTTTTTCCAATAATGGTTTCTTTAGTTTATTAATATAAATTTAGAATGTATGTTTTTAGATAATATATATTGTAATAGGATAATAGGTTGTAATAAATGATTTTAAGGGTAAAGAACTTATATTAAAAATTTTCATTACTTTATTAATGCTAAAAAAGGGGGAGGTTTGTTTAAAGATAACTAATAGGGTGTATTTTAATGAATATATTAAAAGGGTAATAATTATAAGTAGGAATAGAGGGGGTTTATTTAATTAGTATTATTAGAGGGGTTTAATTTCAATAGTATTAAAGGGTTCATTAAAATGAAGTGAGGCTTGACTACAGAGTTAAAAAATAAGGAAGAAAAGGAAAAAAGGGGGGGAAAAGTAGGACCAAGAGAGTTTTTTATTAAAAAGAAAGCTGGCAGGCTGGAGGGGAGGGTGACAAGAGGTTGACAAGAGATGATAAAGGGGGAAGGGGTGGGTAGAAGGTAAAGGTAAGGTGTGAGGGTCAGAGTATAAGAGGTGGATACATCAGGCAATCACTGAAGGGACACTGTTCAATTCGTTCAGGTTGCTGTTCAATTCATCAAAGCGTGCTGTTCAATTGCAGTTTATCCTTTTTAGTCTTAAGTAGTTATTCCCGCATAAGCTTAGAACAGAGTTAGCTCCCTTGAAGAGTCAGAAGCATTTCATAATTCACTTCCAAGTTGATTTGGTTGAACTTCGAGAATTAGACAATATTCCTTATGAAAATTTAGAGTAGTCAACCTTCGATGTCACTTGCATATATTGTGCTTACACTCTTTAAATAACAAGACTTTCCTTGGGTTGATGATTAATGAAGAGCATTGAGGTTACCTTTAAAAACAATCACTTTATGAACCAACATTTTGGCACCATTGCCGGGGAGAGTGCTTAAGAGTGATGTCCCTTATTTATTTTTCCTTTTGTTGTGAAAGAATTGGGTATTGAAAACGAGAGGTAAGAACCTGCGTATCAGCAAGAAAAACGCTTGCTCTCCAGCCTGCTTCTCAACAATTATTTAGAGGTTAGTACGATAGGTGTCCTTGTTTTATGACTAGGAAGAAAAATATAGATCAAAACCCCAAAATTAAACCCACAAAACCCAAGGGATCGGTGGTCCTTGGCATAACAACGTATATAGACGAAATCATTAAGAAGGATAAATCCTAGGCATCCATAGGACCCAGAACCATTCCTACTCAGAGTCCTACTACATTCCCTCAGGCAGCAGCCACACCATCTGCAGTCCACATCGAGATTCACAGTGAAACAGAAGGGTCTGAGCAAGGCCTTCAAACTGCTGAGCACGTAAGTCCTAACCCTTCAAGAGAGGGAAATTCTTGCAATTTGCAGGAAGGGGGGGAGAAAACAGCAGTGCAGTACAAGTAAAAACTCTAGAGCCTCAATCTTCTGAGAGAGTTATTAAGAAAAAGACGCCAAATATCCCAGATCGGGGAAGTGCTGTAAGGCTTCCTCCAAATCCACTCCCTAATTCCACTCAAATTATTCCTCCAGAACAAGAAATCCCTGAATATTATTGGCATATTTTTGATCAAATGGAAAACAACCAAAACCAAAGGAAAACATCAACACTAGAGTATCCCATTGTTGATCCAGCCGCAAATGCCCCTATGAAATCCATTCCATTACAAAACATCCCCACCTTCCATGGGCTGACCTAGGAAGATCCGGATGCATTCTTATTGGAATTTGATGTCTTATGTAGGGGATATGACTACACCACCAACCCTCAGAAACTGAAACTATTTCCCTCTACTTTGAAAGGGACAACAATACGTTGGTTTATGAGGCTCGGTGGAGGAACCATTAATAGTTGGGATCAAATGAAAAACTCCTTTCTTAACAAATATCAAGACTACTGCCGGACTCGAGAACTAAAAGACGAAATCTTCAATATGTCTGCAAGAGACAATGAGACATTAGAATAATACGTTGAAATATTTCAATATAATATGTAAAGGTCTCCATATACTACACTATCTAAAGATATGTTAAAAGAAACAATGATCAAGGGAATGAAAGAAGAATGGGTTGAAACACTCAATATAATGGGAAAAGGGGACATCTATCAAGAATAATATTATGACATTATTGCATTATGCATCAGGTGTTCTCGAGGTAGTACGCAAAGTAGGCCAACTGGGTGAGACTCAGCTACAAGGAATTATAAACAATCCAGTGGCAACGTGACCAGAGCAGAATTTGGTAATATTTTAGAAGATTTTAAAACCGATAACTTGGGCACCCTGACAATGCAGCTAGATGTCCTACAAGCTAAGCAGAAGCAAGCTATAGCAGAACAAAACTTGGCTATTTTTTATCCACGCTGTCAGAAGAATCAAAGACAATAGGAATGTCCATTAGAAATGGTCCAGACATGTGCTATTTGTACCAAGGACCACACCACTGACCATTTCCATTCACTTCTGGGGTTAAAAGAAATTTTCAAAGAGGCAGAAAAAGAGACAGAACCAGTCTACCTAATGAATCAGTGTCGAAAGTGGAAAACATGACCAGGTATGCCACAAGACCTGCCTCAGTTCTTTTCTTCTCCACTATTTAATCAACAGAACCCTGCAACAACATGGCAGGCCCAATCACCTTTTTCTGCCTGGCCATCCCAATCATTTTCCATGCCTCCTTGGCCAACACAACCCTCTTCAGGTAACAATTGGTCAATTTTTCCTTGTTCTCCCCCTTACTACCAAAATAATCCATATTAGTCCCAGTGGCTTGCCTCCACCTCTCAGAATACAAATTGGTCTCAAAATTGGCAACGACCCCTGGGAATGACCAATCTATAGATGGGGACAAGATCTCAGAATCAACCTATGTTACCAGCTCCGCACCCAGTCCAACACAATCCTCAGCCTATCATGCATCCTCAACTGCCAGCTGAGCCCAATCCTAATCCCAATAACAAACCAGTTCAACTAATCCATATTGTCGAAAACTCAAACTCCAAAACTTAACAGAAGCAACGAAATGAACTTAGGCTGAGATCAAGACGTGTGATTTCACCTAAAGAAGATATGACTCTGCCACAACTTGAGTCTAAAATTCTGACAACACCTAAACAATCAACTATAACAGAAACAAAGGTAAAGCAGGGGAGGGACACAGTTGACCAAAAAGACACTGAAAACCTTATTATGTCCTCCCCTCCATTCCATGAGAGATTAACATTGCCTAAACCACTAGTATCTTCAGATTTTGATCTCCTAGGGGAATTAAAAAACCTTTGCATTAAAATTCATTTTCTACAGGCTATACAAGACATCCCTATCTATGCCGAGACAATTAAAGAGTTGTGCGAAAAAAACAGGTGAGGAAAGAAAAAATCATACCAAATATTCATGTGGTGGGAGCACTGTCAGACTTACTCTTGGGTAAAGAAACACCAGTAAAATACGAGGATCCAAGGAACCCCATAGTTACTATACAAATCTCTGGCCACTCATTTTCGAACACAATGGTTGATTTAGGGGCAACCATCAACATATTAACCACAAAAACCTGCGATAAATTAGGCATAACAACGTTAGAACCCACATGTACCTTGTTGGAACTTCCTGAAATATCTGTTATCAAACCAGAAGGAATATTACAGGACATCCTGATTTCTATGGACTCATAGGAGTATCCAAAAGAATTGTTAGTTATTAACCCAAAAAGTAGGTTAGATGGACACCACCTGATACTGGGACGATCTTGGTTAGCAATAGCCGATGCTTACATAGGCTACCGGGAAGGCAACATAACCATTTATAGAGGTGATGCCATAAAAAATATTGTCATATACCCGCCTGCCAAACCAAGTCTTCCCACTGTAAATATTCACAAATAGCCACATACATACTGGGAACAAAATATCCATTCACCACTGACAATAGTTGAAGCACTTTAATTCAAAGATCAAACTGAAGATGATGTAATTAATAACTTCATGAATCGGCCATCTGCTTTTGAAAACTTAAAATGCCAAATGTTAGAGGAGGTTCTTGATGATGAAGCACAGGAAGACCCCTTGGCAGAAATTGATAATCAACACATACCTACGACTGTTGTTCGCAATAGCATACTAATTGAAATTGAGCCACGAAAAGTTTTAAATATCAATGGTAGTCTGGATAGTAACCAATAGAAAAATATCATTAAGGTTTTACAGAAATATAAGGGAGCATTTGCTTGGGACTACCCAAACATGAAGGGTATAGATCCTCAGCTATGCACACATCACATTTATACTAACAAGGAGGCTCAACCTATTCGGTAGCCTCAGCAGAGGTTAAACCTGCATATGAAAGACATTGTAAAGGATGAGTTGCAAAAGCTGCTAGATGTAAACTTCATTTATCCTATTTCAGATAGAAAATGGGTCTCTCCTTTAGTAGTCATTCCTAAGAAAAATGGGAAGTGGAGAACCTGTGTGGATTATAGAGAACTGAATAAAGAAACACATAAAGACCACTTCCCCCTCCCTTTCATTGATCAGGTCCTTGATACATTAGTAGGAAAGTGGTTATTCAATTTCCTTGATGGTTTCAGTGGTTACAATCAAATCCAGATAGCCCCTGAAGACCAAGATAAAATGACCTTTACCTGCCCATGGGGTACATTTTCCTATAGGGTATTACCATTCGGGTTTAGCAATGCCCCTACAACATTTCAAGGAGCCATATTCAGCATTTTTTCTGATTTAATAAATGAAGGACTCGAAATTTACATGGACGACTTTACCCCATATGGAGATAATTTTGATCAAGCACTGGAAACACTAGAAAAAGTATTGGAATGATGTATTGCTACCGGATTGTGTTTGAGCAATGAGAAACGTCACATGATGATGACCGAAGGAGTAATCCAAGGGAACTACATCTCTACAGCTGGAATATAGGTAGATCCGACAAAGATAGAGGTAATCCTTTTATTAGCCACACCTTGTACTCAGACAGAGGTACGTAGTTTCCTTGGGTATGCAGGGTACTACTGTAGGTTTATAAAGAATTTCTCACAAATTTTTGCACCCTTGTATGCATTAATTGGAAATGTTGAATTCCAATGGTTTGATAAATGTGACACTTCTTTTTTCAGATTTAAAGAAACTGGTATCGACTGCACCAATCTTACGTGGCCCTGATTGGGAGCTGCCCTTTCACATTTCTTCAGATGCATCCGACACAACAATAGGGGTAGTTCTCAGTCAAGAAGAAGATAAAAATCCCTATGCTATTTATTATATCAGCAAGAATCTCACTCGTACCGAATTAAACTATACAGTGACTGAAAAGGAGTTCTTGGCTGTTATTTATGCTATTAATAAATTTAGAAATTATATAACTAGCTATCAAGTATTCCTGTATACCGATCACTCCACCATTATATATTTAGCCAATAAACCTATTACAAATGGAAGAGTGACTCGTTGGTTGTTGCTTTTACAGGAGTTTAACATAACTATCAAAGACCGCCCAGGGAAGGAGAATGTAGTTGCAGATTTCTTGTCTAGAGTTCCAAAGTCAGATGATCCACTAGCAGTGGATGATCAGTTCCCTAATGAGAATTTGTTCGCTGTAGCAGTAAAAATGCCATGGTACACAGATGTAGCGAATTATCTGGTAGTAGGAAAGTTTCCAAGACACTTAACATCAAAGGAACAAAATCTGATTGTTCACCGCAGTGCTAGATTCTCCTGGATTAGCGAATATATTTTTCATACAAGAGATGATATGCATATACGTAGATGCATCCGAGAAGATGAGATTTATGAAATCCTAAGGGCCTGTCATGATGAGCCATGTGGTGGCCATTTTGCAGATCGCAGGACGGGGCACAAAGTATTGCAAATGGGTTATTATTGGCCTACAATTTTTAAAGATGCCAAGAAATATGTCCAAGCCTACGATAGTTGCCAAAGAATGGGCCGCCCTGGCCAATCTGATGAAATGCCATTACAGCTGCAGTTAGTAGTGGAACCTTTCGAACGATGGGAACTGGACTTTGTGGGACTGTTCAACCCACCATCAAATCATAAGACCTACATACTGGTGGCCACAAATTACGTAATGAAGTGGGTAGAAACAGTGGCCCTATCAAGATCTACAGAAGAATCTGTGATCAATTTTATTTTTGAGCTATTTGTGCGATATGGCTTACAACGGGAAGTGATAACTGATGGAGGGACACAGTTTGTGGGGAATAAAATTATGGCCACTTTGAAGAACCACCATATCACCCATAGAGTCACCTCCTCCTACCACCCGCAAACCAACAGACAGGTTGGAAACACCAACAAATTCCTTGAGGAAATTCTCACTAAAACAGTCTCAACACATTGCTGGGATTGGGCTACAAGACTAACAGAGGCCTTGTGGGCTTACCGCATGACATGGAGAAACACTACTGGATATTTTCCATACCATCTGGTATTCGAAAGGGAACCAATTTTTCCTATCGAATTCGAAATAAAGACTCTAAGAATAGCCGACGAAGTGGGGCTAGATTTGACGGAGGCCCAAATTAGAAGACTCCAACAAATAAATGAATTGGATGAAACACGGCTACTGGCTCCGCAGTGCACTGCAATTATTCAACAACAACGAGTTAAGTGGCATGAAAACCTCATAAAAAAGAAGACATTCCAGAAAGGATATTGGGCACTTCTCTATGACTCCAGATTCCAAGACTTCCCCGGTAAGTTACAAACAAGGTGGATCGGTCCATATGAAATTCAGGAAGTACACAACAATGGTACCATCACCTTGAATACCATAGATGGTTCTGGCTCTACCTTTCGAGTCAATGGACACCAGGTGCACCTCTATCATGAACCACTTACAAAAGAGTCTTTCAGTCAACAGGTACGTGACGATCCCACCATCCAAATTTTAGCTACAGGGGGTGATGGCCCCGCAACTTTAAGTTCATGAAAATATGCTATTTCCTCTTGTAAATATTTTACATATTTCTCCTGCAATTTATAGTATTTTATCGTTGTACATTCCATCTCTTCTTTATGCTCACAACTGCATTCTTTTTCTTTTATCCTTTCTTTTGTATTTGCTGTTAAAACCTTTGAACGACTGCTGTTCAATCCAATTGAACAGTTGTTGTTCAATCGAATTGAACGGTTGCTATTAAATTAATTTGAACGACCGTATTTTTGTGTGTTTATTTTGCTGTTCAAACCTTTGAACAACTATTGTTAAATTCAATTGAACAATTGCTGTTCAACCGAATTGAACGGTTTTTGTTCAATTCAATTGAACAACCGTGTTTTTGTGTGTTTATTTTGCTGTTCAAACCTTTGAACGACTATTGTTCAATCGAATTGAACAACTTTTGTTCAATTCCATTGAATGACCGCGTTTTGTGTGTTTATTTTGCTGTTCAAACCTTTGAACGTCTACTGTTCAATCCAATTGAACAACTACTGTTCAATCAAATTGAACAAATGTTGTTCAATTCCATTGAGCGACCACGTTTTGTGCGTTTATTTTTCTGTTCAAACCTTTGAACAGTCGTTGTTCAATCCAATTGAACAACTGTTGTTCAATTGAATTGAACAACTACTGTTCAATTCAATTGAACGACCGTGTCTTTTGTGATTTTATTTTAGCTATTCAATTGAATGGAACAATTGATTTATTTTCTAAGGATGTTTTTTTTTGTGATGATCTCTTTTCGAATATCCATTCCCCTTTACACACCCTTGCCATAAAAGCTATTTTTGAAGGGAATTGGCACTTGAAGAGGAGAAAAGCAGTTATATTACTAATATTATGATCCTTTGAAACTTTGATGGAACTCTCTACTCCGGAAGCTGACATGGTATTATCTATGCAATGAAGGGTTGGGCATCTCCTGTTCAAACATATTATCACACAATTCATTTTTTATAGTTTTATGCTGGTTTATCTTTTTACACTTTCAAATAGTAATTCTCCTTGACATGAGGATATAGAAATAAAGAGTATTAATTGCATTAGCATTCTTTTTACTTCTCACACCATCCCTAACTCTTAAGGAGTTAATGAGCCTCCCTTCATGTATAAAGAACAAGGAAATATTATGTCTATGTGCAAATGTTTAAGAGAGAATAGGGGGTCTCATCACGAGACAACCTACCATGATCATAAGGGTTTAACATG
The DNA here is from genome assembly GCA_034641835.2 of Pinus albicaulis. Taxonomy (NCBI): domain Eukaryota; kingdom Viridiplantae; phylum Streptophyta; class Pinopsida; order Pinales; family Pinaceae; genus Pinus; species Pinus albicaulis. Next base: position 386,469,043 of record CM076573.1, on the reverse strand, counting down.
TGACATGCCCACAATGGCCAACACACCAGGGTAGTGACCTTCTTGATAGCTCAAACTTCCTGAAGGATATGAGGTCTCATCATGAGCTGGCCTGATCACTCTGTTACATTCCATGTGAATGGCACTATGATTATCTGGCCACCACACCAGCACAATGGTCTCTCCATAAAACAAGTAACATGCCTACGTCTCAAAAATAAAATATTATGTATATATGAAAAGTTTTAAGAGAGAATAGGGGGTCTCATCACGAGCCAGACTACCATGATCATAAGGGTTTAACAGGTGACATGCCCACAATGGCCAACACACCAGGGTAGCGACCTTCTCAACAAATTAAACTGCTTGAAGGACAGGAGGTCTCATCACGAGCCGGCCTGATCACTCTGTTACAATCCCAGTGAGTGGCACTTTGACTATCTGGCCACCACACTAGCACAGTGATCTCTCCATAAAATAAGAAAAATGTCTACTTTTACATAGAGGATTCTGGCTCATTTCTAGGTTAAAATAGCAACCCTATCGAGGCTATGAACGCCTACTAGCAGCAGTGGCTCTGCTTGTGGTATGGAAGTATTTTTCTAACAATAGCCAATTACTTTTATATTCCTTATTTTATATTAATCCATTTCCGAGATAAATGCACTACTTGAATAAGTGTTATCACTATCTACCCGCATAATTAACTATGAATGAATTATGTTTTCATGTTTGAATTAAGGGATGGCGGCACCAATCATAATCTGTTATTTGTCGTGCTTCCATCATGCTACACCATCAAAATAGGACACCTTGTCATAATAATTTCCATTCCACTTTTCTCCCTTTCTTCGGTCATTTCCACCTGGTGTACAACTGTGATGGTTATTAACTTTTGACCTTTGCCTCGTATGCATTCATGATTGTTGAAATACTTCCTCTTTCCTTGAGCTCTAAGGCTAGGGACGCCCTTCTCTCATACAATTGTGATAATTACCAATTTCTGACCCTTTCTCGTGTGCATTCATGATTGTTGCAATATTTCTGTTTCTCTTGAGTTTAAGGCCGTGAATGCCCTTCTTCCGACGGAGGGGGTACACATATCCATAATTAATAAGCATGCAAATTACCTAGGCAACTCCCTTAGGATACGCTGATGGTACTAAGAGATCATTACATTTATGCTATGAGGTTGCATTTTTTATAATATATGTGAAAAAAATCCTGTAGTGTTTTGTTTTAACCAACAGGGCCGAAAGAGACGTGAATAGAAGAAGAAACCAGTTCGGAAAACACAGTAGCCATGGGGGGAAATTCTCTTGTCAATGAGCCCACAACCTTCCAAGTCTCAGAATCAACTCGCACCATTCTCCAGCAAGTTTTTTGGATTCCATATTCACAAAGACTTCAGGGGTTTAACATAGAGATAGCAATTGAGTTCCTGCGAAACCTGCAGGAGGGGCACAACAAAATCAGAGGAAAAATCATACCAGTTGTCGAGGAAACCATTGCTGAGGTCTCTAGATTACCAACAGAGGGAGAAAGATGGACCGAAAAACACGTCCTTCTATAAGAAGTAATATCAGTATACCAAGACCCATGCAAAACATTAGAACGAAAAGGGAAGGGTATTAATCCCGCATCCTTGCAGCAGCCCTGGCAAGAATTGGCAGTGTTCATTCAAATATATATCACATGTGACAGACGCCAGGATGTGGTAAAGACCCACCAACTTAAAATATTAGCTGTTCTCAAGTGAAACATTTCAGTTAACTTGCATTTTTTTCTAAATTATGTATTGCACAATACTGTTGTTCGAATTAGAAAAGCCAAAAACCCCCTAGCAGTTGTCAGCCACCATGGCCTGATTAAATTGATCATCATTCATGAGATAGAAAAACACCAGATAACTTGGGACAACTTTGTTAATCCTACCTTGCCTGCCCTTGAAGAAAACCCTGTCAAAGCAAAGATTGAACTCCCTAGAATAAACATACCCAAGAGAGAAAGAGGGAAGAGGGCCCATGTTTTGACCTCAGAACCAGGGAAGCAGAGATGGTCTGAAAGGCTGCAACTATGGAAAGACACATTTGAATTTCCAGATGAGGCAGGACCATCCCATACACCACCTTCAAGCCCTCAAAATATATCCCTACAAGACTACGAAGAAGAAATGGCTCAAGTTCTTGAGCAAATGAGAGCATATCGTGAAATTGGAAGCCCATCTGAACAATCTGAGGGGCAGGGGAACCTGTTGAACCAGTCTGCCATTGCCAGCAGCTCTGGCCACACTGAAATCTTACCTCACCATAAAGAATTGTAGGCTTCGAGGGTTTTACCCCCCTCTGATAATGAATGGATGAGTAGGGGAGACCGGACAGAAGGAATAGCTGAATCTGGAAACCAGTCAGGAGACATTGTTCTATTAGAAAAAAATACAAGCATTGAAACAATCCCCTTAACGCCTGAAGGAAATACTATTTCACCTAGCCAGGACGTTAATGTTGAAATAAACTCTTGGACGCCTGAAGAAAACACCGTTGCTGATAAACTTAGAAATGGCACAACCATTTCCGAAACTGAAGCCATTGCTCCTCCTTCTCCTACCAAAAATGTGCCAAAAGAAAAATCAGCTGAGATTAAGTTTAGGAAAATGAGCTGGAAGTCCAAGAGATTGAGAAAAATGATAAAATTTCCGAGGAAAAAATTGAAAGAAGAAAACAAGGCTCAGAAGCCTGAGAAGAAATTAGTTACCATGGGAACCCAAATAGATGTTTTTTCCCAAATGGTAGATACTGTTGAAATTTCTGTACAGACTGACCTAATGGACAAAGCTGAAGCCTCTGTACAGACCAATTTAATAGATACCATTGAAGTTTCTGTACAGACTGAGTTAATGAATAAGGCTGAAGCCTCGGTACAAACGGAGTTGGTACACACTGTCGAAGCCTCTGTGCAGACTAATCTGGAACTTACAGAAGATAAGGGGACTCAAACAGAAGTGACACCTGCCTACACTCCCCTAGTAGAAAAGGCTTCCAATCAGAAGTTGCAAAATGAATTAATTCAAGTTTAGCACGAATTGGCCTAGTGCAGAAAGGAAGTAGTACCCTTGTAGGAACATCAGGCACTACTGAAGTGGTTTAAAGAGCTTTTTTCAAATGAGGACGAAACATTTTCCCAACTCAGGGAAGAAAGGAAAAAAGTAAAGAAAGTCTAGGAGTAAGTGGAACAAGATAAAGAGAAAACCAGTATGGTTTGCTCTCTTTACTCAGATGTATTAACTTGCAGGGCACCAACCAATAAATATGCTTTATTCTTATTGAAACGATATTTATTGTTGAAAGTCAAGGCTGTTAGGGCAGGGAAGCCCACCACTTTTAAAACCATTGATGAATTTGTCCAGTGTTGCAATGAGAAGGATGAGCAGGTCCAACATCTTTTGTGTGAATTATATTTACGCAATTTCTTTCTAGAGGAGGACAAGGACAGTAATCCCAGCCCCTTCATTGGGGATGTTCAGTTCTAGGCCTTCCTATATTTTTCTAAAAACCAAACTCGGTGGGCTAAGGCATACAACACCTTTCAGAAAAGAGAGCATGGCCTACACCTATAGGTCAGAGAGGAACCTACTAAACATTAGGGGAATTTTGAGGTCTAAAATGGGCCTCCTAAGGAAATTATATAATAATAGTGGAAAGAATCAAATAAGATTTGATGACATCATCAAATTTTAGAGGGAAAAATGAAAAAACTACTTTTTCAACTCATATTTTCAACTTATCTCCCAAAGTTTTTACTCAAATTTCGAGCGGGAGTACTCGTTGGATAAGAAATTTAATTCCTCATCCAAGGAGTACCCATGTTGCATACTTTCTATGGGTCCTACTACACGAAAAATGAGAAATACATAAAAATGTGATTGTAATCATGTTTTTTTTTTAATGTATTTCCCATTTTTCATGTAGCAGGGTTCATTGAAAGTATGCAACATGGGTACTCCTTGGACGAGGAATTAAATTTTGCATCCAACGAGTATTCCCACTCGAAATTTGAGTAAAAATTGTGGGAGATAAGTTGAAAATACGAGTTGAAAAAGTAGTTTTATTATTTTATTATTTTTTAATATTTTTACCTTTTTATTTAAAAAATGGTGAATCATCCCCCATGGTTGACATCATCATCTAGAATCCTATTGGTTGTTATAAATTTTATTTTTGTTGTACATTTTTCTTAGGAGGCCCATTTTAGACCTCAAAATTCCCCTAATGCCCTTGTACCTGTTTACCCAACATAAGAAATTCATGCAGCAGAAGGGAGTGATATCCAAATTGGGACCGATTCATAGAGATCTTGCGCAGAATGGGCAGGCATACTTCCAATACATTCAGGAAGAATCATTAGCAACAACCAAACAAAGATGGCTAGCCTCTACAAATAGTGTGAAGAACAGAGAGCCATTTGGTTATCAGAACTTCAAAGCTACTGCTTCCAGGTTCCTTCTGTACAACAACCTAATTTTGAACATGGGTCCTACATGGATATGATGCAAATACAGATGCCCCCTCATCTAGTACCCCCTGAAGACTATCATCATGATTATGAGTTACCGGAGGGGCACACCAACGCAACATTTGCAAAGATCAAACAGAGGCATGGCTTCAGAATTTACAAAGAAGAGGTATACCCAACATATTTCTTAACCTAGCTACACGTCAACCATTTTTTTTCACGAGGGCCTACAAAAAGGTAAGCAGGGGAGTATGTTCAGCTAAGAAAAAGGTATGTTTCACCCCCATCTTTACCACGATTTGTCATGTAGTTTTATATATTTTCCCTCCATCTTAGAAATAAAGTAAAGGAAAATAATGCAAAAGTGAGGCATAATGGATTAGTGATAAAGGGAGTGTTTGATAACAAACACTGATTTGTCACTACCTTTATTGATAGGGAAGAAAAACAGCGAACTGTTGACCGGATGACCGAAAGATAGCAGACAAGGAAGGCGGACGGAATTATATCGGCTCCTATGAATCGGTGGAATATGGAGAGGTATGACCATGCTTGGAGTACTCAATCGATAGCCACAAAGCAGCAAGGTCCCATAATGAGAAAGATCAGTTACTACACCTGAATTCGCCTTTAAGCTATAAAAGGCCGAAGAATGAACAAGAAAAACAGTTCCTGTAATTTAATCTTTCTATAATAAATGTATTCGGACAGAACCGTCAAGTTTTGTAATAATGTGTTGCTCAGTGGATTAATGAATAATTTTACGTTCTTGGAATAGGAAACTTCTGAGTATTCCTTAGCAGTAGGCTTCTAGTGGCTTTGGGCCTAGCCCTGGGGGTTCTTCTGCTACTTCTGTGCTTTACGTTTATTTACAGAATTTGCGTTCCTAGGTTATCCATTGCGTTTCATAATATATCGTTTGAATTGGTTAATTGTGAACATAAAATGTTATATCTTCCTTTTTAATAGACTAGTTTACCATTCATGTTCTTTTATTTGAATTCAAAGCTTTTATAATTGTTAGGTTAGTTCCAACACGACTGTTGTTCAATTATTCATATAGTTGACGTTTTATCTTTTCATCATCATTGTGAGTGTTCGGTTGATGTTTAATTCAGAAGAATTTTATTAGTTTATTAAAAGAGAATTCCATTGCAAAATATAGAATAATTGATTGTTGTTCAACTTTATTAGAATTGTTGTTCAATTCGTTGAGGTTGTGGTTCAATTCATCAAAGCATGTTGTTCAATTGCAGTTTATCCTTTTTAGTCTTAAGTAGTTATTCCCACATAGGCTTAGAATAGAGTTAGCTCCCTTGAAGAGTCAGAATCATTTCATAATTCACTTCCAATTTGATTTGATTGAACTTCGAGAATTAGAAAATCTTCCTTATGACAATTTAGAGTAGTCAACCTCCAATGTCACTTGCATATATTGTGCTTACACTCTTGAAATAAAAAGACTTTCCCTGGGTTGATGATTAATGAAGAGCATTGAGGTTACCTTTAAAAATAGTCACCTTTATGACCCAACACTTAGTATTCCACCATTCCTTGGTCTGCACCTAGTGTTTGATGTGGACCACCTTCGACCCTACTTTCCAACATTGCTGGACACATTTGAAATTGGAGAACAACTCACCCCCATATATTTAAACCCAGATTGCATGGAACAGGCCACAACTGATCTGATCATGGACACATAGATGAAGAACACCTGCTAGCAGAGGATCCTGCTATATTTAGTTGTTAAAGCAGGTCAACACCTTCACCAGGGACCAGATTCAACAAAAATTTCCTCACCTCATGGAGGCTTTGCACGCAATGGGGACCATTGCTTCCTAAGGGGGGAGGAATGATTCAAGTGGATATTGGTGGCCACCCACATATTCCACCTAGAAATCTAGTCAGTTTCATTAGTTTCCTTGTTTCTAGCATCATTTACTATTTTTAGTATTTTTTCGGGTCCTAAAATTCCAGAGTAGTTTTGACCCCCTAAACGGTGTTTTCTTTTAAAGTCTGCAGTAGGCCCATTTCCATGGGAAAAGGACTATAACAAAAGCTTTAGTACTCAGAGAGATATTTCTGACGATATATTGTATGTGCCAAACATAGATAATATGACCAAGTTACAACCCCGGGAAATTGGTTGCCCAACTAGCCCCAACGGGGCCCACAAACTCTTGGAGTTACATCTCCTGGGGTTAGGGTTTTTTTTCTTTAGGGTTTTCCCATGTTTTTAAATAATAAAAATTCCCTTGAGCCTCATTGTAACACAATTCAGAGGCATGTATCCACCACACTCTTATCAGAGAGAAGCTACCATTGCTTAAGCTACTTTATTTCCATTTTGTTTGTAAGCTTATTTCAGTTATTTGATATTAATGAAATGAATTTTTATTTATGCTGCATATCTGCGTATATGTTTATTTCTATATTTGATTGCATTCCTACATAAGTCCGGATCATAATGACTCTTCTTGCTAACTGAAATATCTCACTATGCAATCCTTTTCCCTAGCTTTCTCCCTGTTACCCACCATTTTGTGTGTGATATCCCTAGGTAAAAAAATTTCGCCAAGATGGTCCTCAGTTGGCAGTCAACAACCCCTATATCCACCAACTAGATTTTTTTCCATATCTCTGCCACATAAGCCAACCATGTGGTCCCTCACCCATCTGTCATGATCGTATGTTTGAAGGTGGGCCTCCCAAACCTAAAGGTATGCCTTGTCATTTAGTAATATAGTATTGTGGTTTACTTATCATGGAAGCTATTGGGCATGGATTAATGAGGGCATTCAAAAGAAATAGTAGGCTAGGTCTGTGCTATGTTTGTGCTCTTTGTCCCCTAGGCATATTTTGGATTTTAACCTCAGACCTTAGTCCCGTGGGATCTATTTTACTGTCCTTTGGGATTTAGGGATGGTACTGCATGGGAACCCTTGATTTTGGTTGCATGGTATAACTCCCTCATCCATTTATATCACTCCCCTTCTGCTCATTATATCCCATTCATCTTTCCTCCGACCTGGGTCCACATTCCTCCACTATGTCCACAAATGGTTAACTTTCCCCTCCCCTTGCTCACACCTTGGGTTAGGTCTGGAATGATGCCTGAAGGTTGATGCAACTAAAAATAAAACAAAATTCATATTTTTCCACATTCAACAGGAAAAGGTACCACAAAATGCAAAATATGGCCGAGACAAACACATTTAGCACATGGGAACAAGCCAATACATGAGCTCTACCCCATTTCTATGGACATCAACCTGGTTCCTACAAGCCCTAGATGATCCTCCTCTATCATTCAGGAACCCATGATTGTCCCAAACCTTGGAGGGAAATGAACCGCCCCACCTTAAAGTAGGTATCCATTGCTATACTTTACACGCCATGCTCTCATTCCTTGAGCCCCAAGTAGTTAACCAAAGAAAAATCATAAAAGGAAAAAGGCATATGAAGAAGGGTGGAAAAATTAAGGCCAGGGTAATTCATGTACCACAATTTCTCCTTCCTACACATTATTTACCCAAGTATGGGCTTCCCTTTATTAGCTACCCTTGTACCCTGTCATGTGACCTAGATTTTCCACTTCATCCCCTACTCTGTTCCATCAATTTATCACATGCCACCACCATTTGAAGGATGTACCAAGGACATACCAACCCCTTTAGAAGTAAAAACCAACTAATAAGGTGCTTGGTTAACCCCCTTTGAATCTTGGAGACATTAGCACATGCCAAATCCCACTATGGAAGGGCATCCCATTATGAAGTGCCCACCTGTTTTCCATGATTTTGTAAAATCTCTTAGTTGATTTCTCTAATGAATTGGTATATTTGAAGGCAAGGGGATGCATTGGATCTTATGCAAGATTTCATATGGCTTCCATCTCGAGTTTGGTCTCCCTATACGAGGTACTAACCCTCCAGAGGGATAAATTTCCATATGTATGGTGTGTGTAGAGAGCCATGGGCCTCCAAAACAACAGAAAACATTCCATGGATCCCCAAAGTCATTTTGAGATCACTCGTGGTTCACCTATTGGACAATAAAGATGCACCTAGTTCACCATGCCCAACCGGCTCCACAGTTACACCATACACTTGGAAGATAATCCAAGACCTATATGATGATGTGGCATCACTCGTACCATCATCTTAACCCTTTAATATGATCTACAAGAATCTTCAATCTGTTTGGAGACCCATGAAGACACTTGTGTTCCACCACATCGATTTGGAAGCACCATTGGTTTATTACTTGGAGAACAAGGGGCTGACCCCTTGTCCACTACTTTTGGGAATTTTGTTTCACATTATGGCACATATGGACTTCATTAGGCCCCATCTATGTCCCAACGACACATGTTTTTGATCATTTGAACCTCTTGAGAGGCCTAGTCCTTTGTTATTGAGCTAGTTTGGTGGGATTATCATCAGCAAGTTGTTTTTATGCACATTATTTTATTTTAGGGGCTACATTAGGCCCAAATTAGCTAAATCTAATTCATTAGACATCGTATAAATATATGATGAGTTAATTCATTCTCTCATCATCACTTGGATTGGATCATTATATCTTGGGAGATTTTTGCTATTCCTTTTAGAGGACAAAATTGGATGGATGGATGAATTTTGATGTTTGAATCTCTTAATTTTTGTCTTGGAGATTCTATATTGGAATATGATGATGATTGAATATACTTGTTCTCACATGTAAGTGTCTTTTAATGCTATTTTTTCACCATTTTTTTTTTATGTCACATGCATGTTGCTGGGGATTTTCTCTATATTTGGCCGGAATTTTTCTTCTTTTCTTGTGTGAAAGGGTGGAAAATTTCATTTATTAGCGTTGCATAATGTCATGGGCCATGTTTTAATATGTGAATGTTCATAGAGAAATTTTGATAATTTTTTTTCTTGATAAGTCATCGCATATCGCATAGACCTTGAAGCAATTGTCAATGCCCTAATTTCCACGTGAATTGTTTTATAGGCCTCCTTGACTAATTTAATCCATTCCAATTATTGAAATATCCTTGAATCCATTTACCCCAAAGGATTAGGCATTGATCCTCCATAGATGATCACCTTAAGGCATTATCAAGTTCTACCATTCAGATTATGTAATGCCACTGCCACATTTCAACGAGTTGTAATTGATATATTATTATACTTGCCGAAGATAAAATATATTACATTAGGTTTTGCATTGACTAAGTAATAATTTCTGTTTGACTCAAAATATTTAAAATTTATTTAATGTTAAACCTTATGAATTGAAATTCATGATTTTTTAATAATATTTTAATATATTTATCTAAAATTTTATTGGTTCATATATTTAACATGTTATTGCAAAATTCATCGTTCTTCATGTCGGTTCAATTGTTTCTATGCAGTGTCATTCCCGCCAATAAAATTCGACTGTACAATCATATATTTATTTTAACCTGTGTCAAGTTACAAACCATATTCTATACTGTGTTACTATAATGTGATTAAACTAATTAGTGAACGTTAACATTTCATTTCATTTCATTGAATATGACTTTATTGTTCTACAATGAAAAGACATGAATTACTGATTAACATACCGCAGGTTGAGCAGTGACCCAATGATTAACTTATAGGATATTTCATACAACAACAACTGTAATGGACTAAATATCTAGCGTGAAGGCAGGATCTCCATGAACCTGTCCACGTCAATAATTATTGCTATGCTCTTCGGTTTGGATATCACCCTCTTATCGGAACATCTAATAATTATGCATGCTAAGCTTTACATATCCAATTTAGCAATACACTGCTGTAATAAAAAAAACTGAAACTGACAGAATATCCAATAAGAATGCATGATGGAAGACATACCAGCAACATGATATAAAATTAGGGACATAATTTTAATGTTTGAAGATTTTTAATATATTCTTAATTAATATTAAAATTATATAAGTGATTTTTAATGATTAAAAGTTGGTGAAATAAAACCTATTTACTTATTTGTTCATATAAAATGTTAGATAAGTATTTTTAAATTTTTATGATGTATCAAAATGTGATTTTTTAATCATTTTATTGGAGGGAAAAAGTTTAAAATAAATAAATAAATAAATAAATAAATATATATATATATATATATATATATATATATATATTAAAATTTTTCCCTCCAATAAAATGATTAAAAAATCACATTTTGATACATCATAAAAGTTAAAAAAATTCCAATAAAAAATTAAAAATAAAAATTAATATATTGAAATAAGAAATATAAAATATTAAAGTCTTTGTGTAAAATTTATTCAAAATATAAGTTAAATTAATTGGTTTTTTTCTTTTGCAAATTGAATATTTATTTCACAAAAAATATTAATTAATTATATATATATATATCTATATATATATATATATATATATAATTTTTATTTCATCAATGACATGTTATTGGAATAGCTTTAGCTTAATTTTCTAATAGTAACTTTCATTCTGAACAACACGCATGAAATTAGAACCAGTGTTTCAATAGAAACTAAACCCACACAAACCAATTGCTCTACCTCTCATGGGTTATATAAATTTTTATTTATACTCAAAACATTATAAAAAATCAATAATATGGAAACTATATTTAAATGAGTTTACAAATCCATATTAATACATAGAAAATAAGGCAAATGTGATTGTTTATAGTAAAAACAAACTTGGAGATGTACATTTTTACTAAGAATTTAATTCAAGATGCTTTCCAAGTATAACTTGGATCATGAAATTTATAGAGATGGCCACGTCACGTGTGTCTATTTTGAAATAAGGATTTCGTAATTTTAATATAATTATCAACAATTATTAAGTGGATAGTAGAGACTTAACCTCCATGGAATATCTATGGCCATGTGTGTCTATTTTGAAACAGAGATTTCACAATTTTAATTTAATTATCAACAATTATTAAATGGATAATAGAGATTTAACCTCCATGGAATATCTAAAATATTCTTAGTAGTATACATAAATTAGGTTGAGATTTATTTCCAAACTAGTTATGTCCTTTCTGCTCTTTTATCAAATAGACTAATTAACAAATCTCTCATATGAACAAATGTCATGTGAAATGAGATATTTTTTTGGGCATGTGGTATTGATAAGCCATGGTATTTCCCCATGGTATTGTAACAAAACCTATTTCCTTACATATTTTTTAAATGTTTATATGTTTAAATCATATATTATTTCATTATAATTTAGTTAATTTTTATGAATTTTCTAATATTAAAAATTAAATATTTATCAAGAAGTAAGTGTTTTGATGTTGATCATGGACTTACATAGTTTAGATAGTTATACATTATTTGAAATTCGTCTTTAATTTTGTGATCAGTGTGTATCCACTGGAGATTTGTTCCTTTTCGGCGTTGGAAAACATGTCATGTCATTTGGCACCAGAGATTACATTTAATGATTTGTGGGAACGTCTGTTTCTTGGATGGAAATTTGCCTCACTTCCATGGCAGGAGTACAAGGTTTGTAATGAAATTCATCCATATTTTTAATCATAGCGAGTTAACCAAATACTTATTTGCATATAATATTTACCCATAGTTGAATTATAGTGAGTTGAACATCGTTCCATTAAAAAATCGATGTGTGATAATACGTGAAAAATGTATAGTAGAAAATCGCCATCAACTTATATTAATTATTTCTGGCTTTGAATAATTTATTATATATTTGTTATTTACTTAAGGAGTTGTCTTTAGTGTGACTTTTTGGACTTTCCGGTGCCGAAATCCGACAGAAAAATTAGAGGTGAAATTTTGATTTTTGTTATTTAAACTGGTTTTTTGACTTTATATTTTGGTTCAACACCTTGAAAAGACCTCTAGGGCACTTCGATTCAACACCCTGAAAAACCTCTAGGGCATGTTTTTGACTTTTCCGGTATTTTTTCTCTAAAATCCGGTAGGCTCTTGTTTTAAAAACACTTAATTGGTCCCTCCAATTTCATATGGTCCAATTTTAAGTGGAGGCAACTTGACTCAACTTTGAGGTGATCGACAGTGAAGTAGGATAACAGTGGTTCACGTCGTTTCAACTATTAATACGACATCAAGAGAACCGACCAGAAAGGACTTACTAAGAGACCACATTTTTGTTATGTGGCTAGTTTTTTTTTTTAGTATTTCCTTTTTTGACCTCACATGATAGGGAAAAATGGTCAACCTATTTTTTATAATTATTATGCTATATAAAGAAATTATTAATAAATAAAAAATTATAATATAAATAATAACAAATAGAACATATTACTGAAAGTTTCATTATTTTTCTATAAAATTAAAAAATTATCATTTCAATTTTTGGCAAATAATTTACATCAAAATAATTTATACCCTTTATAACGAGTTACTTCGCTTTGAAGAGAATGAGAAATTCAATAGCTTCAAATTCCTGGAAGTTTCCATTTTTAATTTCCAACACCAACATGGTTGGAATTTTCATCGATGGAGGCAAGTGAGGCAGGAACCACAGGTTCACATAGTTTCTACTATTGTTGAGAACTTTTGGAAGTATGTGTTTAAGTGAACACTTCCATTAGGGGAATTTTGAGGTCTAAAATAGGCCTACTAAGGAAATTATAAAATAATAGTGGAAATAACAAAATAAGATTAGATTACATCATCAAATTTTAGAGGGACAAAAGAAAAAACTATTTTTTCAACTTGTATTTTCAACTTATCTCCCTATGGGTTTACTTGCATTTCAAGCGGAAATACTTGTTGGATGCATAATTTGGTTCCTCATGCAAAGAGTACCAATGTTGCATACTTTTGATGGACCCTGCTACATGAAAAATGAGAAATACATGAAAAAACGTGATTGAAATCACGTTTTTTCATGTATTTCTCATTTTTCATGTAGCAGGGTCCATCAAAAGTATGCAACATGGGTATGCCTTGGATGAGGAATTAAATTTTGCATCCAATGAGTAATATCACTCGAAATCTGAGTAAAACCTTAGGGAGATAAGTTGAAAAAGTAGTTTTATTATTTTATTTATTTTTAATATTTTTACTTTTTTACTCCAAAAATGGTGAATCATCTCCATGGTTGACATCATCAACTTGAATCATATCGGTTCTTTTAAATTTTATTTTGATTGTACATTTTTCTTAGGAGGCCCATTTTAGACCTCAAAATTCCCCTAATGCACCCATATTTTGGGGTAAGAAGCTTAACTATTAAGCTTCTTGCCCTTGAAGATGGGTGAAGTGTTCACCCGAAACGTCGGGTGTTTCGAACATAATACACAAGCTTCCAAAAATTCTCAACAACGTAGTTTCTACTATCAATACTGACATCAAGAGTCATTCATGTTGAACAACCAGAAAGGTTCTGCTTTACATCGTCAATGGTGACGTTCAGTATTATCAAAACTTAACAACTGCACACTAACTTGACTTAGATGACGTTATAACTTGTGCAAACACAGTATTTGGGATTAGTCTAAACCCATTTTTCCAAACTCGTGTTTTCGATGTTTTTTTCTCCATAACGGCTCCATACTCAACGACAAAAAATAACCTGCCTGCCATAGGGAATTTAATGCCCCTATGGTGGCTCTTTCATCGTACATGGCCATGCCTTGGAATTTGGATGGAAGATCAGAGATGCGACGAGGGGACGGAACTGCTTTTGGTGATTGTACCTACCCTGTACATAAGAGAGGGGTTGTACAAGGTAGCAAAGAGGTTGTACAAGGTAATATCAGATCTCTTACTAACTCTCGCATTCACGTAGCATAGCTAGGAAAAAATCAGTCATCTCATTAATAACTATTTTATTTCAATGCAAAATCATTCGCGGGGCACATATATTCATGTACATGCTTATAATCACATATTTATTGATGCACAACTTAGAATGAAAAACAATAACCAACTACTAGTAGTTCTTTCAATTTGATAATTGATTAATTCAAGTTAAATTTTGATTTGTGATTATGTTTGTGATGTGTATAACTATTTGACAAGAAGCATGGATGAATTTAATCCAACAAGCTTGACCATATCCCTTGAATTAGATCAACCCTAAACATAATATAGTTAAATTTTCTTGCTCTCTTTTCCAAATTATCATAAATTTAATAGAATAAAATCCTCAACATCCACCAATCACATTTAAAATTTTAAAACAATTCAATATTTAACATTATTTTATGGTTAAAAATATTTATATATCATATTTTGGGAAAGTTTATTTCAATCAAAAGACAATAAAATTTAATTTTACATAAACCATGCAATTAAAATTGCACAAGAGTTAAGTTGGATGGTGTACATGGCAGATACAGACACCAAAAGTGCGTTTCCTTCGGCCCGTCACACCTCCGATCTGCCATTGGAATGCCGAGCAATGGCCATGTATAATGAAAGGGCTACCAGTCACACCTCCGATCTGCCATTGGAATGCCGAGCAATGGCCATGTATAATGAAAGGGCTACCATAGAGACATTAAATGCCCTATGGAAGACTCGTTATTTGTTTCCCATACTTAACTGATGAAAACATCTTGAACTTAGTAGGGGATTGAGGTGCCCACTTTGTTTCACAACGATGTGAAGCAACTTGACTTGATGTGTCATACTCAACACCTAGCAAGTGCAGCTGGACTCTAGGCTACAGAAAAGGGATATAATTAGCTAATCTCAAAATATCAATGTTCAATTACAGGTTTCAAATGTGAATGTGCATATTAAAATCTTGTTTCAATTTCTTACTTTTGATTCCAGGAAGGAAAGGGCAGTCATTATTGAATTCACCTGCCCAGTGTTGAATCCAGGTAGAGGAGGGAACACAATGATTTACGTGTCCATTGTTGAATATGGACAGGCAAGAATAGATAGATTATTTAACTTTGGTGGAGTGGATAAATGGCTTTAACATTATCAACAACACGCCTAAAATTTCCCATCTCATTTTGTGAGATACATGGAGATCCAGTCAGCAAGGTTCTGCTTCATGTCGTACCAATGGTGACGTTCCGTGTTATCCGCACTCAAAAACTGCACTGTAACTTGATGACCCCATAGGAATTTTTCCAAGTGCGTGTATTTCGGTGCATTTTTTTCCATAACGACAACATGAATTTTTCCAAACACGTTATTGGGTGGATTTTTCTTCCTAACAATCCCACACTCAACTGCTGGAAAGAATATTGGATTAAGTCGGGGACCGAGGTGCCCACTACAATGATGTGAAGTTAACATCGTCTACAATCATTTCTCGTATTTCCTACTCAACAATTGTGTTGCTTCTATACCCAGATGATGTTATCCTAATCTCAAAAACAACTTATGGATTAAGAGAACATTTAAAGGCTTTAGAACACTTTTGACATGAGGTTGGGATGTAAGTTAACACTAACACGACCAAAATCACGATTTTATCTTTACGTAGAAAAGACAAACCAATAAATTTTCTTTTCAAAGGAATTCATTTGGAGATAGTGAAAGAATACAAATATCTTGGGATTTTATTCCACTAGAAGCTTAGTTGGGAGACTTGTAGGATGAAAAAGAATTCAAGGAGGATGGAGAGCCTCATACTTACTCCAAAATAGGTGTAGAAAAGTTGAATTTTGGGATTGGAAAACCAAGAAAAACCATTTTTGGTTTCTTAGTTATGCCAGTTGTTCTGTATGGTTGCGAAGTATGAGAAAGTAGCATGTCAACTTGTAGCTAGAGGCACTTAGAATGAATACAAAAACAACTAATTACTAGCAATCCCAAAGTTAAAACCATAGTCTTTTACGAAATCCTTTTGGTTGAAGGTCGTAGTTTTCCATTAGAGGCAACAATGATAATCAGGTTAATAAGGTATTTAAATAAGGCTAGAAACATGGATAACTAACATTGGCACAAGATAGTTATGGAAGAGGGATTATATCATAGGAAGAAAACTTGGATGAAACAAAACAAAAAGTGGTTGAGTAAGTGGAATATCAAGTTGCATGAATTCCCTAGCACCAACAAAGAAAAAAAAATTATGATGGAAAAATTTAGCACTTCCATATGGATCAATCACAATGGTCATAAAGATTCATACTACATCAAAGAGTTCAACTCAACTTGTGACCATGGTGAAGAAACATATTTAGGAGAAACTATCAAAGGAAAATCAAGGGTGCTAGTGGCACAGTTTAGGGTAGTATCACATCACCTTAGATGTCAAACTGGTAGGTGGAAGATCCCCAAGAAAGTTTGGGAAGAGAGAACTTACATTTTCTGCGATAAGGGTGTGGTGGAGACAGAATGAAAATTTTTCATGGAGTACGGATATCCGCATTGAGTATGAAAACAATCTAAAGATTGAGAACATGCACTATCTATTTGACAAAGATAACATCATTCAGATTGCTAGCCTTCTAGTCATGACTCACAACCGAAAATCTGATCTCTAAAATAATATGAAGACGAGTTAAGGTTTTTATTATGTTGGTCCCTTAACCTGCTCAGCCTGGTAGACGTCATTACAATCATTCATTTCATTTCATTTTCAACTTGTAATCAACATGACTTAAGCGAAGGGCAACAAGATAAGATTTTCTCATCTCAAACAATCAATGTCCAATTACTGGGTCTAAATGTGAATACGTAGATTAAAATCTTCGTTCAATTTCTCCATTTATGATTATGGGCAGGAAAGGACATTCCATTATTGAATCGGGGCATTTAATGTGTGTTCATTTTTGAATTTGGACAAGAAGGAATACATTGAATATTGAATATAGGTGGAGTGGATAAATGGATTTAGCATTATCAACACTACTATTTGAAATTTCACATCTCATATTATCATTTCGTCACCCTTTCTTTAAAATGAAATTTTATTACAGTTTGGTGTTTTTCATTTATTTTTAAATTTTAAGTTTAAAATTTTATAATTTTAATTTCTTTTATGAGAGGAGCTCCATACAACTTGGGAGTATAACAAAGTACTACATCTCACACAACACAAAACCAAAATTAGCTAGAGTGTACTCTGTGCAACTTACAGTCTAAAAAATATTAACAGAGATCGAGCACAGGGAAATAAAATAATAGTAGAGATCGAGCACAAGGAAATAAAATAATAGTAGCGCATAACTGGTAGAAGGTCAAAAAAATCCATAAAAAAACCCTATGAATTAGAGATCGAAGGAGCGCACGTCACTGATAGAGATATCATGTAGAATTTCGAAAAACATATTTACAAAACAGAGGGAAACCCACGTTTCTTTTATGTTATTATATGTGAATTTTATTATTATAATTATTTATTAAATTTGATTATATTATTTGGATGAAAAAATTGTGTTACTAAATTTCCTAAATATCATTTTAATTATAGTAATTTTAATTATGGTTAAAAATTATAACTTCATCCACGACCTCACAAATATCATTCACATGTTCAAGGTTTGGATACCATTTCTTGCTTTTTTTTGTGAGCTGATAAGCCAAATTCGATCAATATCCTTCCACTTTGCGAGGATATCCTCGATGGAAAGAACAATACTGACCGGTGAAGGAAGCTTCCGAATTCATTATTAGGTGAGAGGGAGAGCTTACCGCCTATATGTTAACGCAAATCACCACAACCAACCACTGTATGTTTACGCCTCATTTCTCTGGATTCAGAGTATGATAGCTATGCAGCCACTGTTAACTGGAAGCGTTCTTTACTTCAGAAACCGTCATCTCTCGTGTTTTTGTTATCGATGTATCTTGTCCTTTTGTTGAAGCATTGTTTGCATCATAACTTGGTATGTTTCTTCCTCCTATTGGACGATCATAATTAAGGCAAGGAGGGGAATTTGATTTTGTAGCTTCATAATATCTTCCTGAACTTCATGAATTGTTAATGCATGTAGTTGTTGTCATAATTTGTGAGTTACATTTTTTTTCTGTTATTTGGAAATCTTCCAGATCTTCCCATTGCTGGATCTCCGCCAAGATGAGAGAATTTTGACTTCTTACATGGGGAGATCTCCCTGAATTTTAAAAACCAACAAAAAAATAATTGTACCTTTAGTTATAATATTTTCAATTGAATAACTACATATAAGGTAGTCCATCTACCTAAAACTATCATAAACAGATATAAAAATCTAGTCCATCTGTATTAACTCATCAGGCAGGGTCTTTGCAATAGGCTAACCAGACATCCATACTGAGCGATGGATCTATGACATGTGATGAATCTTCCTTCAAT
Source organism: Pinus albicaulis (assembly GCA_034641835.2). Taxonomy (NCBI): domain Eukaryota; kingdom Viridiplantae; phylum Streptophyta; class Pinopsida; order Pinales; family Pinaceae; genus Pinus; species Pinus albicaulis. The sequence goes on along the minus strand of CM076573.1, from coordinate 386,450,285 downwards.
GATCTGTAAGTAAACCGAGAACCATGTTAAACAACATTGGGAATCAAGAGCGATAGAAAAATATTTCTCTTATACTGCCTAACCTAAATGAAAGAAAGAAACACTAGCTATTGCCGTCTTGAAAGAATTCCACCCAATGTGAGATTCAGTATACCTAGGATTGAATTGTAAACCTAACCAGTATAATAACCCTAGACACATATGAAATTGTGTTAGAAAGTTCAAACTAAAAAAGCATAAAAGGTCAATGATTCGATTTCTGTAATATATGTAAAATCTAATAGAAGCGGGTGACCTATAAAATAGAAGGGTATATAAAGGAGTGAGTTGTAAACATACCCAACATAATAACGCTGCAGACAGATCTTGAAACTTAGATATAATTTAAATATAAACCAACCAGGAAGGAAAATGAAGTGTCAATGTAATAATGAACAGAAACATCACACATATAATAGGTAATATGTAAATTATACCTTTGACAATTAAACTTAATCAAGAAAGATTCGTTTCACCACAAAAAGTCAACATGGATAATTATAATTTGTATTTAAAGATTGTTATTGCTTGAGAATCTCTAATTTTCAATCAAATTCATTAAAATATATTTTTTTTAAAATTATGTTATAAATAGAGATGTTGTTTTTTACTAATAGACATAGACATAGATATAGATATTGACAATCATAATGGAGGAGATAACATAATACGATAGAAGAAGTAAACTATTTTTGGTAAAAAACTTTTTCTTGATTAATTTTAATTTAGGTTGAAGTTATAGTAATTGTAAATTCTTAGATAGTTCTTCTTTCCACAAAGGTCAAGCCCACTCCAAAGGTACATACTTTCTTAGTTATTAGTTTAACTTTCTTTGGTTTTTTCTTAGTTATTAGTTTAACTTTCTTTGGTTTTTTCATTTGAGTTCAACACTTTTTATTATTTTTTGATTTAGAGTTTGACAACTAAATCTTGTTCCTTGTCTTTGATCATTAATCTAGAATGGCACATAAATTGTGTGAACTATAATAATAACGTAGTCATTTAGTGATAATGAATTATGTGGATTAAAGTAAAGAGTGGAACATAGTATTTTAGTGTGTGATTTCTTTTCTTTCTAACATAGATATGAAATAAATGGGATCTAGAAGTTATTATTCATTCACTCATAGTAAAACATTAGCTACAAAGGAGATCTTTGAACTATGCATATAAAGGGCACAATATGTCGCAAATTTCCATACCCCTAGTAGATGTATTAAATGCACATGTTGATTAATAGTCTTTCTATTATATTTATAAAAAATAATAATTAATTCATCCATAGTTTCATTTCCATTTCTCCTCATATTAGTTAAAGTATTTAAAGTAAATATACTATCTATTTTTTCCAACCGTCGACCAAAGAAAACATCTCTACAAGCATAAAGAGAATTAATACTATTATAAAGATATTGAATAAACCATTTTCTAACATATTTCTTCAATGATAAAGCAAATAAATTATAAAAAAGATCAAGATATCCAAATCTAAGAGTTCTATCAAAATCCATGAAAGGCATCCCAATATTCTTTAGCACTAACAATATTATCACCATGAAATAATAGCCTTTTTTATTATATAACATGTAGAGATAACCATGAAAAGGATATAATACATTATCAATAGAGAGGACCCAAATATATCAAGACTTGGAATAAAAAATAATAACACAAACCTTCAAAATTCAAGTCAAGTTTAAAGTTCTTGGCACTTTGAACTCAACACTAAAACTTCTAGTAAGGTGAGAAGTGGCTGGGGGAAGAATTCCAAGTTTCCATCAATTTTGTTAATAAGGTTGGATAAAATGGAGGAATAAAATCCTTAGTTTGTGCTTTCTTACTAGTAAAACTAGAGCTTTTAATACTCACATCATAATTTCTAACGCCATTTAAATTTTAGGGCCAAGGAATATTCTCCCATGTTAATGACATATGTTGTAACAACAAGCGAAGGAATATTGATACCTTAGGCCAAGGATTTTTCTTCCAAATTATTGTCCATAGTTCTTCCTTTGTAGATATTTGTGTCTTTCTTCTAGGTGATAAGATCTTTCAACAGAGAAATTACCTTTAGGTCCATAATCCTAGTGCAGTTTATCCTCTTTCTTAGATAGAGGTATTTTACGATCCTGCAGGCTTTTCCAAAAGTTTCCACAGGAATCCCTCTCTAAATGGGGGTGCCAGTGTTATGGGAAAATCCATCTATGCCATTTATGCTCATTTGTTTACTCTAAATAGTAATTCACTAATGTAACTCTACCATTGGCTTCCATGTGTTGTATTAATTGTTCCAACTCATCTTATGTTTTAACTTGAGTAGTTGTTTCCAGGATTTTTCCCAGAATAATAATATGCATCCATTTTTAACTTCCCAGTCACAATGCTTTTGAATCAGATTGATCCCCTTCTTAGCCAAGGTCTAGATAGATGATCCTGGGGTTGAAGTGTTCATTCTGATAAAAATTTGTTGAGGAAACTAAGGTGCATACTTATACTTCCAAATTTTTTTCCAAAGGTAGAATCCCCCTTGGATGCATATCCACCAAATATTTGTACCTAGGACAATTGACATAATTTTTGGATCCCAAAGGCCCAATTATCCCCTAAGCTTGGGCCCACACATGGCATCCTAGGATAAAAGTAGCCATTTATTCTCAAGGCAAGAGCCTCCCAATAGAAAATTTCTCTGAATAGGGAAAAATTACGGAAGAATAGAGGTAGACACCATAATTGTTTAGCATAGATAAACAGAGAGAGATTGAAGAGTAAGCTTAGGTAATACCAGACGGACTGTAATGTTTAGTGATATAAATGTCTGAATTGATAATTTTTTATGGAATTTGGTAAGGAGGTTATCCTATAAACTCCATTTAAGCGAGTTATCTTCGAGAAGGGCACCCAAATACTTAGATGGGAGTTGACTTATTTGGATACCCAAAATTTTGGGTACATGTCTTTCGAAAGTTATAGGAGTATTAGAAAAGAAAACTCGAGACCTAGCTCTATTGATACCATACCTAAAGCCAAGGAGAATTGATCCAGAATTTGATTGAAGACATGAGCTTCTTATTTTGATGGAGTGTTAAGGTCCATGGTGTCATCAATGAATTGTTGATGGGTGAGGGTCAGATCATCCCCATATAGTCTAAGGCCTTTCAATTTTTTCTTAGTCGTTATTGCTTTAAGCATATGCCCTAATCCCTCCACCATAATGATAAATAAAAAGGGGGATAAAGGGGACTAAAAAGGGGGATAAAGGTTCCCTTGACGAATCCTTTGCAAGGAATGGAAATGAAATGACAGGGAGAGATTAACTAGAATGGAAAAGGATACAAACGAGATAAGATTATAAATCCAATTGATCCATTCTCCTACAAACCCAAATGCTCTTAAAATACTATATAAGAATTCCCAATTCAGCTTGTCACATGCCTTCAATAAATCTAATTTTATCATCATCCCTAGTTTATTTATGACCTTTAGAGAGTATATTGTCTCATGGGAAACCATTAATCCATATATGATCTTTCGTCCTTCCATATACCCTGTTTTTTCTGGCGATATGATATGGGGAAGAAATAGTTTGAGTCTATTTCCAATAGTCTTAGTGGTAACCTTGTATATAACATTACATAATGTTATAGGTCTGTAATCACTTTGCTCCTCCACTCTCTCTATTTTGTGGGCAAAGGTGATGAAGGTGGCATCAAACACTCTTAGAATATAATGATATTGTCTTGAGTCCATTGATCGTCATACATCCTCTCTAATAATTTTCCAGCATGATTGAAAAAATTTCGTTGTGAAGCCATTCAAAATTAGAGATTTATTTTGGGCCATCTCCTTTATTTCCCTATGAAGAAGAGATAATAATTCCAACTGAAAAATTTGGTAATTGGAGGGTATATGGAGGTCCTTGAGCAGATCTATCTAAAGGGGATCCGTGAAGAGTTTGAGAGAAGTGAGGCAAATAGCATAAGCGAGTGACTTAATGGGTTCCTCTTTAAACCACATATATGAAAGTTGTGCATATATGGTAGTTATGCATATAAAGAAGATATGAAATACAAAATATGCACATATGTAGAATTTGTGTGAGTTTCATATGTGCACATATTTCATATATGCACATGTATTATGTATATGCGCATATCATTTGTATAAGAAAATATTTTGTATATGCACATATCTTCCGTATATGTTCATATATGGAAGTTGCACATAAACGGTAGATGCACATGTACAGAAGATGTGCATATACGAAAGATATTCACATATAAGGAAATTACACATATACGAAATATATGCACATATAAAGAATTTGCGTATATACGGTAGATGCACATATATAAAATATGCACATATACGGAAGTTAAACATATATAGAAGTTGTGCATATAAAAAATATGTGTGGATATACAGAAGTTATGCATATATAAAGGTTGTCATATATGCATATTACAAAAGTTTTACACTACTTCTATATATGTACAATTTCCGTGTATGTGCATATACTAAAGTTGCACATATGGAAGTTATGCACATATATGGAAGTTGCACATATACAGAAGATATGTGCATATATAAAAGTTGCACATATATGGAAGATATGCGCATATATAAAAATTGTGCAAAAATTCAATCCCTTTATAGGCGTTTGCCTAGAATAATATTATGCATCCATTTTTAACTTCCTAGTCGCATTGATTTTGAATCATATTGATCCCCTTCTTAGCCAAGGTTCAAATAGATGAGCCCAGGGTTGAAGTGTTCATTATGATAAAAATTTGTTGAGGAAACTAAGGTGAATACTTATACTTTCAAATTTGTTTTCAAAGGTCTAATCCAGCTTGGATGCATCTCCACTAAATATTTTCACCTAGGAAAATTGTCATAATTTTTGGATCCCAAAGGCTCAATCCTCCACTAAGCTTGGGCCTGCACATGGTATCCTAGGTCAAAAGTGGCCATTTATTCTCTAGATAAGAGCCTCCCCATAGAAAATTTCTTTGAATATGTCAAAATTTATGAAGAATAGAGGTAGACACCATCATCGTTGAGCATAGTTAAATAGGCGGAGATTGAAGAGAAAAATTAGGTAATAATAAATGACATGTATTGTTCACTGATCTAAATGTCCAAATTGATAATTTGTTATGGAATTTGGTAAGGAGGTCCTCCTATAAACTCCATTTATGCAATTTATCTTCTAGAGGGGCACCCAAATACTTAGATGGGAGTTGAATTATTTGGATACCAAAAATTTTGGGTACATGTCTTTGGCCAGTTATAGGAGTATTAAAAAAGAAAACTTGAGACTTAGCTCTGTTGATACCATACCTAAATCCAAGGAGAATTGATCTAGAATTTGGTTGAAGGTATGACATTCTTATGTCGATGGAGTCCTAAGGTCCATGGTGTCATCAATGAATTGTTTATGGGTGAGGGGTAGACCATCCCCATATAGTTTGAGTCCTTTCAATTTTTTCTTAGTCATTATTTCTTTAAGAATGTTCCCTAATCCCTCCACCACAATGATAAATAAAAGGGGGATAAAGGGTCCCCTTGACAAATCCTTTTGTGAGGAATGGAAAGAAAATGACAAGGAGAGATTAACCAGAATTAAAAATGATGCAGACGAGATAATATTATAAATCCAATCGATCCATTCTCCTACAAACCCAAATAATTATCTTAAAATACTATATAATAATTCCCAATTCAACTTGTCACATGCCTTCAATAAATCTAATTTTATCATCATCCCTAGTTTCTTTATGACCTTTAGACATTATATTTTCTCATGAGAAACAACTTATGTATATGCACATATATGAAATTTGTGCATATACAAAAGATATGCAGATATATGGAAGTTTCACATACACATAACATATGCGATAAAAAATATGTGCACATCTTTTGTATATGCGTAAATTCTGTATATGCACATATTTTCTATATATGCCCTTATTCCGTATATGTGCATATGTGGAAGTTGTGAATATATAATAGATGCACATACACAATATATGTTCATATACAAAAGTTTTAGATATACGAAGAGATTCACATATATGGAAGTTGCGCATATACGGAAGTTGTGGATATTTGGAGATTTTCATTTATGCATATATCTTTTGTATATGTGCATATCTTCCGTATATGTGCATATATGAAAATGCACATATAAAATAGATGCACATATATAGAAGATGTGCATATATGAAAGATATGCACATGTAAGGAAGTTACACATATACGAAAGATACGTGCATATATGGAAGTTGCGCATATACGATAGATGCGCATATAAAAAATATGCACATATACGGAAGTTATGCATATATGGAAGATATGCACATATATGAAATTTGTACATATAAAAAATATGTGCGAATATACGTAACTTATGCATATATGAAGGTTGTTGTATATGGATATTACGGAAGTTGTACACTGCTTTTTTTATATGTGCAGATACTGAAGTTGCACATATACATGGAAGTTATGCATATATATTATGTATATGCATATATCTTTTGTATATGCACTTATTACGTATATGTGCATATATAATATATACACATATATAATAGATGTTCATATATGGAAGAGATGCTTATATACGGAAGTTGCGCATATACCAATTTAGAGATGCTAATATACAGAAGTTGCACATATACGAAAGTTGTGCATATATGGAGACTGCCATATATGCATGTTACAGAAGTTGTGCAAATTTTTTTTATATGCACAAGTTATGTGTATGTGCATATACGAAAGTTGCAAATATATGGAATATATGCACATATATAGAAGATATGTGCATATACAAAATATATTCACATATATAGAAGTTGTCCATATACAGAATATATGTGCATATTCCATATTTCGTATATGAAATATTCCATATATTGATATAGGTGGATATTGGTGGCCACCCACCTATTCCACTTGGACCCCCACCATTATTTCTTTCATTTTCTCAGTTTCCTTAATTATAGCACAATTTACTATTTTTGGCAGTTTTTCAAGTCCTGAACTTTTAGAGCCGTTTTGAGGCCCTAAACAACATTTTTTGGGCATGAAAATTTTGGTGCATATGAGTCTTCCAAACTTGATATTCACTATTAGCAGTAGTATTCCTTAGATATATCTTTCTAATGGTGTACCATGTGCGTCAAACGAAGATAGTATGCCAAAGTTACAATCCATGGGAAATTGATGTACCAATTTACCCTGACAGGGCCCATATTCTAGTGTTTTATCTCCTTGGGTTAGTTTTTTGGATGTTTAGGGTTTTGGATGTAAAATAAAGGAACACGATGATGGATAACTTTTCCTATATCCTTCAAAAACTGCCCACTAGTGGTGCATCTGCATCTAATAGCCACTTTAGGGGCGCAACCCCTTTTAAGGTACAAGTAAACTTTGACATTCCCATATTTGATGGCTAAATAGATGCAGACACTGTAGATAGATGGTTGAATATATTAGAATGATATTTATTGGTTCATGAATTTTCCTACTGGGAGAATATTATTTTTGCACTCCTCAAAGCTGCCCCCCATGTCAAGGATTGGTGGGAAAACTATTATGAGAAAAAGTATGAGGGGAACCCTCCCTGTTCTCAGCTGTACCCACTTGGAATTCTTTTCGAGATGCCATCAAAGAAAAATATTATCCCGTGGGCAGCTATGAGGACAAGTACATACGATGGACTACACTATGGAAACAAAGGGATCAAGATGTGCATGATTTGACGAATTAGTTCCATACCCTATGCAAAAAGTTGGGTATCAAATATTCGAAGAAACATTTGGTGCTAAAGTACTGCATTTTTCTGCACAGATAAATTCAGGAGGGAATGGAGTTCCTCGACATCTCCTCGCTTGGAATGACATACCGATATGCTACCAAGATTGAGCATAATTTCAAACAGAAGAAGTGAGACTTTGGATATGCGAATCAAAAGCAAGGGAAAGGTGCCCCCAAATCACATAACAAAGGACAAAGCCAAGGCATGGCATCCCAAGATAACCTGCCAAAGCCACAAGAAAATATCAACACCGTGAAGCCGAAGAAGGACACGAAAAAGTGGTGTGAGTTCCATAAGAGCTCCACTCACAACACAAGTGAGTGTTGGGCCAAGAAATCAATGGTGAACGAGATGAAGGCTTCTGAATCAAATTCATGCTCCGACTCTGAATCAAAACCCAAGAAGGGGAATGACAAAGGGAAGCATATTAACGATGCAGAGTCCAATGCCACCATTTACACCATGAATATCCAAAATGAATAGTCGTAAGATCCAGAGGAGGAGTGTTTCTTCCACTCCTAGATGTGGGTAAAGGGTTCCCCACTATAGTTCATTGTCAACAGTGGGAGCCAAAAGAACCTCATTTTAGCAAAGGTCGTGAAGCAGTTGTGCTTTTCGACCACAACACACCCACAACCCTACACCATCGGGTGGCTTCACCAAGGATGGGATCTCCGCGTCAGCTAGCAGTGCCGCCTTCCCTACAACATTAAGCCCTTCATTGATGAGGTATTATGTGAAATTACTCCTATTTATGTTTGTGATGTACTATTAGGCCAACTATACTTGTGGAAGAGACATGCTCTGTATGAGTCCCAACCTCACATTGCTATTGTTACTTTTGGCAATAAGTTGTACAGGATACCAGAGTTACACCACTGCCTGCCGCTATCTCTTTGGTTACTACGAAACAATGAAGTAAGCTCATTTCAAAAACTGAGAAATTTTTGTTCCTAATGATCTGCCCTTAGGGCAAGAAGAAGACTATGGCCACAAAATCCAGACAAGGCTCCTCCTCACAACAACAACAAATGGACAAGGTCGTGGAGGAGTACATGGATATCTTCACCTCACTCAAAAGAGTGCCTCTACACCATCGGTTCAAGTACCCCATCGATCTGACCCCAGGTACGCCGCTGCCAAATGGACCAATATATTGACGCTCTGTTATGGAGAACAATGAAATCAAGAGGCAGATTCAGGATATGCAGCAGAAAGGTCACATCTGGCCAAGTTCATCGCCATGTGGGAGCCCAATCGTGTTGATGTAGAAGAAGGATGGGACTTGGAGACTCTGTATTGACTATCGGGCGCTGAACAAGATCATTGTCCAAAATAGGTACCTGATACCATGAATTGATGACCTTCTGGACCAACTCAAAGGGGTGCAATATTTCAGCAAGATCTACTTGAAGTCTGGGTATCACCACGTACCAATAGAACCGTCCGATGTGTGGAAGACTGCCTTCAAAGCCAAGGAGGGCCTTTTCGAATGGTTGTTCATGCCTTTTGGGTTGACAAATGCTCCCACAACCTTCATGAGGCTGATGGATGACATCTTGCATCCATTCACCAACTCATTTGTAGTAGTGTACTTGGATGACATCTTGATCTTCAGCTAGACTTGGGAAGAGCACCTCCACCACATCTGAAAGGTCCTCCAAACACTGCGACAACACAAATTGTTTGCCAATTTGGAGAAATGCACTTTTGGCATGACCCATGTTTAGTATCTAGGATACATTATTGATGAGTGGGGGGTGCATGTGGACCCAACCAAGATCCAAGTCATTCAGGATTGGCTAGCCCCATTCACTCTAACAGAGCTTCGCAGCTTTCTTGGGTCTTACTAATTTCTACCATAGGTTCATGTTGGGATTCTCTCATATCACTTGGCCCTTGAGTCAAGTCACCAAGGGCGGAGTGAAAGAAAAATTATTTTGGTCGAAATCTCAACAGAAGGCATTTGTAGAATTGAAGCATCACCTCTGCTTTGTGCTAGTGCTCACATTACCAGAATTGGAACAACCATTTTAGATTGATACAAGTGCCTCTGACTATGCTATTGGGGCAGTTATTACTCAACATGGGCATCTAGTGGCACTTCATAGTGAGACACTGTCTGACACGGTCCAAAAGTATCCCACTTATGAAAAAGAGATGTATTCCATTGTGCAGGCCTGTCGACAATGGAAGCATTAAATTTTGGGGAAGGAAACAATCATCCACACAGACCACCAACCCCTGCATTTCTTACATACATAAGGGAAGTTGCAGAAAGATCGCCATCAGAAGTGGTCTACATATCTACAACAGTTTCATTTGAACATCAAGTACAAGAAGGGTAGAACCAATAATGTTGTAGACTGCCTTAGCCGACCACCGATCATGGCGATAACCACCGTGCTCAACTCTTGTGGGCACAAAAATTCTGATTGGTTGCTTCTCTACAAGGGTAATCCAGAATTTGGCCACACATACAAGACGCTCTTGGAGGGTAATCGAGTTCCAAATTTTCACCTCTAGGATGCGCTGCTGTGTCACCCGGGACACCTTTGTGTTCATCCAAGCGAGCGTGCCAAGATGATTTGGGAAGCACACTACATTGGGTTCACTGGGAATTTCGGGTCGAGAAAACAATGGCAGTACTATAAAAATATTTCTATTGGCCAAACCTTCGACATGATGTCAGGATGTACATCAGATCCTGCACTTCTTGTGTCATTGCAAAAACTACCATCAAGAAGCAAGGCCTCTATACTCCGTTGCCTACCCCTAATCGACCTTGGGAATACATCTCCATGGATTACATGTCGGGCCTTCCTTCTACTAATCATGGAATGGAAAGGACTGTGTTTTCATGGTCGTCGACAGATTCTCGAAGATGGCCATTATGGTGGCCTGCAAGAAGAATATCATAGCAGAAGCCACTTCTAAACTCTTCTTTGAATGAGTGTGTGTACACTTTGGGATCCCACAATCTATCATTTCATATTGGGACATCATGTTCCTCAGTACATATTGGTCCAGCCTCTGATCAATGTTGGACACCAAGCTCACCAAGTCGACAAATTTCCATCCCTAAACTGATGGCCAGATAGAGGTTGTCAACAGTATGATCATACAAATTATGCGCATGTATAACTCAAAGCATCCATGCACATGGGACGAGAGCATCCCATATGTACAACATAGCTATAACCGGGCCCTCCACAACTCAACTGTCCTTAGCCCCTTTCAGGTGGTCTTGGGATTCCAGCCACTATGGCCCATTGACGTAGCCATGCCATTTGAAGCTACTCAAGATGATTCGGCTCATGTCTAGTTTGAAGCTACCAAGGTGAACAACTTCATTGAGAGAATTTAGCACATCCAACAATAGGTTCATGACATATTCAACATAGCCAATGCTAAGTAAAAGAAATGACATGATCAAAATTGGGTGCCACACAACTTCCAGGTGAACGACAATGTGTGGCTACATTTGCAGAAGGAGTGCCTCTCTGGACCCCACCGCAAGATTCACCCGCTCCAATATGGGCCACACACCATCACAAAGGTTGTAGGAGACAATGCCTTTGAGCTCAATATTCCACCATTCTTTGGTTTGGACCCAGTGTTCAATGTGGACCACCTTCGGCCCTACTTTCCACCTCTACTGGACACATTCGACATGGCAGAACAACTCACACCAACATAGGTAAACCCATATTGCATGGAATAATCTACAACTGGTTGGATTATGGACACACAGATTAAGAACACTTTCCAGCAGAGGATCCAACTATATCGAGTTGTCAAAGTAGGTCAACACCTTCACCAGGGCAAGTGACTTACCAGGGACAAAGTTCAACAGAAGTTTCCTCAACTAATGGAGGAACTAAACACAATGGGGACCTGTTGACGGGAAACTCTGTCCGGCCAACAGCAGGTGATCTCCCCGGTAAAAAGTCCCAACTAGAATCTGAACCGTTTGGAATAGGGATCCCGTCCGAGGTGTGGGTCTGGATACCACTTAATTCTCCTTTCCTTGGGTCTCAATAGGACTCAATGAACCTGTGGAAACATGCTTATTCGGATGATACAAGACACATGATTGATGAATTAAATTAACATATAACACTATGCGTAGCAAGCTAAAAAATAAATCATGGGGCCAAAGGAAATGCTGTCAAGAACATATCATTAGGGTCATGCTTGTACGCTGTTCTAACCATAGAAGAAACAATTCTTTATGGCAGAATACCCTTCACTTCCTTAAATTGTTTTGGTGATAATATAAATGTCAGTAAACAAAGTTATTAACATTCATTGAGAAAGAGAAATAAACTTAACACCATTAACACATGTTTAGAAAACTATAATGCATAAATGATGTCATTGGAAACAAAGTTTCATTAATGAAAAGCTGTTAGAAACTGAAAACATAATACTCATAGTGTTCACACATTTACCAACATCAGATCCAAAAATGGAGTTAACAAATGCTTGTATTCATACTCAAAAATGTGTAGTCCTTCTATACAATGCTCTAAATCTCTTTGAGTCCCAAACAAAAGATCTTTACAATCTTCCCGAAAGAAGTTTTTATAGACCAAAAATTTCCCTTTGGGCTTCCCGACTTTTCGCCTTCCTAACCATTGGGTTGCCTTGTGACCTGAATGGAGGATGCGACCTGTGACCCAGTTGAATAGTGCGACCTGCAACCTCGTTGGATAGTGTGACCTGCGACCAAGTTGAACAGTGCGACCTGCGACCTCCTGCAATCTGATCATGGGAGTGTGCATGTGATTGCGAGGTCAGGGGCATCAACTTGTTGCTCCTTGAGAAAATTCTACCATGCGCGATAATCTGCAGCGATTGGGGAGATTAGAGGAACTTCTTCCCTTAACCGGTGCATGCACTCTAAGGCATTCAGAATCAGAGTCTCTCTCTTAAGTGTGACCTGGTTGGCTAAAGAGGCCAGTTTAGTGTAGATCCAAACTAGTGTAACGACAAATTTAACCAAGTTCTCTTGCGATGCGACAAGATCAAGAGTAGTATCGGATTGTCTGATAGGTTTTAGAAATGCTTGAATCTCCTGATCTACCTATCCCCACGTCTTTTCCTCGCTCAATGCACCCAGAGATGGAATGTGGTGTAGTTCATGCATTGAGTCGATGCCACTGATCAAATGCTTGTATGCGGTCATTATCTTTTCTAGGTCTTTGGATAACTTTTCCTTGGATTGCATCTTGATACGAATTTGGACCTTGGCATCCTGGGTGTGAATCCAGTATTTCATGAGAAAGTTTTTCGGAGCCTGTGGGTACTGGCCTGTCCATTCTATCATTCTGTCCAAGGTGGCGGAGGCCTCTTTCAGTTGCTCGCTCCTCTGTTTTGTCTCTACTTGGGCTCTTATTAAGGGGGTGACTATTTGTTTTATAGTGAACATCTCCCTGTAAACCTGCCTCATGGTGACCTCCAGTGTTGCCAACTCTCTTTGGATGGTGAGCGGTACTTAGTTAATAGGAGTATTTCTGTCTTGAAGCTTTTGGATTTCCTCCCTTAATGCTCTCTTTTCTTGCTCCGCCCTTGCTTCCCTTTGTTCAGAGTCCTGTAGCCTATTTTGTAGGGAAAGGATCTCTCTACTCATTCGGCTCACATTTTCTTTTGTGGCTGAGGAAAAAGCAATGCTGGCCGATGCTAACATCACTGGGTTGGTCCTAGTGTCTAGGACTATATCTTTCTCTGCCGTGGTTGTGAGTGGGGTAGAAGGGTTCCGTGCTAGACATCTCCTTTTTTCCTGTCGGGTTTTGAAAGTGAACTGATCATAAGTGAGCCTTGTAAGGTTAAACACCTCCTCTTCCTGTCCTTTAGAGGAGCCTAGCTCGGAGAGTGCAAAACGCGTATTAATTACAGGTACTTCGATGGGCTGCAGCTCAGTTTGTAATTCTGTGACTGGAGGATATGTCTCGATGTCCTTTGATATTTGATCCTCCTCTTCTTTTCTTTTCCATTCTTCCTCCTCTTTCTGAAGCCACTCCGCCTCTGCCTTGTCCTGTTCTGCTTCTTGCCTGCACTCTGCTTTTGCTTTTTCTTCCTGTTCTTCCTTTCTCTTGCGATCGGGCTCCACCTAATCTAATTCCCTTTTGAGCTGCCATTCCTCCTCTGCCTTTTCTTCTTGTTCTTCCTTTCTCTTGCGTTCGGCCTCCACCTAATCAATTCCCTTTTGAGATGTCGTTCCACCTCAGCCTTTGCTTCCTGTTCTTCCTTTATTTTCCGGGCATCTTCTGCCTATTTATTTCTTTGTTTTTCTTTCAGGTTCTCTCTATGCTTATCTTCATCTTATTTTTCCTTCATTTTAGCTTCCAACTGAGCTTTTTCTTCTTGCTCATTTTTTTGGGCGATAGTGTTGTGACCCATGCTGGTTCAAGGCTTCTTGGCCTGGGAAGAAGAGGCACCTCCCAGCTCGCGGGCTCTTTCTTCCAAAGTATGATCATTTGGGTCTTCCTGATTAGACCATGCTCCCAGGGCAAGTTCCCTATCCGTGTTATACCATTTCCTTTTCTCATCTTCATATGGGCATTCAGTATGCTGGTAGCTCCATTTGAACTTGGCCCGTCTACAATGTTCAGGGACTATCCTCTCAGGATCATACGTTCGACGATCCAAAGGCCCTAGGTAGAAACTTTTCATTTGTTCCACTTCCACCTCTACCTCCTTGAAATCCTTAACCGTGTAGGTATCGATGGTGAGCGGTAGTGTAGGCCATGGCTTTTTCTTACCTTTAGTCAGGACCTTGGAGAAACCGAAAGTCATCTGATAACATACTTCTTGAAGAAGCATCTTGTCCATAACGAATCGGGGCATAGCATGGGGAGTCTTGAATGAACCAAAGACTCTAATAAAAGTATAATCTGTGAGTGGGAACCAATGAGCCACCTTGACTAATGTCTCCATGGCTCGCCAGGACATGCAAGGGGTATCTTGACCGAACAATTTCCTGTAGAGCGCAAGGATGAAATGTTGCGAGATTGGATCTATATCTTGCTTGTACTTGGAATCCCAAAATACCTGCATTTCTATGTGAACTGAGCGTGCCTGCTCTGGGTCCCAGTTGTGCGCCCATCCCTCAAAGTGGCACTAGGAACAAATGACATCCAATAGGTAGGAAGCCATGTAAAATTCAGACAGATATCCCTCCTCTGGTGCTAGTGTCGAGGATATGTTTGTCTGGAGAGATGCCATTAGCATGCTGGCCCAATTGAAACGAGTGCCATGCACAGTGACATAGTTCATCAGGGATACCCAAGTGCCACTGAAAGTGGTGGCATCGGGATGACCGTATATCCTACAAATCATAACTTCCACCAGCTTATATACCTTTCTGAGGCCCACCACTGGATACTCCTGATCCTTCTTGAATTTGAAATTTTCGGGTTCCTCCCACCACCCCCTCGAGGTATTATCTATGGTGACTGCATGGGTGGTGGCCCATTCTTCTGTGAAAGTCTGTTCTCATTCCGGCATTGCGTAATAAAACTCAGCATCCGAGCCCTTTAGAGTTGCAAAAGCTTTACCTTCATGGTCTCGAATTACCCACTTTTTGGGGTCGGTATTCTGTATGATCAATTGAATGACTTCTTCACATGGGAATATAGCAGGGTGGGCACCTGCATAGTGAAGCTTTGACCTTTTAACTTGTACATATATTTTCCAGTCGGGGAGGTCCTCTGGGAATTCTGGTCATGCGAATTCTTGGTATACTTGATACCAACTCATGTTGTCTCCTTTGGAAAATGTACATGTGGTATTCCTATAGATCGGGGGCAGAGACATTGGTATTTCCATTTCTGTGTCTTCTATCTCTGGGCTCTTGTTTTTCTTGTGAACTGCCGGAGATTCCATGTCACTTGAGTCTGAAGAGATGGAGACACACTCTAATTCTGTTTCAAACTCACCTGGCATGTTCATAAAAGAATCCCAGGATAAGACAGATGCCATAATGATAAAAGCCTAGGTAGAAATTATTAACTTTACCCAACTGAAACCCAGGAAAGGGCGGAATAGCGACTTGCGACTGGGTCGCTGGGTCGCTAGGTTTAAACTTTCAGAAGGTAGTGACCCTGCGACTAGGCGACCCTGCGACAAGGTTGCGAGGTTGCTGGGTCGCAAAGGTTTGAATGTTCGTAAGGGTGCGATCCTGCGACTTGGCGACTGGGTCGCTGGGTCGCAAGGGTCACAAACATCAATTTTGAGTGCAGCAACGACCTGGCGACTCAGTGACTGGGGTCACGGGGTCGCAAGAGTCTCGAAGTCGCAAGGGTTGGAGGTCGCATTAGGGTTGGCTGGGGATTTTAAAAAGCGACGCGGTCCTTTGCCTCATTGTAATAAATTCCTTTTTAACTTAAAACAATGCAAGGACTAAATGGGCAACCCAAAACATGGAGGTGAAGTGGTTCTAGGAGAAAAACAAACACAGGGGAGGTTGGATGACTTCTGATTACAAAACTGTGCAAGAAGGAGCAGTGTTTGGATAATTTGGGCATCTTAGGCTCTAAAGGATCATAAAAGAGGAATGGTGGGTGGCATAAAAAAGGCTAAGGTAAAGGGAATAGGGCAACAAAAGGAAAAAATAGAAACATCAGGAGGAAATGACAACTTACTCGAGAAAATCACGCTCCAGTTGGCCTATCAGAAGCATTTTTTCACGAGTCTCCATTGCGTGAACAAAATGTGACGTAGCGACCCTCCTATTTATAAAAGGGTCATGCATGTGAGCAATTAATGAGTTCTCTAAGTTGGAAATGTCTCGTGTTTGAGAGAGGCACGACCTTGTGACCTAGAGGGTCACGGGGTCGCAAGGTCACAGGGTCACAATTTTGAAAATTGAAAGAGATATGCAACTTAGCGACCTAGCGACCTGAGAGGTCGTGGGGTTGCTAGGTCGCAGATTTGGGAAAAAACCTATTCTGCAACTCAGTGACTCTTAACCTTTCCTAAAAAAGATTTAAACTACATATTTTGACTTAGCCTTTTCGATGCTCAGGGGCTCCAAAAAATTTCAGAGGGTGAATTTTTGGAGGGTGTTGTAGAGGCTACAACAAATGGCGATTCACTGGTAGGGTCTAGAATCTCTACTGATGATTTATATTTTGTGGGGGGAGGGAGGGGACCTTAGCAGGCTATTCCTTTCACCCTTAGGTTTCCATGGTTTTTGCCTTTCATACCTTGTGAGGTTGCTTTGCTTGCTTGCCTGTTTAGGTGCTAGTTGACCAAGTTTTTACTTCTAGGTTCCGGACCGAAAAGGTTGGAGCACTTTAGGGATTTGTAGGATTCAGTATAATTATTTCGTCCTCATTGTGTTTCTCCACTACCTGCGAACCTCGCGGTCCCGGTGGAGTCACTGCCTAGGAGTCACAGATGTTGCTATGCTGCCAGCGAGCCTGGTCAGTACCTCGGCGGAGTCATCACATTGCCTCTTTGCACAGGAAGCCTTTCTCAATCCTTTATCCTTTATTGGTGTGCTACTGCACTTATTTTAAATGTGCCCAAGGCACTTATTTATATGTTCTCATGGCACTTATTTATATGTGCTCATGGCACTTATTTTAGAAAGGCAATTTTGCCTGGGTGGATGAGGGATCTCGACTTATTTTACTTGCAAGAGAGGTTGCTCTTGGTCTGTATGAGGACTTTGGGTTTTCCCGGATATCCTTGCGTCACCAGAAGTTAGCCCTGTTCCCTTTCAGTCCAGTTGCCACTTTAACCAACTTTCTTTTCACAGACACCCTTTCAAGCTTGCTAGGTGAGCTATCTGCGCTTAGTAGCCTAGACTAGGTCATGTGTTACCTTTGGGTGTCAATCACAGACAAGCTCCTACCACCTTTTGTGATTTTCAGTAAATACTTCTCATCAACACAGATCCTGGTGCAGTATGCCAATTGCGTGACTTATACAATGCTTTTTGCCTTATTGAATTTCTTAGATGGACGCCTAAAAAAACGAAAACTAAACAGAAAAAAAAAAATATGGTACAAGGGTGGGGACAACCCTCCTAGGGCTGTTAAGTGAAGTAGTGCTTGAGGTCATGCCTGTTTACCGGGAGGAGCTCGATTCTTCCCTCTAGAGTTTGTAGTTTGAAAGTGTGGGAACCTAGCTTCTCTTTAATCTGGAATGGACCTGTCCAAAGGGCTTGGAATTTGGAATGTTTCTCTTTCTCTTCGTGAGCTTTATCCCATTTAAGAACAAGGTCTCCTACTTCGAAAATTTTACTCCCGGCGGAATTTTTATCAAACCATCTCTTAATCCGACTTTGGTGGATGGCGAATTTTTCCCGGGTTTTTTTCCTTTCCTCCTCCAGTTTCAATAATGTGTCGATTAGGGCCTGCAAGGTGGGGCATGGGGTGCCATGGCTTTCTTGGGACAACTGGAGGGCAGGGAGAGATAGGCGGGGAGGAAGGATGGCCTTTTTTCCATATACAAGAAAAAATGGGGAGGTGCCGAGCGAAGATTTGGGTGTGACTCGATCAACCCAAAGGGTGTTATGGAGGGCGTTATGCCAGTTCCGCTGGTGGGACAACCGAGTCTTTTTGATGATGCGGATAAGGTTCTTATTAGTCGACTCGGATAACCCATTTCCTTGGGGGTAATAGTTTGTAGAGTGCTTAAGTACAATACCATTTTCCAAAGCAAAATCATACAACTTGAAAGACGAAAAATAAGTTGCATTGTCAAAAACAAGGGAGGTTGGAACACCAAACCTGGTCATGATAGAATGAGTAAAAAACTATATTACCTATTGATCGTTGATTTGGCGTAATGGTATCGCTTCAACCCACCTGGTGAAATAGTCGGTAGCGGTGAGGATATACCAGTGTTTCTTGGAGGAGTGTGGTAAGATTTCTCTAATCACGTCCAACCCCCATTGTTGAAAAGGTTCCTCTACTGCCACCAACTGTAATGGAGCGGCTGGCCATGTTTCTTGGTTGGCGAATTTTTGACATTGGACACACTTCCAGACATATGCGTGAGCATCCTTGAAGAGGGTTGGCCAATAGTAGCCAGCGCGCATGATTTTGTGGGCAATGGTATCGCCTGCAGAATGTCATCTGGCTGGTCCATCGTGTAGCTCGGTCAGGATGCTTTATGCTTCATCGTGTTCTAGGAAACATAGTAGAACTCCATTGTAATGTTTCATGAAAATTTTTCCTTGTAATAATTGGTAGGATGCAGCCTTCAGCCTTATTGCGCATTTCTGCCGAGCAGTCAAAACAGGATCCATAACATCGTGAGCCAATTATTTCAAAATGTCGGAGTACCAAGAAAGGTTTCCCTGCTAAGGTGTGTGGTCAATCCGATACATGTATATTTCTTGTTCCCAGCATTCTTCTTCACCCCCACGTGAGTTTGTAGCCTTCACGGCCATTTGGAAGAGTCCTTGCCCTTTGATAGTATGTGCCGATTTGAACTCCAGGTCATACTCTTGGAGACATGTCATCCAATTTACTCATCTCTCGCCCAGCTCTTGCTGCACGAAAAGTGAGCGAACATCTGGGTGGGGGATGAACACTGTGACATGGTTCTTCAAGATGTATGGCCGGAAATGCTTGACCACTTTGTATACTGTGTAAGCCTGCTTGTCAATCTCGGGGTAATTCAGTTCAGCGCCTTGCAACCCAGTACTCATGAATGATATGGGTCGTTCATCATTGTTAGCGTCTTTCTGTGTGAGGACAGCCACAAGTGATGAATCCGAGGCAAAGGTATACAAGATGAAACCTTTGCTGAAGTCTGGGCTTTGGAGAGATGGTGCTTCTGCAATGGCTTGCCTGATTTTATTGAAAGCTTCCTTCTCAGGTGGATTCCAGTTGAAACTCACATTATTTTTAATCATCCCTGCAAAGGCCTAACTATTTTGGAAAAATCTGATATGAATTTCCGTACAAAGCTGATTTTCCCAAGGAAGGATTGCATGGCCTTTTTGCTACTAGGAGGTGGAATTTGGGCGATGACCTTCGCTCACTCGGGATCTACAACTATACCATTCCTGGTTATGATATGGCCCAAAAAATTCCCCTCTGACATAGTGAAGACACTTTTCTTTGGGTTGAGTGAGATCCCATACTTCCTGCATCTTTCGAAAATCTGCCTAAGGTGACGTAAGTGATCGTCTCTGTGTTTCGAAAACATGGTGACGTCGTCCATGTATACTACCACGCTTTGTCCTATTAGACCTTGGAAAGCTATGTCCATAGCCTGTTGGAAAGTTTCCCCAACATTTATCAATCCGAAGGGCATGCGCCTGAAAGCGAAAGTTCCCCACTTAGTCTGGAACGTAGTTTTTAATCTGTCGGGTTCAGCTACCAGTACTTGGTTATACCCGGAAAAACCATCCAACAAGGAGAACATCTCCAATCCGGATACGGCTTGCAATATTTGTTCCATAGGGGGAACTGGGTAGTTATCTTTGTCTGAGGTTCTGTTTAGATTTCAGAAATCCATGCACAAACGGATCTCACTGGATTTTTTTTGTACCGGAACTAGATTTGATACCCAAGTGGAGTGTCAAACTTTGAAGATTATGCGCGAATCCAAAAGCTTCTTAAGTTCTTTCTGAATCATTGGTTCCAATGTAGGGTGCACTTTTCTTAGATTTTGCTGGAAAGGCTTCACCCCTTCCTTCATAGGGATCACATGCTAAATAATTCGAGTGTCGTAAGTATGCAGTTCATCATACGTCCAAGTGAAAACATCTTGATATTTCCAGAATAGTTCGGTGAAAGCTTGCCTCTCCTGATCGGAACAATCCTTCCCAAGGTTGAAGAACTTCAGGTCCTTATCTGTCCCTACGTTTACCTGTCGATGTGCCAGAGTGGAACTCTGTATTTTAGTGTTGGGAGGCCCGCGGAAACGGTTCTGTAGATCAAACAATTTTTCAAGTGACACTATTCCCTTGGGCATGGGATTTTCCTTGCGCTTCTCTTGTTCTTCCTGCAAGGCTTGATCATGGTCCGCTTCTTCTATCACTGCGTCTTTGAACACATTGGTGTTGAGCATGAATTCAAGTATCTGTTGGTCATCATCGAAGACACGTAAATTAGTGATGTTATCTAGCACAGATGGTTTATACACTATTTCAATAGAAAAATCATCCCTTAGAGGGGTGAACCTAGTAGCAGCATTAGCCAGAGTATCAGCTGCCGCATTATGCATTCTAAGCACAGATTTAATACTGAACGCATCAAAAGCAGAAATTAGACGCCATACCTCTTGTTGGTAAGCTTTCAAGTGCGGAGACAAGCAATGGATGGTATTGCGTACCTGACGAGTGATGATTTCAAAATCTCCGATAACCTTTAAGCATCTCACCTTTAGGTCCAACGCCTTTTTGAGTCCGAGGACTAAGGCCTCATATTTGGCGGTATTGTTGGTGCATTTAAATTCTAGCCGGCATGAGATCAAAAACTTGTTCTTTTAGGGGTCCAACAGGATGCAGCCCGCGCCTGCTCTGTCATGCGTCTGGGAGCCATCATAATACAAGGTCCATACATCATCTTCCAGTTTCTTCGGAATCGTGGGTTGGGGAGAGATTTTAGTTTGGTTTATGATGGGTACAACTTTGTCTTCAATGACGAGTGTTAGCTCTGATTGGACGTCTAGGCTTATTGGGGACTAAGGGGGGTGGTAACATCCGAAGATGGCCTCTAAGAAACACATGCCAAGCTCTTCTTGGGCAAAGATGACAGGTTAATTGGTAGCATCCAAGTCAGTCACAATATGTTTCATATAAGGTTCACTTTCAAATCTGATTTGGTTGTTTCAACCCTTGTAGGGAAGCCATAGGTGAGACCAATCGGTAGCGAAGTACCCTTGTAGCTTGCTGGACCAGTCCCTGCTTAGCAAGAGACCGTAGGCTTTCGGGATGTCTACGACTACTATGTCTATGCACTGGTGGACTCTAGTTTCGGAAGATAGGCAGATGATGAAATTATTTAGTTCACCTATAGTGGGCACTTGCAATTTGTCAAGCTGAATAATCCTAGCATCAGTTTTATCCGGGCGAATGTTTAACTTTTTACAGACGGACATGGGCATGACATTGTGGATGTGCTGGAGTCAACCAGGCAGTTATGGACGTTAAAGTTAAAGATTTAAAAAGACAGGAGAAAAGGGGGAGTAGATCCCCTAGAGTTTGCATTTACGACGTTCACAATAGATCGGAGGCTTGAACTAGCTTGGGCAGATGTGTTGCTCACAGGTTTGGTTGTCGAGGCATTGGCGAAGGCTTTGAGAATAAGCTCCCGTTGGTTGGTGATGCGAGCGAGCTCATAAAGGGAGATATTGGCTCTAGTTTTCTTCATGTCCTCAACAATGTTGTAACTAGATTCAGAGTGTGGACTAGTCTTGGTGGGGGTTTTAGGCGACCCTACTGGCAGTTTGCTCTTTTGGCTTGTTCAGGTGTTGCTAGGAGCGGACTTCTCGGGAATAGCAGCTTGGTGCTCATTTCCTAGGGGTAAGATTTTCCTTAAGAAGGCCCTTCTCTTCTCTTCGAAGGACTGTTCAGGAACCGTTCCTTTTCTTCTTAGGCCATAATTTCACACAGGCTTGGCTTTAGGATCGTCAACCACATTAATGTCAGTGATGGTATGGGTGCCTTCCCTGCGGATCACATCAAACGCAAGGACGGTAGATCCTGGTTCTTCATCTGGGGGTAGATCTTCTTCATTGTCAGAGACATCATCTTCGCCTACGTCCCCTGGGGTTTGATCATCTAGGAGTTGATTTACTACCATGGTCATGCTATTGATCCATTGGGGGCATGTCTTCTTTGAGTGGGCGGCCTGGTGGAAAGAACAAAAGTTATATTTTCCGATTTCTTCCACGTTAAGAACAACGTTTGTGTTTTATGGAGGCCGGCCAATTGTGGGGGTATTCTTTCTGAAAAAAGGCTTTTGCGTCTTGGTGTCAGTAGCAGGTTCAATTCCTTTTCTCTTTAGATCAGAGTTTTCATTGGTTAATAACTTAAGGGACTTTGCTATACCTTCGAATTCAAAAGTATCTTTGTCCTTATCCCCGATTTTGAGTGTGGAAGATTGGTTCTTCTTCAAGGTGGGTTTGTGATCATCTTGACCTTCATGGTCGATGACCCCTATGGAGAACATGTCCTTTTCTACGGCAAGGGCAGTGGCATAATTTTCTGCAAGGGTAGCCCTAGCCTCGCGCTTTATGAATACGGTGATGTATCTAGGAAGAGCCTTTGTGTAGTAGTCTATGGTGATGGAGTCATCCAATGCCAAGTTGGGGGGGGGGGGTTTGTTCAATATGGTGGTGAAACAATGATTAAAATCTCTGACCTTCTCTTTCTTTTAGCACTTGAGTGTACTCAATTCTGTGAGAAGCATGGTGGGGGTCTTGTCCTCCGAAAAATTATGTAAGAAAGTGCGACGGAATTGATCCCATGAAGTTATGGAAGCACTTGGGAGAGACCGATACCAGGTGGCCACTTTGTTCTCAAGGGTATGGGGAAAAAGACAGCAGGCGACATCATCTGTTTGGACTCTCATTATTTGCAGTGAAAGGTAGAAGTTGCTTATGTGGTCTTCGGCCAGCGTGCCTTTCTCAGCGTCAAACTTGGGAAGGTTCTTTTCAGGGTGTCTAAGAATGTCATGGAGGGGGCCCAGGAGATCTAATGGAGATTAAGCCATCCAAGCAAGCAGTTTCACCTACCTAGCATGTTTGTGGTGCCTGATTTCAGATTCAGATTCACTTCCCGCACCCGACGCGGATGCTTCCCCTTCATGGTGAGAGTGCTCGTCTTGACTTCCCTCGTGGTTTGCCATATTTCTAAGGTATCTCCAATTGTAGATAGGGGCTCTATTTTGGTTTTGATGGCGGTGGGTGGCATGGTGACCTTGGCCACGACCTCTATTCCTTCAGCCTCTATTTCCCTCGCCCCCTCTTGGTGGATGGTGGACCTGGTTGTTGTTATTTTGGGTCTGGTCAGGCTAAGGGCCAGGATGGGGTCCATTCATGTCAGGATCTTCCTCTTCTGCTCCTTGGGGCTCCATAATAGGTTCATTATTCTCAACTGCCATTGCGAGGTCTTCAAGCATCAAATTTATCAACTGGGGCGGGGAATTTACAAGGGCACCGTTGCGAGTGAGGTTAGCAGTAGGGGTCCTAGTATGGATAAAAAAACTCATGACTGGAGTGAATTGAAAATCTCTGATGAGGTTGTAGGAAACTGGGCACAAAACTCTTAACTGATCCCTGGTAACCTCATAATAAGGAGCTTCCTACCCTTGAGAATCTTCCAAAGGGGGAGGACCGGTGTCATCGTGTATGGCCTCCCCTTGGGGAGTTTGTAACGGAATATTACTCGTGCTTTGGGAGGCTGCCATTCAGGCCCTCCTTCTAGAGCCAATTCTGTTGATGGGAAAATATGTCCAGCCAATAGCAAGGGATCTCCCCAGTAAAAAGTCCCAACTAGACTTTGAACCGTTTGGAATAGGGATCCCATCCGGGGTGTGGGTCTGGCTACTGCTTAATTCTCCTTTCCTTGGGTCTCAATAGGACTCAATGAACTTGCGGACACATGCTTATTCAAATGATACAAGACACATGATTGATGAATTAAATGAACATATAACACTATGTGTAGCAAGCTAAAAAATAAAGCATGGGGCCAAAGGAAATGCTGTCAACAACATATCATTAGGGTCATGCTTGTACGTTGTTCTAACCATAGAAGAAACAATTCTTTATGGCAGAATACCATTCATTTCCTTAAATGGTTTTGGTGATAATATAAATGTAAGTAAACAAAGTTATTAGCATTCATTGAGAAAGCGAAATAAACTTAGCAACATTAACACATGTTTAGAAAACTATAATGCATAAATGATGTCATTGGAAACATAGTTTCATTAATTAAAATATGTTAGAAACTGAAAACATGATACTCATAGTGTTCACACATTTACCAACATCAGATCCAAAAATGGAGTTAACAAATTCTTGTATTCATACTAAAAAATGTGTAGTCCTTCCATACAATGCTCTATATCTCTTTGAGTCCCAAACAAAAGATCTTTATAATCTTCCCGAAGGAAGTTTTTATAGACCAAAACTTGCCCTTTGGGCTTCCTGAATTTTCTCATTCCTAACCTTTGGGCTGCCTTGTGACCAGAATGGAGGATGCGACCTGCGACCCAGTTGAACAGTGTGACCTACAACTCAGTTGAACAGTGCGACCTGCGACCTCGTTGGATAGTGCGACTTGCAACCAAGTTGAACAATGTGATCTGCGACCTCTTGCAATCTGATCATGGGAGTGTGCGTGTGATTGCGAGGTCAGGGGCATCAACTTTTTTCTCCTTGAGAAAATTCTGCCATGCGCGATAATCTGTAGCGACTGGGGAGATTAGAGGAAATTCTTCCCTTAACTGGTGCAGGCACTCTAAGGCATTCTGAATCAAAGTTTCTCTCTTGAGTGTGACTTGGTTGGCTAAAGAGGCCAATTTAGTGTAGATCCAAACTGGTGTAACGATGAATTTAACCAAGTTCTCTTGCGATGCGGCAAGATCAGGAGTAATAACGGCTTGTTTGATAGGTTCTCCTGATCTACCTGTCCCCATGTCTTTTCCTCGCTCAATGCACCCAGAGATGGAATGTGGTGTAGTTCATGCATTGAGTCGATGCCACTGATCAAATTCTCGTATGCGGTCATTACCTTTTCTAGGTCTTTGGATAACTTTTCCTTGGATTGCATCTTGATACGAATTTGGACCTTGGCATCTTGGGTGTGAATCCAGTCTTTATTGGGCAAGTTTTTTGGAGCCTGTGGGTATTGGCCTGTCCATTCTATCATTCTCTCCAAGGCAGCGGAGGCCTCTTTCAGTTGCTCACTCCTCTGTTTTGTCTCTACATGGGCTATTAGTAAGGGGGCAACTGTTTGTTTTATAGTGAACATCTCCCCGTAAACCTACCTCATGGTGACCTCCAATGTCGCCAACTCTCTTTGGATGGTGAGTGGTACTTTTTTAATAGGAGTATTTCTATCTTGAAGCTGTTGGATTTCCTCCCTTAATGCTCTCTTTTCTTGCTTCGCCCTTGCTTCCATTTGTTCAGAGTCTTGTAGCTTATTTTGTAGGGAAAGGATCTCTCTACTCATTCGGCTCACATTTTCTTATGTGGCTGCGGAAAAACCAGTGCCGACCAATGCTATCATCACTGGGTTAGTCCTAGTGTCTAGGACTATATCTTTCTCTGCTGTGGCCGTGAGTGGGGCAGAAGGGTTATGTGCTAGACATCTCCATTTTTATTGTTGGATTTTGAAAGTGAACTGATCATAACTGAGCCTTGTAAGTTTAAACACCTCCTCTTCCTGTCCTTTAGAGGAGCCTGGCTCAGCGAGTGCAAAACGTATATTAATTACAAGTACTTCGATGGGCTGCAGCTTATTTTGTAATTCTGTGACTGGAGGATATGTCTCGATGTCCTTTGATCTTTGATCCTCCTCTTCTTTTCTTTTCCGTTCTTCCTCCTCTTTCTGAAGCCGCTCTGCCTCTGCCTTGTCCTATTCTACTTTCTGCCTGCGCTTTGCATCTACTTCTGCTTCATGTTCTTCCTTTCTCTTGCGTTCGGCCTGAAACTAATCTAATTCCCTTCTGAGCTGTCGTTCCACCTCTGCATTTGCTTCCCGTTCTTCCTTTCTCTTGCATTTCGCCTCCACCTGATCTAATTCCCTTTTGAGTTGTCGTTCTGCCTTAGCCTTTGCTTCATGTTCTTCCTTTCTTTTCTGGGCATATTCTGCCTATTTCTTTCTTTGTTATGATTTCAAGTTCTTTCTATTCTTATCTTCATCTTCTTTTGCCTTCTTTTCAGCTTCCAGCTGAGCTTTTTCTTCTTGCTCTTTCTGTTGGGTGGTAGTGTTGTGACCCATGCTGGTTTGAGGCTTCTTGGCCTGGGAAGAAGAGGTGCCTCCTAGCTCGCGGGCTCTTTCTTCCAAAGTATGATCATCGAGGTCTTCCTGATCGAACCATGCTCTCGGGGCAAGTTCCCTATCTGCGTTATACCAGTTCCTTTTCTCATCTTCATATGGGCATTCAGTATGCTAGTGGCTCCATTTGAACTTGGCCCATTTGCAGTGGTCAGGGACTATCCTCTCAGGATCATACGTCTGACGATCCAAAGGCCCTAGGTAGAAACCTTTCATTTGTTCCGCTTCCACCTCTACCTCCTTGAAATCCTTAACCGTGTAGGCACCGATGGTGAGCGGCAGTGTAGGCCATGGCTTTTTCTTACCTTTAGTCAGGACCTTGGAGAAACCAAAAGTCATATGATAACATACTTCTTGAAGAAGCATCTTGTCCGTAACGAATCGGGGCATTGCATGGGGAGTCTTGAATGAACCAAAGACTCGAATAAAATTATAATCTGTGAGTGGGAACCAATGGGCCACCTTGACTAATGTCTCCATGGATCGCCAGGACATGCATGGGGTATCTTGACCGAACAATTTCCTGTAGAGCGGAGGGATGAAACATTGCGAGATTGGATCTATATCTTGCTTGTACTTGGAATCCCAGAATACCTGCATTTCTATGTGAACTAGGCGCACTTGCTTCGGGTCCTAGTTGTGTGACCATCCCTCAAAGTGGCATCGGGAACAAACGACATCCAATAGGTAAGAAGCCATGTAAAATTTAGACGGATATCCCTCCTCTGGTGCTAGTTCTGGGGATATGTTTGTCTGGAGAGATGCCATTAGCATTTTGGCCCAATTGAAACGAGTGCCATGCACAGTGACATAGGTCATCAGGAATACCCAAGTGCCACTGAAAGTGGTGGCATCGGGACAATCATATATCCTACAAAGCATAGCTGCCACCAACTTATATACCTTTCTGAGGCCCACCACTAGATACTCCCGATCCTTCTTGAATTTGAACATTTCAGGTTCCTCTCACCACCCCCTCAGGGTATTTGCTATGGCGACTGTATGGTTGGTGGCCCATTCTTCTGTGAAATTCTGTTCTCATTCCGGCATCGCGTTATAAAACTCAGCGTCCGAGCCCTTTAGAGTTGCAAAAGCTTTACCTTCATGGTCTCGAATTACCCACTTTTTTGGTTTGGTATTCTGTATGATCCATTCAATGACTTCTGCGATGGGAATATAGCAAGGTGGGCACTTGCATAGTGAAGCTTCGACCTTTTAACTTGTACATATATTTACCAGTCGGGGAGGTCCTCTAGGAATTCTGGTCATGCAAATTCTTGGTATACTTGATACCAACTCATGCTGTCTCCTTTGGAAAATGTACATGCGGTATCCCTATAGATTGGGGGCAGAGACATTGGTATTTCCATTTCTGTGTCTTCTATCTCTGGGCTCTTGTTTTTCTTGTGAACCGCCGGAGGTCCCATGTCACCTGAGTCTGAAGAGATGGAGACGCACTCTAATTCTGCTTCGAACTCACCTGGCATGTTCATAAAAGAATCCCAGGATAAGACAGATGCCATAATGATAAAAGCCTAGGTACAAATTAATAACTTTACCCAACTGAAACCCAGGAAAGGGCGGAATAGTGACTTTCGACTGGGTCGCTGGGTCGCTAGGGTCGCGAGGTTTAAACTTTCAGAAGGTAGCGACCCTGCGACTAGGAAACCCAGCGACCAGGTCGCGACGTCGCTGGGTCGCAAAGGTTTGACAATTCGTAAGGGTGCTATCCTGTGACTTGGCGACCAGGTCGCTGGGTCGCAAGGGTCACAAACATCAATTTTGAGTGCAACTGCAACCTGGCGACTCAGCGACCGGGGTTGCTGGGTCGCAAGAGTCGCGAAATCGCAAGGGTCGGAGGTCGCATTAGGGCTGGCTGGTGGTTTTAAAAAGCGACGCGGTCCTTTGCCTCATTGTAATAAATTCCTTTTTAACTTAAACAATGCAAGGACTAAGTGGGCAACCCAAAACATGGAGGTGAAGTGGTTCTAGGAGAAAAACAAACACAGGGGAGGCTGGGTGACTTCTGATTACAAAACTGTGCAAGAAGGAGCAATGTTTGGATAATTTGGGCATCTCGAGCTCTAAAGGATCAGAAAAGAGGAATGGTGGGTGGCTTAAAAAGGGCTAAGGTAAAGGGAACAAGGTAACAAAAGGAAAAAATAGAAACATCAGGAGGAAACGACAACTTACCTGAGAAAATCGCGCTCCAGTTGGCCTGTCAGAAGTGTTTTTTCACTCTCCGTTGCGTGAAAAAAATGCGACCTAGCGACCCTCCTATTTATAAAAGGGTCACACGTGTGAGAAATTAATGAGGTTTCTAGGTCGCAAATGTCCCATGTTTAAGAGAGGCATGACCTCACAACCTGGAGGGTCGCGGGGTCGCAAGGTCGCGGGGTCGCGATTTTGAAAATTGAAAGAGATATGCGACTTAGCGACCTAGCGACCTAAGAGGTCACGGGGTCGCTAGGTTGCAGATTTGGGAAAAAACATATTCTACGGCTCAGCGACTCTTAAGCTTTCCTGAAAAAGATTTAAACTATAGATTTTGACTTAGCCTTTTCGATGCTCAGGGGCTCCAAAAAATTTTAGAGGGTGAATTTTTGGAGGGTGTTGTAGAGGCTACAACAGGACCATTACTTCCTAAGGGGGGAGGAATGATACAGGTTGATATTGGTGGCCACCCGCCTATTCCACTTGGACCCCCACCATTTTTTCTTTTAGTTTTTAAGTTTCCTTAATTGTAGCACAATTTACTATTTTTGGAAGTTTTTCGGTTCCTAAACTTCCGGAGCTGTTTTGAGGCCCTAAACAATGTTTTTTGGGCATGAAACAGCTGGAAAGAATGATTCTTCTAGACTCGATATTTTTTTGTTAGCAGTTATATTCCTTGGATATGTCTTTCTAACGGTATACCATGTGTGCCAAACAAAGATAGTATGCCAAAGTTACAACCCTGGGAAATTTATGTACCAGTTTACCCCAATAGGGCCCATAGCCTGGCGTTTCCTCTCCTAGGGTTAGGTTTTTAGGTGTTTAGGGTTTTCCATTATTTATCAATAATATATAGGCCTTTGAGCCTCATTGTAACACAGAGTTCATAGGACTGTAGCCTCCACATCTTTTCTCAGAGATAAGCTACCAGCGCCCTAACTAGTTTATTTCCATTATGTCTGTAAACAAATTTTAGTTCTTTGATATTAATGAAATGAAGTGTTATTTCCACTGCATCTTTGTATTTATGGTTATATGTGTATTCTGTTGAGTTCATGCATAAATTAAAATCATAGATGCATGGATATACAGAAGGTGTGCATATAAAAAAGTCATCTTATTTATGTTAACACTAGAAAATCATACACATATTTGTACAATCCAAAAGATGCCCAAAGTAGTCTAGCAGAATGCACAAGTGAAGATTTTCCAGCTGGAGACATTGGTAGCCTTTAGTGAATTTCCTTCACCTCTACAATTTTTTTCTTGTCAGTTTAGATTACTTAATTACTCTACTAATCACAATTAGTGGGGTAATTAGATTATCTTTATTTTTATTTCTATTTGTAAATCCTCACATAGCTTAATTAGGGAGGTAAATAAGTGGCCAAATTCCACACATATTTTTCAATCTAATTTTCTAGTTTTTGAAAATCACGTAGCTTAATTAATAAAGGATCAAGTGACCTATTATCCACAAATCTTGTTACTAACCAAATCATTTCTTAATTTCTCTATTTTTGGGACTAGGGCCAAGTGTCATTACAAAAAGCAAGTAATATTTGTTTCCCTTGTGTCTTGTAGATGAACCTGGGCTAGCATATGAAAGTCTTCTTAACACACTTGTGTTTTCCACGTCCCTTTAGTCAGACATAGTGTAGTAGGAGAAATAGTAAGTAGCCCATTATTTTCACATCATTTTTTTTCATGCAAGGAACAATTGAAATCTAGTGACAGATCACTGAATATCCACATCTTATCACACTTTGCATGCTTACTTGATCGCTTGCGCACAATTACACCACACACTAAGCTTATATAAGCTTTGTATTAGAAGGCATACAGTTTTTGGAGATTTTGATACTTAGTTTATTTTAGCCTACATCTCACACCCTAAAGAAAAGTAAGACCATTAAAAGCTATGATAACTTGAACCAACTAAATTCCCCACAGGGGCCACCAAATAATTTATAGTTTTGGTTAGGACCATTGGGGGTAGGAATCCTATAATATGCCATGGTTATGTTACATATTTGAGAAATAATAGTTGATTTTTTAGGGAGCTTAAAATCCTTGAATCATCCCTTGGAAAAGAATACCCGAGCATGGCAGAGACCTGATTCAGAGGGGGTTCGGCTTAGGTCCAGTGTGTGCGGTACTATTTGGGGCTACCCGATCCATCTAGTGCTCAATATTGTTAAATAACTACTAAGAAGCTAAAGAATTGAATGCTCATGTGGGACAAAGGTAATTTAGTGGCCAAAATATAGGGCATACATCCCTATAGGTGGAGGTGCAAGAAGCACCAAAGCCTCATCTGTTACCTTGGTCGATTCTTCGGCTACTGGAAGGTGTCACCAGTTATTTTGGGACATTTCCCCAGTACCCATCGAAATATATATTTGTAAGGCCTGGTTACTTTGAGAGTGGAAAGGAAAAATAGGTCCTCATAGGATCTTTCATCATACATAAAAATAAACAAAAACCATTTTTTGTTTGATTGATTACATAATTTAAAGTTAAAGGGAAAGTAATAATTTTATTTTATCTTTGATTTATGTATGTGATAGATTTTCTTTGAGAATCATCTCCTTCCCTCAATCACACAAAGTAGCACACACTCTACTCGACTCCATAGGGGACCCCATGGCTCCCCATTGATCTAGATGTTTTCTAAATCTCCCTCCATTACTAGAAGGAGTGTCAAGTTTCTCTCCTCGTCAAAGTACCCCATTAACTACCCCCCAAGGGAGCCCCCATAACTCCCCTCCCATGAGTCCATGCGGAACTAACCAGGGTAATCATCCTCATCATGGAAGAAAAATGATATGTTGACCAACATTTTGTGTTACATGGAAGCTTTAGTTCCCTAGCTACAAAATTCCTCACATTCTTCCAGCTCCCATTCTGTCACAACCCAGGCCAAGAAATCCTCATCCACTTCAAAGAAACACTTGCTACAACCCTCAAACATCCCTCAAGACTGGAAACTCGTTTCAGATACCAAATTTTTTTTGTTCCTGATCTCGTTTTATTACCATATGCTATCACCCAAACACCCTTCTTATTCCCCCCACCTAGTTTTGTCTTGCACTAATTCATTGCAACTCTCTCATTTCCCAATATGGCTCTAGCGATACCGGTTTGGTATCTGGACCCTCAAGCCATGTCGGCAAGCTCAGGTATCACCTCCACATCCCTCCACATCAACTAACACTACAATCACACCACCTTTGACGTTAACTTGAACTGTTGTAGAAACTATCACATGAATGATCAAAATGCCACTATATCATGTCAGGCACAATTCAAAGGCATCTCACAACTACAACATCATTTATGATCTAACTCAATCCCCATAAGTTATATGAGCATTTAAGGTTTTGCAATCCCACCCAACCCAAATGAAATCCTTTCTTTCCACATTAGGCATAATCGACCCTCCTGATGCACATTTGAGGGCTTCCAGTTTTGATAATGCTACACCACAAATTCCATCTATAGTTTCTTTTCATATCTGGGTCACTATCTATAACATCACAATCCATCGATGCACTGTGAGTTGTGCTCTTTTTAGGACACCTTTTATCCACCACTACCTACCCCAACTATAACGAATTGAACACTATTGATTGGTTATCCTACTATTCAAAATATTCCTAGTCCAGTAATCCCAACTACACCTATTATGGGTGGAATCTAGTATTTTCCCACCCCTACTCCTTTCATATCATCTCATCTACCTTTGATTATCACCCCTTCGTTTGATATTAGTTCGACTACCTTCAAAAAGCAAGAGCCATCAAGAGCCATAACTAGAACTTGTTATGGAACCGTGTCTATAGAAAGCATATAACCTATTATGAAACCATGTCTATAACAAGCATATAACTTGTTATGGAACCATGTCTATAACTAGTAACTCAACCCACAACCATAAGGAACTTGAGCACCAGTCAGAAATAACAAATGGGAAAACCCACAACATTATGGTTATCCAAGAAATGGAAAGGCAAGGCTAAAACCACTCTCTATTAAGTAAATCCTCCATGTCAATGACAGGTCATAACCAAGAAACAAAATTCATCTACCATGCATTAAGGAAATCATACATGCAACATGTTAAATGAAAATTAATCCAACTGTAGTTATTGATCAACCTGTTCCCTTGCACTTTACTGCTTTCCTTTGCCTTCTTTCTCCAAATCCAAAGTATGCCAAGAAGCTCTAAGAGTGCTCCAAGAAAACTCTAGGTGTGCAATAACATAATGAGAGAATAGATAAAGAGCTCCAAAACTGATTTGACAAATGGTTATGAATTGATACTCATAAGCCTTTTTATCATTGAGGCCTCAATTTTATTCATTTTCCTCTATTTTTCCTTCAATTGCCTCCTCATGCAATCTGGCCTTTCACCTTTATTTTCTCTTATTTTCATTTATTTCATAAAATAACTCCCACAAAATGAATTCCTTTCAATGCAAGAATCCATTTTTATATGCAACCACTTATGTATATGCATATAGATACGCAAAAACATATAGATAAATTAACTTTTATAAATGTGCTTTGGACTTTTGTATATGTGTGATTTTTGTAATTGCACAAATATATATCAACATGAATATCTATAAATGTTTTTCTAATACTTTAGTTTTTTATAGGTACTCTATAAATGGGAAAGTGGGATAAAATTATGGAGTTGGACACTAAAGACCCAGAAGATATGACATAATTGTTTGCTAAATATCTAACATGGAATGAAATTGAAGGGCATCAAATAGCTACTACTCGTTATAGTCGATTAGAAGATTTTGTAAATGGAGAGAAATCAAATGAAGATTCTCCCACTCAATTTGTTGTTAGTGCAAATCAATCTAAAAAAGTAGAGGATGTTAAATGTGCTCGCATTAACACATATATCGAATACACCACATGAGTCTTTATTTTTTTAATTAATTAGATACACCTTGTTAGTATGAATCTTAATTGCAAGTGTACGAAAAAATACCACTTTAGCTGTGCATAACAAACAACCCTAACAACAAAGATGGCTGCCAATATCTTCAGATCTGCAATTAGGTGATCAAGATAAATGCTGCAAAAATCTAGATCTATGCATTAAAAGACATTAAGCAGTAAATAAAACCGAGATTTACTCCATGCATCCAATAGACAAGAAAAGAATATGTTGAATGAATTTTATATTAAGGACACTTGGGAGGAAAACATAGAAGGATGTTACCGGTTCTCCTTAATGGGATGGGTTCTTGTAAGTCCTCAACACTTCAGATCTAAAATTCCTCTCTCTTGATGGTGTAGAAAACCCAGATAAAAATGGAACTCAAAGGGAGCTCACAAGCAAAAAGATAGAAAAATATGACAATGATGGTGGATCAAAGTCAGACCAAGAGTATAGATCCAGAGTGATCTTTAGGCAACAAAAGGTGATGAATGAATGGAAAAACCCCTTCTATTTATAACAAAATATTGAGTTAGTCTAGATATTGGTGCATAATTAAAATATTATTAACCAAATAAAGATCCAACTTTTATGGAATATTTTATTATATTTGTTGGAGGGAAAAGGAATTTGACTTGGGTCAAATCCCTTTATTTGTAAATAATAAATAAATAAATGATTTATTTATCATTTTAAGGATGTGGTTGAGTAATAATCAAATAAATAATGATTTATTTAATTATTAATGAATGATTTAGTCAAATTTAATAAGGAATATTATTTAAATCAGATTTAAATAACTATTCCTAGAAAATAATAAGATAAATAATAATATATCTAATTAATTTTCCTGCTTTGGGTTAAATATGCCCAGGAATATTAATTAAATCATTGTTTAA
The DNA here is from genome assembly GCA_034641835.2 of Pinus albicaulis. Taxonomy (NCBI): domain Eukaryota; kingdom Viridiplantae; phylum Streptophyta; class Pinopsida; order Pinales; family Pinaceae; genus Pinus; species Pinus albicaulis. Next base: position 386,415,360 of record CM076573.1, on the reverse strand, counting down.
CTAATTATTCCTTGAGGCAAATAAAACAAATGTGAATTTATTTAATATCTCCTCATGCGGTTTCCTGTTTATACCATAAACAACTTAATAAAGGTGGTTTACTAAGTTATTTTTCATAGTGAAAGCAATTTTACTTAGGGTAAAATTGGTCTTACATGGTGTACTTAGGTCAATCTAATAGTAACAAGTTAGATGACCAAAAAATGGTGTAACAGATTACCCCCTAGCATGTGAGCTTTAGGAGCTAATCGTATGACCGAAGTACGTTGTAAGAACTCAATCACTAGACACCGAAGGGGAAGTCAAAGAGAGAGAAATATAAGGTAAACCGAAGCGCTAAAGGACTAGACCCTGAGGAGGCAAGACTTACAGGTGTGACAAGTCTCTTTTATGAGTGAGTACCTTTGCTATAGGCAGTGGGGGAGGCATACCTATGCCCGCCGAGACAAAGTACAAAGAATAATGCATCCAGTAAACAAGGGACTGAACAATATAGTACATGCTGGCATAAACATGAGCCAGGTCAAAACATGATAATGAATCCCACATACATATTGTGCCTGGGATAACATCCAGGACTTATACAATAATATCTGAGTACATGATATACAAATACAACCCAAATTCCCCTATAAACAAGAAAGGGATTTGAAAATCTGATAGATACATGCAAACTAAAAGGCACTGCAAGCGGCTGAGGCTGAAATCATCAAATATATGGAGCTACATCAAAGGCTGTAATGAAGAGGTCATCCGGGTATGTGGGGGGCTACCTGTAGGGCCAGCCCCTCATGAGGGTTGAAAACATCTCACACGCACCTGAGAATCACTGATATCGGCTGCTGCATCACGAAACCATCAGGTATATAGATATCTATCATGCTGAAAGGAGCTGAAGCTGAGAAAAAATCAAGTCAAAGGACGATAAGGAGTCCCTTTTCCTGATCCGAGGCACCAAACAAGAGTGGAAGCTGGAACCAAGGTACACCGCCCTCTAGACCTATCTTCTGGAATGAATGATCTGATGTCGACAGAAGGAGGTATGCCATAGGTGAGGCAATAAGGGATCCTCAACTAAGGCACGAGAGAAAATAGTAGAGAGACTGACAGACTAACACCAGGGATGATGGTGAAATGGGGGGTACTAAGTAGCGGACGACGACTCCCCTTGTTAGAGCATAAAGGGCATGAATGACCTGGTAGCGACTGAGACAATATCATAAGGGATAGGGGACAGAAGAACTGAAGGACAGAACCAAGCAATGAAGGATGAAGGACAATAGCAGGATACAAAGGGACTCGGGATAGACTCCATGAATGCGATGATGACTCAACTCGGATTCTCTAAACAAGGGCGACTCGATGATGCTGCCACACAGAAAAGGTCGAATGGGGACCATAAAAACATGAGCACATGATGGTTACTCAGGACAAAAATCGACACGAGAATGGACAAGTATGAAGGCAAAGTGGTGCCCCAAGTACAAGTGTTGCAAGTGATGAAATTATATTTTGGGGAGTAGTGAAGTGATGCTTCATGGAAAAAATGTGTCTTGGTGAAGTATCAAATCACAAAAAACTAACAGATACCCATTTGAGGGCTCGATGAGAGCTTTCCAACGGTGCAGAAGGTTTGTCAAATTGAGCTACGATTTGGCCGCAATAGGTGAAATAAAAATCAGGGGTTTCTCTTTTAATAAGGCATTTTCCCTCCAAATTCACTCATTTGCATGTGGAGTTGTGGTGAATGTAGAGAGGAGAGAAGACCCTAAATCTTGCGGTGATCGTAGTGGATAAACCGATCGTTGGAATCAAGATCCGTCAGTTGCAGGTAAGAGGCCTAACCCTACTCTTTCATTTTAGTGGATTGAAAGTTCAGCTTAGGTCCCCAGAGCTCAGGAACAGACCCCTGCTCCTCTTCACGGCCGGGTTGCACTTTTTGGGGAAAAACCTACGACCTAGGTAGCAAGTTTTGGGCAGAAAACTGCGACCTACCCCAAGATTGAGCCTAAAAAGTGCGACCTCAAAGGGAGGGGTGTTTCTATGTTGCTTTTTTGCTGATAACTGGGTTTTTGTGTTTTGATACAATATTTCCTATCTGTACACTGACAAATATGATGGTTTTATGCAAATATGGCAGAATTACGGATCAACCGGAGAGAGAGAGAGACTTGGGCACATTACGGTCGGAGATCTGAGAGGATCAGGCTGTCTGCAGTGCATTGGCCAGGTTTGGGGTTCTGAAGTTTGTGGAGAACCCTCTGATGAGATCTGGAGAGCCATTATTGGCCCAGATTGTCAGCTATTAGGATCTAAACCATGAGGTCTTTATAGTGCAGGGGAACTGGATCGAGTTGATGGTCCATGATATATATTTCCTAACTAGTTTTCCACCACTTGGGATGGTTGGGAATACTCAGCCAGTGTTACCATGAGGGCGGAAAATCATGGACTTTGTAGAGTTCCATTTTCGACCAGGTCTCCAAGTCAAGGGGACTGGGATACCCCTCGGGGATCTAGAAAGGTTAGAGACCCATGTTGTGGCCGTAGCGGTGCTGCGGATCCTGGATAACCAGGCACTCCACCACATCACTGGAGGGACGATGATGCTTGTGGAGAGTGTGTTGAGTGGGACCTACTGTGGGTGGGCCCAGATGATGTTGTCGTTGTTGAAACGATAGTTGTCTCTATGCAAGCAACAAGTGAAGCATGACTGTGCATATGGTACAGTTTTGTGCTCGCTCTTCTTTGAGAAGGTCCCGACACTTTGACCTCGCATACAGCTCCAAGATGGAGGCTCGAGAGAGCCTAAGATGCGTTGGCAGGGGCGACTACTGTGCAGAGGAGGAGGTGGGGTAGTCGGACAGGTGTTCCGACCTAAAAAAAATGGAACTCAAAGGGAGCTCACAAGAAAAAATATAGAAAAATATGACAATGATGGTGGATCAAAGTCAGACCAAGAGTATAGATCTAGAGTGATCTTTAGGCAACAAAATGTGATGAATGAATGGAAAAACCCTTCTATTTATAACAAAATATTGAGTTATTCTAGATATTGGTGCATAATTAAAATATTATTAACCAAATCAAGATCCAAATTTTATGGAATATTTTATTAATTTTGTTGGAGGGAACAGGAATTTGACTTGGGTCAAATCCATTTATTTGTAAATAATAAATAATTAAATGATTTATTTATTATTTTAAGGATGTGGTTGAGTAATAACCAAATAAAAAATGATTTATTTAATTATTAATGAATGATTTAGTCAAATTTAACAAGGAATATTATTTAAATAAGGTTTAAATAATTATTCCTAGAAAATAATAAGATAGATAATAATTTATCTAATTAATTTCCTGTTTTGGGTTAAATATGACCAGGAATATTAATTAAACTATTGTTTAACTAATTATTCCTTGAGGAAAATAAAAAAAATGTAGATTTATTTAATATTTCCTCATGGGGTTTCCTGTTTAGACCATCAACAACTTAATAAAGGTGTTTTACTAAGTTATTTTTCATGGTGAAAACAATTTTACTTAGGGTAAAATTGGTCTTACATGGTGTACTTAGGTCCATCTAATAGTAACAGGTTAGATAAACAAAAAATGGTGTAACACATCTAATTCAACAAATGAAGTAAAAATGTGTAGACATGTTTTATAATTTCTTGTAATTGTTCTTATTTAGTTATTGGTGTGCATATGGTCCCAAGTCGACATGTAGATACAAACGTGATGAAAATACAAAGAATCCAACAGGATCAACAAAAAAAACGCAGTCCACGCCAAAGCATAAAAGTTGGTTGTATATGTCACTTCATCATCTATTGTCTTTATGTGCGTCCAAATGATGTTATTATAACATACACTTAGTGTATACATTTTGATAAATCTGGTGCTTTATATCATGGAAAGAGTGCAGTGGGAAGACCTCAAATATTCAATTATGCACCACATATATCATTTTATTTACAAGCTAGTGTGAAAATGATGGTTGAAGATGGTTTTAATGTCACAATGGTTTGGGACAAATTAATCTCTGATCTGGAGAGCCAATCTGGTGAGTTATTCACATGGGTGGGTCGGGACACTTTAATGACAAATATGGATATTTCTAACATTTAAAAAATATTAGAAAAAAATTATATATGAAGGATGACAATGATCCAACACGTGTCAAGTGTTGGTACATTCAGTTTCTAGATAGTTTATTTTTCTATAAAAAATAGGATATTGTGTAAAACATATAATTTATTATAGGCATACAAACACATTGGATGTGTTCCATGATGGTGACACACTCATACAATAATGCTATGTCAATGGATTCTATATTTAGTACAAATATGTATGGGGTTTGTATTATCAATCTTTTGATTCATATAGTGATCAAAAGGAAGTCCTTTTTGTTGAGCATAATACTTATAATAATTTTTTTTGAATGTAGTATCAAATTTATACCTTAATGGTATTCGAAAAACATTGTAATGGTGTCTCAATGGCTTGGGTGATTTCTTCACACAATACCACATATGATATTAAAAAATGGTATGCAACTTTATTTGCAATGGGGATGAAAGAGCGATGAGATTATAATGTAAAATAATTTATCATAGATGATGTTGCTATTGAGATTCAAGCATTAAGGTACCATATTTTTTTTATAAAAAGAAACATGAAAAATATATCTCATTCATAATTTACTCTATTCTAATGTTGTACCATTCAGGGGTCTAACTAATTCCTCCATCCTATTATGTGTATGGCACATCCATCAAGCATGGGTGAAAAATGTTGGAAACAAAGTTAAAGGCAAAGAAATCAAAGTTTGCATTTTACGTGATTTAGGGAAAATCATGCACACGTGCAAGGATGATGAGTCAGTACAAAAAATTGTTGCGGGAATATTTTCTGAATTTAGTGAAGAGGAACAATTTTTTGAAATATTTTGACACCACTTGGCTATCTAATGATAAAATATGTAAGTGTTATGCAACATCATATCATGACTATTACTCTGTAATTGAATTTTTATAGTCATTATGTTTTCCAGATATGTGGGCAAAATATTATCATAATTTTCCACATTCTAATCAAGGCATGAACAATGTAATCCAATCCTACCATATGCATCTAAACTATAGGTACTTATATGAGGCAAATAACGCATGCCACAAACGTGTGGATTGGCTAATATTTGTGTTGTTTAAAAACATTGAATTATATTATATTCACAATCAACGTTTAAAAGAAGCAGGAGTTATAAGGCCTACAAAGTGTAAGCAACAAGTGAATCTCCCAAAGTCTCAATAAATTCAGAACCGAGGTGAATATTGTATGCATGACCCTAAGGGTATAAATGCATTTATGGTTTGTAGCCAAAATAAGGATACTCCTCATACCTGGTATAATGTCATATACACAGGGTACACGTTTAAATTTTGTAGTTATGATTGGGCATTGAATGGAAATTTTTGTAAGTATATCTTCAAAGTTCAAATGTGGGCAAGTGAACATGGTTTGGACTTTAACATGTTGCCAAATCTTTCTAGTCCAATTCTGAAAGTCATAGATTTTTAGTTGAATTGAATCAAGAAGATACAATGAGCCTGCTACTTGAAGACCAATCAAGCATTCACCATGTGTCTATTTTATCTGAACCTATTTATTTTGAAACTACGACATTTAACAATTCAATCTCTGATATTAATAGATCAAAAGTTGTATGTGCATCAATAAAAAAAAAGATAATGGATATATTAAACCATTTTCATACAAAATTGGATAATTAAGAAGAAATTGATAATGACATTGATGGGATGTGTAGCAAGTTTAGTGAAGAGACAAATAATTTTTTTTCCATTGTGATGTATCCATTAAGAATTATGACTGAGAAAACATAATTTTTTGATCCCACAAAGTAAAAAGATATGACGTGGTCATGAAATAAATTGAAGGAAGGAAAAACCAAAATTTGAAAAGGTTGGGCGATTTTGCTCAAATTCAAGGAAGAGAATGGACAAAAAAATGAAATTACTTTCTTAAAAAAAACATAGAAATATTGAGGGATCTACATCTCATAATGAACAAAGGCATGTTCGACAATTATTTTTAGATGATATTTTCAAGGGTTCAATAGGTACACATTTATAAATTATTGTTGATTATTTATATTATTGAATGAGTGCTTATCTAATTAAATATTTAGTGCTTTATGCCATGCAATCAACTCTAAATTTATTTATTTTTAATGGTTTCTTATAAAATCTCAATAAAATAAAGCAGCGATTCAAGAAATTGGTACAAACATGTTGACAAGCCCATTGATTCCATATTTGAACATGTGAAGTTTTATGAAAGGTAAAATTAATATAAAAGTTAATAATTTTAATGCAGGGATAGAATAATCATGGACAACTGTCGGATTCCTCTAACCACGTTTACATAAAATGTTAGTTGGGAAAAACGTTACTTCTTTTGTTATCATTTTCTATAATATTGAATTCAAATTAATAACATATCTTAAATTCATATATGGCTTCCACCGATCTTATACTCATAATATGTGGGAATGAGTTTATTCTTAGTAATATTCATATATTTTTTTAACAATGCTAAATATTTTTCTTTTTTAATGTTTTTATTGTCATGCAGTTTTGGATAATGAAGCTTTTCCAAGGTTGATGTTTATGATAAGGGAGTGGGAATAAAATTAGAAGAGAATAACTTTAGAGGCGTATGAGACATTTTAGAAAGTATTAGTGTCTTTATTTTTGAAACAAAATTTCCAATGAAATGTAATGAACTATTTTTTGAAATGAAATGAACTATTTTTCCAATGAAATGTAATGAACTATTCTGAGAGGAGGCTTAGATTTAAAATTCAGTTCTTATACTAAATATTGATGTACTTTTAATGTCAACGTTGATGTCAAATGGTAATATATGCACTACTATGGTTTACTATGGTTTGTTCTTTTGTCTACTATGATTTTTTGAGAATAAGTGAAATATTATATAAATGGTTTGTTATCTATTTAAGGCGAATATGAAATTCATTTCATGTAATTTTTTATTATTAAGCAATTATGTGATGAAAATTACTAGTTCTTCAATAGATATGGAACATATTTCCCTTGTGTTATGTGGAATTATGGATTACGGATCAAACACATTCCCTAAATGTGGTGCTATGCATTTAGAACAATAGATCAAAGACTTTGCAAATACTTTTCCTAACAGTAAATAGACACACATAATAGATTAGGAAACTTACTTGGAGTCCAAGCGCTTCCTATTCTTCTTCTATCGCTCTTGATGTAACTTCCAATCCAAGCTTGATCGCCAGACTAGTTCCTGCAAATACAAACACTAAATAACAAAGAGATTGAAATATATAGATGGATATTCACTTCAATCAGTTAAATCAATGAAACATGAAACATATACATCAGATAAGAATCCATAATATGAAAGATAGAAGCTTATGCAGATACATATGTGGGAAAGTAAGCAAGAATATTTATTAATGGATAGAAGGGGAGGTTACAACCAGTGATTGATTTGATGTCACTAGATCCAGCGTCATCCCAGCCTCATCACAATGAACATCTCTCTAGCAACATATCACTCAAATTAAACCCTCAATTGAGATTGCAATAACAAATTATACATATTGCATCCAAATAATGTTACAAATGGTGACGACATACTAACATTGAAAACAAAGTAAAAAAATAATTTCTTTATTATGATGTATTAAATGTCACAAAATATATTACATACCTTAGGAGTTGTGTCACACATGTGTTTGAAAAACCATTCACCACCTTTAAAATGACCAAAAGCAATACAACAGAGAGAAGAGATGTTTCTGAGCCTTCATAAAGAGGTTGAGTTCCCCTCTCAAGTACATGTATATCATAACCACCAATATACGGGTCGTCATCATCATCCCTTCCTGCAACATTATTAAATGTCCCCTGGATCAATATATTCGTCCCATCTTCATTCAATGTGTTATCAAAATCATTATCTTCTTCCACAGATCATTAGCTTGATTCAGCTTAATATTTGCTTCATGTTCTTGAATAGGCGCTTGTACTACAACAACCTCTTCCTCATCGAGGAATTCCCTAGGAGCACCATACTAGACAATTACAATCAATAAAATAATATTAGTCAGCTATCGCAAATATTTAAATGATAGAAATGTCTACAAATATAATATAGGAAAAAAAAGACAACAAAGAGCTATACAAAGACAACTTAGCTAGTTAACTAATCATGATTTGCATATGGCTCAACTTAAAACTTACATGTTCATAATAATCAAAGTAAAAATACCCTTAATGGGAATGATTCCATTGAATATATTAACAAATAAATATAACTGTATAGATTTAATGAGTTTAATAATATGAACATGTAATTATGAAAATAAATAGAAACCAGTATAGTCCCATCTAAATCTGGTCCTACGAAACGTCGAGAGCAATCAAATCCCTTGAGGTGAAAACCCCTTTTTTGAGTAAAAAAGTGAGGAGAGGTTTTCACCTCAAGGGATTTGATCCCTCTCAAGGCTTCGTAGAACCAGAGTTAGATGTGTTTGTTGTACCTTGGGATACAATCTCTGGCTGAAGGAGATCAATACCCAAGACATTTATCAATAAACATGATGAGAAGATTTTAGTGTCCCAATGTTCTTAAAACCCCAGAGATTTAAACCTTATCAGTCTCCAGTGTGAGAAAAGTATTTCAAGTGGCCTTCTAATGATGAATACAAATGGAAAAGATAAGATAGAACAAGTGATAATGGAAAGTCTTTGACAATAGGATGTCTGTGCAGAATCTCTTATTTCAAACTTTAGAAGAAAAATGGCAGAATTAGGAGGTGAAAAATAGAATAGAGGAGCGCATCATTAAATATTTTTAACTTTAACTTACAAAACTGTAAAATTAAAGACCATTAAAGTTTGTTACTCAATTCTAAAGAAAAAAGACAAAAAATAGGATTCAACATGGAAAGACGAATCATATTCAAAAAATTCTGGAATCATTGTGAAAGGTTTATTCATAAACACATGGAGATCCAAAGTAAAAAATTTCTGCCTCTTAGGCCAAAAAATTGGAACCTCTACAATGCCTTGATTTTCCATTTTTATTTCCCCCATTAGCCTAACTAACTAACTGTCCCAGAATTGGTGATGGAACTAACTCATGGACAATTTCCTAACTATCTCTATTCACTAATAATAACTTCTTCTTTCAAATACATGAGATCTTGTTTTGGAATACTTTTATAAACTTAATATTATATATATATATATATATATATATATATATATATATATATATATATATATATATATATATATATATATGTGTTAATTTAGATCCTCTATGTGTTAAAAATACAAAACGAAAATCTCTCCTTTTATAATGATTTTTTATATTATAATTTAAACATATATGGGAGTTTTAAATCATATGAAATGATATTTGGATCATAAATAATGATGTGTGGATCGTATACAGAAAAATAAAACCACCTACGGGATCAACTCTTAGAGGTTTCTGGAAATGAGAATAGTGATGCCGCAATAATTAATATCCGTTCATCTTTGACTAAGAGGTTTTGATGAATCCACCTACAGGACCACTCATTGTCATAATTTTTGTGTACTTTGTGCCCCCGTGACTCTATTGGAACTAGGCGTGAATGATCTGGATCGTTGACTTATTTCATACCTGCAAGCTCTCTGCTAAAAAATATTTGCCATCATCCAATATGGCATATAAATCACGCCCTCATCAGCAATGAAGTCAAGTACTCTGTAGCACGATGTACACTGTGTTATTTGAATCTTTGCCTCTGTAACTTCTCTATAATGAACAAGAACAATATGCTCGTAAGACTTATCAAGCATCCAATAGATTCTATGCTGGAATTTTAGGTTATCTTCCCCATGTGCATAATTACAATGCAGAGCATCCACATTGCCGACCTTCAAATGTTCACCTGCTTCAAATATTTGGTTAACTGCTATTGATAACCCTAAATTACAGTAATAATGCTACTTAGTAGAAGATGGATCAATGGGAAGCTTCTTGTTTATCCAGAATCACTCTTGTATATTCAAGCATCTTCCATGGTAAATTGAGATCAGAATCTTCCTCATATTCACCTTCTAGATCAACATCCTCACCAACATCTTCCTCATCACTTTCTTCTCTTTCAACACCTTCCTTTCTATTCATTTTCCTTCCATCCAAGGAGTGAGTCCAACTAAATTATCCACTGCTTCAAATTTAGAAATTTTAATCATGTGCTAAAATAAAATTCTTTTTAAGATTTTTAATATTTTAGTTGTGCCAGATTGAGATACAATAGGGCATATTCTCTTGTTTTTTATTCTATGTTTTCATTTGAATATTTATTTTTAATGTCCTAAGAAAATTGTCCCTTTGTAACCAATTCGGGAGAAAAAGGATGAAGGAAAATATGGAAAAAGGTCAAAACAAGGACAATTTCAAAACCGAGCGCTGGAAAAAGGAATAAATGTGAAACTGATCAATGTTAGAATGAGGACTTTTGGAGACTCCTAGCATTGGAAAAGGGTACAATTGTGAAATCAATGTTACTAGAAAAAATCCTAATTGCAAATCCTACTGCTAGAAATAAATCTAATTGGAAAACTCAATGCAAGAATAAAGAGAAATTAGGAAGCCTAGCACTACAAAAGGGCACATTTGGAATACCTAACACTGGAAAAGGAAACAAGGAGGAATATTAGCACTATAAAACAAGGTAGATGAGAAAGAATATAGAACTAGAAAGTTAAAAAAGTGAAAAATATAGTGTTATAAAAAGGACAATTTAAAAAGCTAGTGCTAGGAATGAAGGAAATCGGAAAACCTAGTGCTATGAGGGAGGGGAAAATGAAATACTAGCAGTAGAAACTTGAACAAATGAGAAACATAGCACACCAATGAGGCGAGGAGGTTAGTTTTGGAGAGACAAAGAGAGAGATATCGTCGATGAATGCCAAAACTACCTAGCATAAATATTAATTGCAAACTACCTAGCATAAATATTCATGAACATATGTAAATATTAATTTCAAATTAACTACCTATAACTCATCATGATATTTTTTCTCAATGCATAAAACAAAAAATCAATATTTTGGAAGATTGTCACTTCCGAAATTGACTATATATTTGAACTACGTAAAGACCATGTCTCTTATGGCATGTATAAGAAATATAGATAAAAAGTCTCTTATGGTCTAATGGATGATAATGAATAAGTACTTACAAATGGATGATATTCATCTCTGCCTTCAGCATGTCCATAATTTCTACAATGATTTTTAGTTGTTGTTATTAAAAGTCTCTTTACTTTGAAGCCCTTACACTTTTTACAAGGGAAATAAAATTTTCTATCCTCTGAAACCCCCGATGTCGATCCCACATCTCCTGGGCCCAATCCTTGAGGAATGTTATCTGACATTTTTCCTCACCAAATAACTTTTAGTGATGATTATCAATCAAAAGTAACCTCAAAATAGGCCTATCACATTTCAAAAGCATGGGATGTATAACGAGAATGTGGAACTTGTAAATAGTTATTCGGCCCTACATATATATAAATAAATTTCCCGTTGGATATTCGACGCTAGTCTGTCGAATAAACATTGCACAATGGTAAAATTTCATTAATGCCAAAATTTGGCCAGTAAAATGCCATTAATGTCGATAGTCAAATATCCGACTCTATGTAATTAACGTTGCATAGTCGACAATCATCGGGCTTTAAAAAAAAACAAAAAAATACATTAAACGTCTGATAGCGGTTCCAATTTTATTTGTTTGTTTGATTCCTTCGTTTGATTTTAACCCGGAATGTGGTAGTGTGAGCTAACAAATATGTTGATGCATGACAATATTATATACAAGTTGATGAATTGAATGAATATGAAGTGGCTTCCCATTCAAAGGAGAATCTCTCCATAATATCCCTACACCTATTATCATTTTCATTATATGTATAGAATATTATTTATTACCGAAGTAGGATTTATGGACATGATTAGACAAATATATGATATTGTTGATATGCATCAAAGTTCTGGTCTAATAAGAAATATTTTTCCTTACTAATAGCCTCAAACGCATGGAATCAAGCCTAAGGGTGAGATTGTAGCCTCTCAATGGCACGGAAGAAGGCCTGTGGGTGTGGTTACGACTGTAGGACACAAAAGTGAAGTTTTGTGCAAGATTCACCTGAAGGATGTCAGTCCTACAACCAATAGAGCAAACAACTGAAATTTCTATGAGCAGGAAAATTTGAATGTTTGACTCGCTATAATGTGAATGTGTTGACTAAAATTTTGTTTACATGGGACTGTAATATGCATATCAATATGTCATTATGATTTAACCATTGGGGCTTGTATGACAAGTATTTGATAACAATTGCAAGGGTCTGACTAGATTTGGTTAATTGAGACAGATAAGCAGTGTTTGGAGTTTTGGCATGATGCTTGATAATGTTTTAGAACTTTGACTTGATGTTGAGATATGTTTTGGGCTATAGATCTCACTGTGATAACAAATTTTGGTTTTTACCTTATGACTAATGATTTTATTTGACCACTGATGATTTTCCTTGATAACAATGTTATATAGGCATAGTGACTTTCGATGACCTATATTGGTATTATGTGTTGAAATAGTTATATTTGACACATAGGTTGAAGTATAAAAAATTGTGATTCAGTATGAAGTAATATCAAAATAAATGGATGGAACCTGCACGACTTATTCTTGTTGTATGCATTATGATCATGAGGATGAATTGATGAAGTTTGGTTTGATATTGCTTGGTAAATGAAAAATTGTTGGCATGATAATAGATAAAGTCATAACTTTATATTTGGATGAGAGCTCTACCTGTCACCTGGTTCAAATAATGTTTTAAAGTGATATTGATGAGTTTTATATTAGCTTTTGATCTAACATCTAACGGGTTGATAATTTGACTTAGTTGATTAGATTGAATAGTATTGATTTATGTAAGACTGAGCATATTGGTTTGGTAAAGTGTTATGTTTACAAAAAGAATTGTATGAAGCAAGATCTATGATCTGGGTATGTATGCATTGAAAGTTACCTAGTGCAGCCAAGAAGATGTGTCAATCCAAACCTATACTTCAAAATTGGTCCAATGTATGACTTTGATTTTGGTTTTATATACTGATGACCTATTCTTGAAAGGAAATGAGCCTCTGATGATCAAAGTAAGAGGGAGATGGCCTCTGAATTTCAAAATGAAGAATCATGGCATTTATTTTTGAAGTTTGGAAAATAAAATATATATCATGAAGCTATTGAATAATTTTTGGAAAGTGGAAATGAAAATCCTTGGACAGTACGATTGAATTTCAAGAAGTTATGAAGAGACATTGTTGAATCTGACTTGGAAATCGATAGTTGATTGAAGCATTGATGTTCCATGTGGACACCCGTCTATATATATACATGTTTTTCATATAAAAACCTTAATGTATTCAGGATTGAGCTGCTTCATACAAATTAATTTTCCACCAAGCGCCCTTCGAGATATTAGCATGGGAAGATCAATTTTTGGTCTAAGATATTCTTCCCAGTATATGTGACTGCATGGATGTACTGATGATGATTGGAATCATTATTGATGAGATGAGCACATCTTAGTGTTTCCTTAGCATGATATTTTCCACAATATTTTTATTATAAGTCCATAGCTTCAAGCACGAACGAGGTTGAGTATGAAGTTTCTAACATGACTAGATATGAGGAAGGATGAAGAAGCTCTTTGGAGAGATGTTTGAGCAGGTTATGAATATGACATGGATACATTGCGATGAAAAATATTTGGAATCAATAGGCAGTGAATATTGTATATATTTGGGACTGAGACACCTTCATATATTGAGACAATTTTGTTGTACGAGACAATCTTAATATTATGGTTGATGTCTCCGTGAGAGGGAGGATGACTATGGTATCCTTTTTTTGATATGTATATTTTTGTTCTAATATGATATTTTATTTTATGTCCTATATGAATAGGATATTGTTTATATTTTGAAATGATGATTATTTTGATACCAAATGTGAGCATGACGATATTTTTTTGATCTACAGAGAGCATCATTGATCAAGGACACTGAGCCAATTATTCTCGCTTGTTTAAGCTCCCAAGGTGTGGAATTGAGATGGAGGGCTCTTGGGGTTGAGGGATATATGGAAAATAGGGTATGACCCTTATATTTTACCCATAGGGTTGGAGATGTTTCTCCCTTGTCTTGGTATTTGCAGGGTATACCCCAGTTGGAATAATACCCACAATTTTGGCTTGTTGGGATTGTCCCTCCCCATCTAGCCAATAGGTTGAGGAGCCTTGGGGAATTTTATCCTTACCTTTTGTTAAGTCAACTATGTAGCCCAATCTCGGATTATGATGCATGTGTTCTACCATATGACTATTGACGATCATTGCTGGGAAGATCGACAAGTATAGGATGGGTTGATATGTGCTCCCCTATATCATCAATTGATTGATATGGGGTGGTAGATGTTTAGCTTCCCCATGAGATTCTAGGTTGAGATGTTATCCCCGATATTATATTGAAATTTTGTCTTCGATGTTGATGTGGGTCATAGATTTGGCTCCCTGTTGATGTTTCCCGGGTGGTAGAATTGGGATCTCCACTGGAAATGATTCCGGGTGGTAGAAATGGCTCCTTGATGAATAGAGAGTGGTAGCTTAGGCTCTCCTCCGATGTAAAATTATTCTTCTTTTAGATTCGATAATGTTCAACATATGAGTATGTACATTCAAGAGATAATAATGAATAAGCAAGAGGTGAGAAATGATGGAATTTGAAGATGAGATATTTTAGATTGGATATGATTTGATGACATGATTCACATTACATGATGCAAGTGGAATTCTCCCTAGTTGAGAGGGAGTGTTAAATTATGAAACTAGGGCCAAATTCAACTTTGGAAAGCTCATTTTATGGATATGATGATTTCACTTAATTCCTCTTTTTGAGAGGACCAAAATCAACCTAAAGGTAATCAAATTTGGACAAGGGAAAGTGTATTTTTGAATTATAATCCCACGTGCATATTTGATCAGGTTGACCCTAAAGAAAACTGGACACCCTTGGAAGGTGATAAATACAATTGACCCCCACCTCATTTGGACATCATCATGAGAAATTCTTCTATTCTCTTTCTTGGTTTTGGCTCGCACAGGTCTGAGGCACATCTGTGGAGAATGGGTTCACATGAAGGATAAATTGCAGGGTCTGAAGCTCATCTTTTTGTTTTAGGGTTTTGGGCCTCATTAGTAGGCATGACACAAATATATCTTGACTACAGTCGCTAGTTGGCTCACTCATCCGTGCAACTGAAGCTTTTTAGTCTCACGCGCAACATGTCCTCCATGCGATTGGCATCTAGGGTTTTTGAGTCACAATCGTAGGCTTTCCAAAGGATGATTTTGACTGCAGTCGTTGGCTTACATGCTCAAGGGAGTGACCAAAACCTTGAAGTCACATGCATGACTCCTCCATGCATACGGGAACTAAATTTTGAAATTTCAGTTGTCTGAATTTTTCACTCGTTGACTGCAATGTTTGGTAGTTGATTGCAGATAGTAACAATTCATTACAGGCGTTTGAATCATGGTTTTGAGTATGAGCATTGTTGGGTTCATTTCATGTATGTTGTTTTGATTTTTCTCGATAGTTGTATGGATGAAGATATGGATCACTGTACTCTCTTTTGTTGAATCATTCATGAATAATTTGAAAGGGTTTCCCCCATAGTGGGTTTTTTCCTCATCTCCAACCAATCCTAGTGTCTCTATGTGTGAATGTTTTTCTTCTATATTTCCTTTATGTTCTACTGCATTGATGATTATGATATTTTTCTTTCTACATAGTTACATAAGTTTCTGAATAATTATGTAAATCTGAATAATGTTATGATATTATGGGGTGAATTTCATGTGTTAATGAAGAAATGCAATAATCAAATAAAATAGCAATATGGCCATAAGAAAAATTAACTCCAATCAACCAAAAACATATAGAGAAGGGAGAAAGAGAACCAGAAAAGTTGATAGATTGTTGCATGATGCTAGGGAGAATGTGGCAGTCTCTACTTTTGTACGCAAGAAAAGGAGGTCACCTGAGAGGTACACTGGTTACATGGCTCCCATGACAGAGCTCATTGAGTCAGAGCCTTCTTCATTTGAGGAAGAATTTTCCCAAACTGTTTGGATTGATGACATGGTGGAAGCATATTAATCCATCATGAAGAACAATGTGTGGGAGGTGGTGCCGAGACGAGAGAAAAAATTAGTACTTATAAGTACACTCAAATAGATGCATGAGTGGTGTCGATATGAGTGTACCATGCTCAAGTATATGCCCCAAGCATTGTACATTCAAATAAAAAATTATCTCAGTGGATTCAACTTCACAAAAAGTGAAGCAGATGTGAACCTCTATCACATTGTGGTAGATGGTAAGTCTCTTATTCTTGTTTTTCATGTTGATGATTTAATATTGACATGTGATGAGGAGCTAATATTCTCTTACAAATAGGATCTTGCAAGGAAATTGGAGTTGAAATACATGGTCTTAATTCATTACTTCCTTGGGCTGGAAGTATGTCAAGGTGATGGTGAATTGCTTGTGTCTCAGAGGAAGTTGTTGGAAACTATAATTATGTATTTATGTAATGAATAAGACAAAGATAATAATATATATTTTTTGGTATGCTTGCTACATTGGTTTCATGAGCAAGGTTTTATTATAGGTCAAAAGACTTCTTCTTGATGTATTTTAGGGATTTTTCATCGGGTCATAAATGTACTAATTAAGAGTCTGTTGTAGCCGCTACAACACCACCCAAAATTTTGGGTGTATTCAAAATCTCAGGTCCCCCTTCTACTTGCTGGCCATTCTAGGGTTTTTCGAAACCCTGGTTTATACAGAATGATCGCCTTTCTATTTCAACCTAACTCGCATCTCCCAGAAGCGCTTCCACCATGGATCATTTAAGCATTCTATTTGGATAGTCTGCCAAACTCATGAACCCATGTAAAACACTTTCAAATTTGGGGACATCATTCTCTAAAAGTGACCGTGCACTAACTAATATAATAATACTTCATGCAGGTTGAACCTGCATGAAGGATATACCCGATAATATCACCACCGCAATTGAATATTTGAGAAGGCGGGATTACATCTCTAGATCAGGATCGTTGTTCAATTTCCAAATAATGTTTAACTTGGACACATGGGTAGAAGCAACAAGGGGTTTCATGAAGATAATAAACTTTGAGAGGGAGGCTTTGATGTTGTATACAAAGGTATAATTCCAAGGGCGTAGAAATAGTAGTAAGAAAGCTACCCTCCAAGTCTGCCCAAGGAATAATGGAATTTATGAATGAAGTGAAACTTGTATCCAAAGTGCAATACAACTACTTGGATATTGCATGGAAAGATCCAAAAGGTCGCTTGTTCATCATTACTTGCCCACTAAAAGCTTCGACACCTTTCTCTTCAACCCAGAAAAGGGCGCAGAGTTCTTGGTTGACAAAATGTTATAACTTCAAATGGGAATAGCATGCGGCCTTCTCTATCTTCGCGAGGATTCACAACCGCACATTATTCATCGGAATGTTAAAACAAATACGGCAGACGTTGGATTGACAGACCTTTTTCTGAATGATGAGAGTTGCTAGTACATACAATTATATGGCTCCGGAGTATGTGATGCTAAAGGCAGCTACCTGTAAACTCATATTTTTTACAGCCTCGGTGTCGTTTTCTTGAGATTGTGAGTGGGAGGAGACACGACGATATCCACCTTCCTTAGGAAATCCAAAATCCTTTGTAATGGAGACGAAGATTGTGTGATGAGAGAAATTGTTGAATATGATCGATCCGATAATAATTTAAGGTTATCAGCATAAATAAGCCATGAGATGCACTCGTATGGGTTTTCCACGCGTACAGGCTAATGTGTCGAACCGTCCAACAATGTCTTCCAACCATACCTTGTCAAGTCAGAGTATTCCATAGAACCGAGGGTGATGTGAGAAAGAACAAAAGGCTTGGAAAATGTGAATGTAATGAATATAATAAAGGCAAGGCCACATTTGTATGAGTGATTGTGTGTTGAGCAGAACACGATGCCAGTTGGGCTCCTCAAAGAAAAGTAGCTTTTGTAAGCCACATGTTTTAGTAGTGGCCCTTGCACAAATAGGAAAATATCCATACCAAGAAAGATCAGAGCGTAGAATGATATAAAGCTATTCTGAAAGGGTGCGATGTTGTCCAGGGTCATGTAGGTCTGGGAAGGAGGGTGGAACGGTCCTTCCTAAAATATATGTGCCTCGGTGAGGAATGCATGTCATCCTGAATATCAACATCGGAAGCATCAGATTGCCAAATCTTCGAGTCTGATCTACTTTTGTGGATGGCTCAAATCAATCTAACAGCAGGAACTCTTTTCGAGCTCCATCAAAACCAAAAACTCTTTTCGAGCTCCATCAATGCTGAGATAACATTAAGAGTTTCATTTCTTACCACTCTTCCTATTAAAGAATGAGTACAGGTTATGGATTCAGTGGGTGAAAATCAAGATTTCCCATTAGAGTAATGATGATGAAGCCCTTGGATGAGAGGATAGTGATTACGAGTTGTGGCTGTGGAGAAAACATTTTTTGGCCGTTCATGTCGCAGCCATGACGGGTGATGGCACTGACTTGAGGAATATGACCATTAACTGGGAATGTGACTGGACTCAAATTTTTAAACTACACATTTGCCACTAATAAGGGATGCCATTCAAAAATGCCTCATGTCGAGGTGGGTTTTGAAGGAGCTCTTGCGCATGTTGAACATAGGGGTGGATGTTACCCCATTATTTACAAATTCAATCCCAGCAAGCTTGCACAGACATCGGCAGAGACAGAATATGTGTTATTCTGGAAACAAAGGGTGAATAAATATTCACTGCACCAACGAAATGTTGGGGAATGTTTAAATTATGTCAGCATGTGACTAGTTTTGGACGCGAATAGGAAACCTCCATATGAGTCGCAAAGTCGCATTTCAGGTCCTCGGAAAGTGAACAAAAGATGCGACTCCTCTAAACGACAGTTGTGCGACCTTCACGAGTCGCAACCTCGCTTTGGTCACATAGTCACAACTCTTCTTAAGACTCAAGGAATGTGACTTAACCATCACAGTGACTCTATGACCTCTCCCAAGTTGCCAAGTCATAGGGTCACACCCAAGAGAATCCACGCTCGGCGCAACTCCCCGATTACGCAACCCCCATGCCATGATTGCGACCTCCACACCACTGTTGCGACCTCATGCAAGATCAGTGCGTGTCAGAGATTGGGTATGATATTATACATGCCCCTAAAGGATGGATCATAAGAGAACATGAGCCTTGTTTGAAAGCGTCCCTTTCTAGTTAGGACAGCATTGGAAGATTGCTCCAGTCATAATGAATGGTTCTGGAAGAAAATTGTGGCTGAAACACACCATATACATAATGAAATACGTAGAATGATGTCTTATCCATTTTCTAGTAAAGAGACCAACCCCTCAAAGGCATTGCATGTTTTATTCTCATCACCACTCTGTATGAAAATAAAAGTGGAAAGGGGCATTTTGGTGGGGAGAACCATGTAAAGGAATTGCTGGTTTTTGGGACAAGAAGAAGTTCCTGTGTTGGGTTAAACTTGACACAGACCATGAATTTTCATAAATCCCTAGAAGGAATCTTGATGAGAAGCAAGGAAACATATGATGGTAGAGAAGGGAATCATGTTTTTCGATGGTACGAGCAGATTTAGGCACGCCCCAAAGACCAACAAAGGTTAATCATGTAATGCGGGAGGCAGTCATAAACCGGAGAAAGCACCTAAATAACGAGCATCAATGTTTGTCTTTAAAGATCTTCTAAGAAGGATTTGGACTAATGTTACCATTTACAAGCTGCACACGCAACATTTTGGCATGCAAAACAAGACCACACAGGGGTAGAATTCGGTGACTTGCATGGCAAGATCTGGGGTTTGCTCCGACGAGGAAGGTGGATCCTTACAAGATTCCCAAGAACCTCACTTTAATCTCAAAGGAACCCAGTCACGTGCATAGGACTAATATGCAGGAAGAGGCATCTTGCTGTGAAATCCAGAGATCACCAAAAGAAGAATGTAGAAGGGACAAAACTTCAGGTCGCAGGTCGCAGATTGGTCAAGGTTGCAAGTCGCAGATGGGTTCAAGTCGCAAGTCGCAGGTCATAGATTGGTCAAGGTCACAAGTCGCAGATGGTTTTGAGTCGCAGGTCGCAAATTGCTCAAGGTCCCAGGTCACAAGCAACCTCAGGTCCCAGGTCTCATATAACCCTAGGTCGCAGGTCACAGATGGACCAAGTCGCAAACCAACCCAATAGTCGGGAAGACAAAGAGTCAAGGGAAACTCAAGAGTCATCTCAGCCTGTATGTACAACTTCGGGAAAGAGACAAAGGATTTTTAGACCGAAAATGAAAGCCAGTAAGACAGAGGAATTTTTGCTTGATAGCTAAAGGCATTCATCTCTTGGTACCAAGTAGAGAGAGAGGTAGCGAGGCTAGGGTTTTGGTATCATGCATTGAGATGAGTAGCCCATGTTCCACTATTGGGTTTTGACAAGTTGTAAACATGTATTTGACGTTGCAACAACATTAATAATATATTCTCCTTTCCGATACTGATTCACGTGCTTGTTTGTGGTGATAGTACTAGCTGTCTAATACTTCATTATGTTGTACGTTTGCTTTCGTGCATGCCACTGGTTATGAAATATTTCTCAGTGTTTGCATGTATGTTTTCTTTTGGATTAGTGTTTATTTTTCCTTGCCATGGTGGTGATCTATTATGAACTACTTTGCAGTTAACTTCTGGCATGTTTTCTTTCATGTATGTTTGACTGGTTTTTCGGCTCTCTAATCCCAGTCATGGAATACCCCCTTTTTATTTTTGCTGCTTAGACTTGCTTGTATCTTTGTTTATGGTTCGTTAATCTTGGGTTGATTTTGCTTCCCTGATTGGTCATTTCATCTTCGCCTCTACTCCATCATCTTCTCATCTGACAATTAAGAGTGGAAAAAATTATGGCGGCAGTCGAGCCCACATACTGGATGGGGCTCCTATCCCAAACGGTGTGAAGTCTGATTGGGACCTTTCACCGGGGAGACCCCCCTTGTTGTTGGCAGTACAATTTTTCCCATAAATAGAGTCATGTTTATAAAGATTCAACTCACACTTGTATGCCTCAAGACCTTGTCACATAAGCCTTGAATTCATAGCTCAAAATGTGGTTCAATACCAGCGTTGGAGTGCCTCCTCAATTTATGTACGGTGAAAAATTCAACCTATATACAATGAACAAGTTGGATTCCATACCCCTGTACAAGTCAGCTCAAAAGTAGGCCTTCATTTCAGCCTCGAAGGAGGTATATCATGTATATATAAGGATATGTCTGTGGCTCATTCAGAGACATAACTTTAGATCATTATGAAAAAGAAATGCGAGGAAAATTTTGAGATCTCTACGGTCATTTAGATCAGCAAGAAGTGTAAAGAAAGAGTTGCATTCAAGAAGAATGTGGATATAGGACTGTACTCAAGCATGAAGAAGTAATGTGTCATAGTGAAAATATAATCATGAAGAAGGATTGTTGTTATAATTCAGATATAGGTATGTATTCAAGCATGAAGAAGGAATGTGTTATAATGCAGATATAGGTATATGTTCAAGCAAGAAGAAGGAATTTTTAAAGTGTGTGATTAACATAGGGTTTAGTGCGAAGAAAAGACTATATAAAAGAGTTAGAATAGGACTATGAACAGGACTATGTAAGGGTATGTTCATAGTACAAGGTGGATTGTTCTATAGAAGGAAACAAGATAGTCAAGAAGTATAAGTGCAAGGATAAGGTAAGACACTCTATGACACAATGTTGATATCAAGTAAGGATATCATATATCCAGAGAAGGAAGAATACAAGTAGAGACCGAGATCTCTAGATTTGGTGTAGAAAGGTACAAGACGGTGGAGGAAAGAAGGTTTAGCTCAAGGAATCAATGAAGAAGAAGTGACAAGGTCTTGGATGCATACATAGGTCATGGGTCTGAGTAATGTTCATGGTACTTTTCAACTGAAATTCTATACGAATAATTTCTTGTGGGTTTTCCTCTCCAAGAGGGAGAGGTTTTGGCCCTAGCTTGAAGAGCCTAATTTTGTGTCTCTTGTGATTTGGTAATTTACATGATGAAAGACACAATAATATAAGAAGAGAAGTCATAAGAAAAAGAAGTAAGCTAACAAGTAATTATCAAGAAGAGAATTTGAATTAAACCTAGCTCTACCTAATTCTCAGCATGGAATCAGAGCTAAGGTGTTGAAGACAAGGTCTACTTGACAAGGAGACACTCAAGGAAGCAAGAATCAAATTCAAGGTCAAGGTTTGTGTTAAAAAGTCAAATAAATTTGCAAGGAATAACCACTTATCAAGTATATAATATTTTCCATCAATGTCATTCAAAATAACCACTTATCAAGTATATAATATTTTCCATCAAATATTTATGACATTGAAGACATTGTTAGAAGACACATCATCAAGCACCATCCATGTTATGAAACCAACTCACAAAATAGAAGAAAAGAGAGATCAATGACTTAGAAATCAGCCTCTTCGAGGGGAAAACCTCCTTTACATTACATGAATGAGAAATTATTGGATGATACAAATGAAAAAAATTCCTTTCTATATATAGGAGTTCATGGGGTCACAATATAATCCTAGCCGAACTAACAATAATAATGTAAGGGCACAACAATAACAATAGTGGGCTATTATGGGGAACAATAATAACAATATGGGAACTACAAGGGTACAAAAATAACAATAAGGGGGCTACACTAACAACAATAAGGGACTACACTAGTAATATAGGGACCTAACATGCCCCTCTCCTTCAAAAAATTGTTGTCCTCAATGCTTGAGAAGTTTTGGATGCTTTTTTATAAAATTCTCATCCTCCCATCTGTAATCTTCAATGGGTAAGTTCTTCCACTTTATGAGATACTTTGAAATTGATTGATTTCGTAGCTATCGAGTTCTTGTTTCTGTGACTGCTTCATGTTCCAATATGATTTTTCCTTCCTCGTCAAGTTCTAGCAATATTGTTTGAACCAGAATTTTGTTGCCTGTAAAATTATTTAAGCATGAAACATGGAAAACTGGGTGCACTTAGGAAGATGCAGGAAGCTCCAATT
Organism: Pinus albicaulis; assembly: GCA_034641835.2. Lineage (NCBI taxonomy): Eukaryota > Viridiplantae > Streptophyta > Pinopsida > Pinales > Pinaceae > Pinus > Pinus albicaulis. Next base: position 386,391,933 of record CM076573.1, on the reverse strand, counting down.
TGTATGCCATAGTTCCAACCTTTTGCAACACCTTGTAAGGACCATAGTAATTTGGCAATAATTTATTATCCTTCTTATCTTTCTTGAGGGACATTTTTTGTATGGTTGTAGTCGTAAAAATACCATCAAAACTTCTCTCATTGTGATGTTGATCTGCCTGTTGTTTCATTTCATTTTGTGCCAAATTTAGGTTATCCTTTAAGAGTTGGAGAACTTTTTGTTGATGCTCGATGTAATCTTCCACTGCTTGAACCTTATAATTTTCTCTTAAAAATGATGTGATGGAAAATGGATGATATCCATAAAGTGCCATAAATGGGGTCATTTTTGCTGCAGTGTGGAAGGAAGTGTTATACCACCATTCAGCCATGAGCTAACCAATTGACCCATTGTGTTTTTTTATCAGATACAAAGCAACGAATATATCCTTCCAAACATTTGTTCACTATCTCAGTTTTCCCATCGGATTGAGGATGATAAGATGAGCTATGAGCTAGTTGAGTAACCAAACAAGAAAATAATTTTGTCAAAAAATTTCCAGTGAAAATGGGATCTCTATCGCTTACAGTAATCTTTGGGTTTCCATGTAGCTTTTGAATTGTTTACATAAATTCAGTAACAACTATACTCTCTTTAAATGGATGATATAATGCAAAAAAGTGTGCATACTTGGTAAGTCTATCAATTACCACCATGATGACACTCTTTCCTTAGGACTTCGGTAAACTTGTGATAAAATCCATTGAAACTTTTTCCCATCGTTGACTTGCAATGGATAAAGGTTGTAGTAGACCTGGGGTCTTAATTGTCTCAACTTTATTTTGCTGGCAAACCAAACATTGTGCCACAAACTTTTGAACATCATATTTAAGGCCATCCCAAAAAAAATCTTTCTTCACCCTGTGGTAAGTTTTTAAAAATGTCGAGTGTCCTCCTAAGGGAGAGGTGTGAAATTCCAAAAGAATGTTTTTTTTTTAGTTGGGAATTATTACAAAGATATAAGCAATCTTTGCACCATAAGGAATCATTTTTCCAACTAAATGTATCATAACACTGTTACTGATGAAATAGGTAACCTGACCTCAAAACGGGAACTCTAGCCCAAAAACTCTCAAAAAACATGAAAAAACACCCAAAAAAAAAAAAAAAGTGTCTTCCAGAACGCACTTGTTTTTTTTTAAGGTCAAATTTCAACATTTTCTAAAATTATGCTAAAAACAAAATTGTTTGTTGAAAAAAGGATTGAAAAAACACCCCCAAAAAAAAAAGTGTGTCTTCCAGAACGCACTTCGTTTTTTTTAAGGTCAAATTTCAACATTTTATAAAATTATGGTAAAAACAAAATTGTTTCTTGAAAAAAGGATTGAAAAAACACCCTCAAAACAAAACCAGTTGATGCTGGGGAATAACAAAAAAAAATATATATGTCATACTTTTGGCATTTTTAAAAATAGAAGTAACATCTTTTAATTTTTAAAATTCAAACATTAAAAAAAACCTAAAATTTAAGAAAAAAAAAAAATTTAAAAAATAAAAACATTTAAAAGCTTAAAATTTAAAAATATATGAAGATAAAAAAAATAAAAATAAAAACAAAGTAAAAATTTTAATTCAATCATTAAAAAAAACATAAAATTTAAGGAAAAATTTTTTAAAAATAAACCAAAAAAAAAATTAAGATTAAAATTCAAAAAAATATAGAAATTAAAAAAAATAAAAAAAAATAAAAAAAAAAAAATAAATAAATAAATAAATAAATAAAAAATAAAAAAGAAAAAAATAAAAAAGAAAAAAAGAAAAAAAAAAAGAAGTAGTTAAAAAAAAAGTAAATTATAAAAAATAAAATACAGAAATTAAATTTAAAAAAGAAAAAGAAAATGCTTATTAAATTTAAAAAAAAGAAAAAAAAAATTAAAACAAATAATTAAATTTAAGGAAATATATTAAATTTTAATAAATTTAAAAATTCAAAATTAAAAAAAAAAAACACTATTCAAATTAAAAGTAAAAAAAAAGAAAAAATAATTAAAAATAAAAAATAAAAATAAAATACAATGAAAATATTAAATTTAAAACAATATATATTAAAAAAACAAATAAACTATAAAAAATAAATTAAATTTAAATTATAAAAAATAAAATATATATATGAACTTAAATTAAAATAGATATATACATCAAATTTTATTAAATTAAAAAAAAAAAGGTTAATATTAAAATAACAAATTAAATTTAAAAACAAAAATATTAAATTTTAATAAATAAATGAATAAACAAATAAATTTTGAAAGAAAAAATAAATTTTAAATATAAAAGAAAAAAAAAATATTGTTAAACGAAAAACTTTAAAAACTTTAAAAATAATTAAAAATGGAAAATTGAAAAAAAGAAAAAAAAAATATTAAATAAAAAAATAATTTAAAAAAATTAAGTTTCATTAAAAAAAAAATCTAATTTTAAATACACAATTTTAATTGAAATAAAAAAATATAAAAATTTTATGTAATTAACAAAAAAAAATAATAAAAAAGTAAAACATTTAAAAAAAATATTAAATCCAAATAAATTAAAAAAAATATATATAAAATTTATTGAATTTTATAAAATTATATTAAAAAACTAAGTTAATAACAAAGAAAAATTATGAAATTAAAAAAAAAATCAATTAAATAAAAAAAATTGGCAAAATTTAATAAAAAATTATTAACAAAAAAAAAAAATAATAAATTTAAAACAAAAAAATAATAAAATTAAAAAAAATTAAAACAAAAGCTAATTTATTTTAAATAATTAAAAAAAAAATTAATATTTTGAAATTTAAAAAAAATTAAAAAAAAAATTAGTATTTTGAAATTTAAAAAAAATTAAAAAAAATAAAAAATAAAAACAAAAAATCAATTAAAAATCAAAAAATAAAAAAAAATCAATTAAAAATAAAAAAATAAAAAAAAATCAATCGGCCCGCCTGCCGGGCGGCGCCATGGGGGCGGCTGGGCCGCCCGGCGGGCAGGCCGATTGATTTTTTTTTTAAATATTTTATTTTTAATTGATTTTATTTTTATTTTTTATTTTTTATTTTTTTTTTAATTTCAAAAAATAAATTTTTTTGTCAAAAAATTAATTTTTTTGTCAAAAAATTAATTTTTTTTTAATTTAATATTTTTATTTAAAATAAAATTCGTTTTTTTTTTTTTTTAAATATATATACACATCTAATTTTAATTTGATTTTATTTTTATTTTTTATTTTTTATTTAATTTTTTATATTTTTATTTTAATTTGATTTTTTTTTTTTAAATTGAATTTCAAAAAATTTAAAATTATTTTTTTAATTCAATTTGTTTAATTTTTTTTATATTTAATATTATAGAATAATTATTTTTTTAAATTTAAAATTTAAAATTTATTTATTAAAATTTTTAAATTTTAATTTAATTTAATTGTTTTTCTTAATTTTTTCGTTTATTTAGTTTTTCATTTTTAAAATCTATAAATGGTTTCATTAAAAAAAAAAAAAAAACACTAAATTTATGTATATTTGTTTTTTAAATATTTGCACGTGGTTTTTTTCATTTTTTTTGTTTTTTAATGATAGGTTTTTTTTTTTAATAATTTTTTTATTTTCTTTTTCTTTTTCAATTTTAATTGTTTTTTTTTTAATTTGTTTTTTTTGTAAATTTTAAAATTTGTATTTTTTTCCTTATTATTATTATTTTTTTTAATTTAAATTTTTAAATTTAATTTCTTTTTTTTTTTAATTTTTTTTTTCTAAATTTTAATTTTGTAATTTTAATTTTTTAATTTTTTTTTTTAAATATATATATATATTTTAATATATTGTTTTTTTTAATAAGTTAGAAAAAAATGTTTTTGATTTTTTTTTTTTTAATTTTTTGGTGAATTTTTGTTTTTTTTCTTTAAATTATGTGTTTTTTTCTTCAAATTTTGTCATTTCCTTTGATATAATTTTCAAATATTTTTGTTTTTTTTATTTATTTTTGTTTAAATTTTTTATTTTTATGAGCTATTTTTGTTTTTTTTTACATTTTTATTGGTTTTTTTATTGTTTTTATATATATATTTTTATCTAAGTTTTGTGTTTTATTACAAACATGAAAATCACCACTCTAAAAAAAAAAGGTTGATGCAGCATCAATACGTTTCAAAATTAGCATGAAAATCACTGCTCTAAAAAAAAAAGGTTGATGCAGCATCAATACCTTTCAAAATTAGCATGAAAATCACTGCTCTAAAAAAAAAAGGTTGATGCAGCATCAATATGTTTCAAAATTAGCATGAAAATCACTGCTCTAAAAAAAAAAAAAATTGATGCTGCATCAATACATTTCAAAATTAGCAAAATTAGCATGAAAATCCTAACATTTTAAAACAAATATTCATACTTCATAAATAAAAATTTTAGAGTGTCAAAAATGTGCACCAAAAAAAAAAAATGGTGATTCTGCATCACCACTTTTCAAAATCGGGTGCTTTTTATGCTACCAAAAAAAAGTAGGTAACATTGTGGTTACCTATTTCATCGGTAACATTGTTTCATATGTACTGGGATCTTGATGCAAATTTTGAATGGGTGTCCACACTTCTTCGCCATTCTTCCATTCCTCCCTTGCTTCAGTTATCCAATCTGGTTGGATAATATAAATGGCACAAAGCAATGCTTCCACATCCCTATCCTTTCTTGAGAGTGCATCTGCAACAACATTTAAATTCCATATTTTGTAGATGATTTCAAAGTCATAACCCAACATCTTTGTGACCCGTTTTTTCTGCTCTTTGAAGATATTCTTTGTTCCAAAAAGTATTTAATAATATCATGATCAGTTTTTACCTTGAAGTGTCTTCCCATTAGGTAAGGTCGCCATTTCTTTAGTGCATGTAGTATTGCCAACATTTCCTTCTCATAAATAACTTTTTGTAAATACTTTCGTTTGTTTGGATGACTTTCAAAAGCAATGGGTCTTCCTTATTTCATTAAAACAACACCAATTACATTTCCTAAGGCATCACATTCCACAATAAAGGTTTTTTTGAAGTCTGGCGTAGCTAAGACCGATGTTTGGTACATTTCCTCTTTAAAATGTTCAAAGGCCTTAGTTTCTTTAGGATTCCATGAAAATGAATCTTTCTTGAATAATGTTGTTAGAGGTGCTACTATTCTACCATAATTCTTAAAAAACTTGCAATAATACCCTCTTAACCCGATAAATCCTCGAAACTACTTTATGGTTGTAAGGACTTTCCATTCCTTAATGGATTTAATTTTGTTAGGGTCTACCTTAACACCCTCCTCAGATACAATATGGCCTAGATATTCCACCTCTTGTACTCCAAAGAAAAATTTGGAGGTTTTTTCATATAATTTTTTCTCCTGCAATAGTTTTAGCACCCTGTCAACATGTTGAACATGATTCTTCCAAGATTTGTTGTAGATTAGTATATCATCAAAAAATTCTAATATAAATTTTCTGAGGAAGGGTTTGAAACTGAAATTCATCAATCCCTGAAATGTATAACGCGCATTGGTAAGACCAAAAGGCATGACCAAAAATTCATAATGACCCTCATGAGTTCGAAATGATGTTTTCAGAATTTATTCAATATTCATTCTAATTTGATGATATCATGAACGAAGATCCAACTTGGTGAAATAAATTGCTCCATGTAATTCATCCAATAATTCATCAATCACGGGAATGGGAAATTTATCTTTAATAGTGAGCTTATTGAGCTCCCTATAATCCATACACATGCACCATGATCCATCCTTTTTGTGCACCAATACTACTGGAGAAGAGAAAGAACTTTGACTAGGTTGAGTTATACCAGCCTCTAACATTTCTGTAATCATACTTTCAATTTCTCTCTTTTGGAAATAAGGATATCTGTGAGGCCTGATGTTTGGAGGAAAAAATCTTGGAATCAAATGAATAGCAAGATCATGATCATGAATAGGTGGGAGTCCTTTGGGATTTTCAAACACCTTGGAATGATTGTCCAAGACTTTTTGGAGATCTGGAGAAATAGATGATTTTGATGTTGGAACTTCTAGTGAGCACAGTTGTGCAATTATTCCTTGTTTTTATTTCTTCAGAAGATTTGTCACGACATGATAGCTTATTATCTTTATCAGCTTCCCTGCGATACCCTGTAATTCAAATTCCTTTCCTTACGAAAAAAAAATTCAAGAAAAGTTATTGAAAATTAAAATTTATTGTCCCCAAATATTGTAGCCATTGTACTCCTAGTACAACATCAGCGCCACCCATTGGAATGGAAAGCATTGGACTAATCAATACATATTCCCCCATGGTTAGCTTTATATTATGGCACTTACTAGATAAATTTATAGTTCCTCCATTTTCCACCATCTCTTGACACTCTGGCGCTGGGTATAGAAATTCAATTCCTTCGCTACCTTACAATGAATAAAATTATGGGTAATACCCGAATTAATAAGAAATATTACTTTTTTTTCTTGATATGTCCTTATATCTTGAGATTTTGAGTGGTAATTCTTGCCAATGCATTACAAGATATAGTCGGATTCGTTTCTTCTTCCTCTAAGGTTGGCTCCTAGTGTATATCCTCTTCTTTTGAGGTTTCCTGTTCCTTTTCTTCCTCCTCTTCACAATCTATGTAAAATAATTTCTTCTCAACACACTTATGACCTTTAGTGTTTTTTCTATCACAACTATAGCAAATCCCTTTTTCTCTTTTTTCTTCCAATTGTTGTAGTGTCAACCGTGCAGTTTGTGGATGTCTAGGAGTAGCAACACTTCCATCTATATAGTTTTGAGTGGTAGGATTCCTTGTCGCCATAATTTTTTCTTTTAATTTTCTTTCCAACCTGAATGCCTTCTCTAATGTATCATGTTGTTACACATCATTTTGTCACTGTCCCTGCAATCCCCATCCCACACATTGGAGGACCATTTATGTGACTTATATAAAGTGTCATGCCTTGCAAAAAGTGTCATTGCATCCCTTGCCATGAGGGGAAAACTTTCTCTGTTGACTATTCCTAGAACAGACCATGAAAAACACATGCTTTTGGGTTGGTGTTGGCAGGCAGTTATGGCCTCGCGCCAATAAAGGAAATTAACACTGGGCCCCATGCCCATTGGCGCTCTATCTCAGTGAGCTGCCCACGTCGAGCTGTTTTTGGAATGTTTTTTTAAATATAGAAGCGAAGTTTCCATGCTAACTACTTCGTGGACGAGTCAGCTTGAGTTTTTCAACTGAATAACATCAAGCACCTTCCTTTGGCTTCTTGTTTCCTCCTTTTAGGGTAACCTACCAAAAAATAAGGCCTCCCTTCCACCACTTGAGGGATCCCAACATCCTCTTATCCTTCTATAAATACACCTCTCTCACATAGATGCAGCTAGCTGAATAGGAATTGTTAAACATTTTACTGAAACAGTCTGATATAGCTAGTGTGAGATAGAGCAGAGAGAGAGACCTTTGTCGAGAGAGACCTTAGGCTTGTTTCCTCGCCACGTCCAAATTCCTTGACGAATGCTCGAGATGTGTTTTAACTGGACCCACTGAAGGATGTTGCGACATCAAGGCTCTTGTTGTAATATCTTTCTTTCTCTTAATATATACATGGCTGATGTTTTTTTCCTATCTTTTGTTGATGTGGTTTATCTTACGCAATATGTTTAATTTTCCTTGACTAATTAGCTAGTTATGAATGAAATTATTGTCTTGTATGTTGATTTTGTCCTTTGATCTTTGTGCAGGCACCCGAGTACCATTACTGAAGGACTGCGATGTGCCGGGGTAGAGATCAGGAGACCGCTACTACAGCTACGACAATCGCATTGGACCATAGGTAGGACAATATATCCCAAATAATTTAATTTTTTAACTAGGAATCGACACATTATCATGTCCTCTTGCTGCTAGACCCACCCTAGGGCTAGAGGGATCGCCTCTGTCTGCAGAAGGGATTTGCCTACACAACACAACTTCCCAAAGGTGAACCTCATATTGGATGTTATCCTTTAGAGTCCCTAAGAAGACATCAATCATATGTTCCTCTGGAATATTATTTACCCTTATATTCAATTTTTGGAAGTCCTCAATGTGCTCCGTCATTGAACCCTTTTGTTTGATATTTACCAATTGGCTAAAGAAGGTGTTGCTCTTTGTATCTTGATAATGTGCTATCATTTCCTCCATTAAAATTGACCAAGTGACCAGTGTTTTACGAGAAAAAAGCCATCGATACCATAAAAACTGATTTTGTTCTAAATATAAAGTTTCAATGCATATGTTTTGTGTGTTTTGCGTATTATGGAGCTCAAAGTATTTCTCCATTTGTAGTATCCATGTTATCGGATCTTTGCCATCAAACTTCCTCATATCTATATTTGGAATATGGTGGGTCTTAAATCCAACATTAGAGTCTATGAAATCATGATTAACATTTCCAAACCTTCCTTCAAACTTTCCATGTCTTTCTTTAAATCTTCCATTTTTCCTTCTATACCATCGATCTTAGCTTCCATGCCATCCATCTTAGCTTCCATGCCATCCATTTTAGCTTCCATCACATCCATCTTAGCTTCCATGCCATTCATCTTAGCTTCCATTCATTTCTTCAAACCATCCATTTTAGCTTCCATTTCATTTTTCGTTGCTTTTTGTGAGAGCGACATTTGTTGCACGTGGTCTCCTAATTTTGATATATCATGTTGCACTTCTTCCTCTTCATGTGTCATAGTAGAGTTTTTTGAGGGCTTAAAAGGCATGGAATTCTTTTTTGGAGAAATTATAGAGCCAAATACTGATATATATGCTTCAATATTCCATTGGAGTCACTTCAAATTGATTTTTCAAACAAAATTTATGCAATTTTCAAGAAAGATACACACTTTTTTCTTGATTTGAAGAAGCTTGATATTGAAACTGATGTATCCCTGTGATTTCAGATCCCCAATATTTTAGCTTCAATCCTATAGTATTCCTCTAAGTATTATTTCCAATTCCATAGGTATGAACTTATTTGGATTCTTCAAGATAAATTTGTGCCCAATATCCCACATTGACCTAATTATGGGATGGTTCAGTAGAGCGAACTTTTACGACATCCCATCTATCATTGTTTCCTCCTTCAGCTCTGAAATCGATACACAATAAACGAAATTCCATGTAATTTCGGCCACTTTTTACAGAATTCCAATCCGATGCTTAGAGAGATAGTTATGACGTTTTTCCCAAGGTCACCTATTTGAGATGAAATTCAAGAGCCTACAGAAACCCTAACTTCCACAGATCATATCTTTGAAAATATTGCGAACCAAGATTTGAAATTGTTTCAAGAAGTTCCTCCATATTTCTTTCCAAATGGGTTTTTGTTTTATCTTATGAACCTTCGTAGAAATAAAGTTATAGAAAAAAATCCATGATGACCTATTTGAAGCCACGAAACCATAGAATCCAAATATTTGATACCAAATGTTATGAGACCAGCTCACAAAATAGAATAAAAGAGAGATCATCGACTTAGAAATCAACCTATTCAAGGGGGAAACCTCCTTTATATTACTTGAATGAATAATTCTTGGATGATACAAATGAAAAAAGATCCTTTCTATATATAGTAGTCCATGGGGTCACAATATAATCCTAGTCAACCTAACAATAATAATGTAAGGGCACAACAATAACAATAATGGGATATTATGGGGCACAATAATAACAATATGGAGACTAAAGGGGGTACAACGATAACAATAACGGGGCTACACTAACAACAATAAGGAAATACACTAGTAATATAGGGACCTAACAATACAACATTATCCAACACCTTTGAAGACATCTACATTGGAGAATCCAATCTAAGAAGGAGTTCATAAATTCATTTTTAATCATCATCAACGAAGTTGCTAGAAGGAGGAATTAAATCTACTCAAGTAATTATCTATGACCTCATATAAATCTTTCAAAATGACTTATTGCAAAGAGAGCAACAAATTGGTCGAGTCATCAAAATTTAGTGCATGGAAGAAGCAGACAAATTTGAATCTAATTGAAAATGAAGTTATGAGCTACATCGAAGGATCTATAATTCAACCTTCAAAAAAATACATTCAAGCATATATCAAATACATGAAGGGAGAAATAAGAGCGCGAAGGATTATTATAGAATCCATAAAAGACTCTCTCATTCCCTATGTATCAAATCTAGAATCCTCAAAGGAAATATATGATAAATTGATGGAGCTATTCTCGAAAGGTTCTTTAGGGGAAATAATATCCCTAAGACAGAAATCAAACAAATTGAGAATGTCAAGAAAGGAAGGAATAATTCCATATCTTATGGATATTTTTGCAATACGAGATCAACCAAAAAAATTGGGAGAAGTAATGTTTTATGGAGAAATACTCACTATGGTACAAAATTATGTACCTAAAGAATGGAGAATTTTCACTTCAAGCATCGATGGGAAAGAAGAAGCCATGTCATTCCAGGGTCCAAGTAATATATAAGAAACAATATTGAAAGCCAAAGCTAATACAAGATCAAGTGAAAGCAATCAATCCTTTGCAGCCATGTCCAGGAAGAAAGGAAGATTCAGTAAATTTGGCCCTCAGAATAAAAGAAGAAATATGGAAAAATCACGATTTTTTGGATGTAATGATTTTGGGCATTATAAATGGGATTTTCCTAAGTCTAGAAAGGGCAGGAGGAAAAGGGAAGAATCCCGTGTCACAAATGAAAGGGAAGAACCTGATGCAAATAAATCTAAGAAATAAGAAGTGAAATATCTCTATTATGATTGAGTTACTATTTCTCTTTAAGTGATTTCTGTTGGTTATTATGATACAAATAAGTGTATATTAATAACATCATGATAGAAGCATGGAAGGAGCACATAAAGAAGTAGCTCCTGGAAACCTCACTGATAACTATATTGATGGAAGGAAGTCATCAAAGATCAAGGGTCATCATTCAATAATCCATATGGAAACATGTGCTAACATTTTTATAATGGATTCCTCTCTGGATTCAATGACTAGAAAGAAAGAAAGTAAAATGTTTCATCGGGAATTCTATCTTGCAAAATTTGGGGATTAGAAAATGATGACATATTGATGAAGTAGTTCAAGGGAATGAAGTTCTTAATTCTCGTGAAATTGATGCAAGATGAATCAAAAGGAAAATTATGAGGTACATATATCTATATGTTGTGAAGTCATGTCATATGGTTGTAGGTGATGGACTTCTATCTTTAGAAGTATGAACAATGGAAGGAGGATCTCTTCTGGTATGCAGGTTTCCACTAATAGATGAATTTAAATATTTCCTCATATGGAATATGAGGTGGTTGTATACAAACAAGGAACTATATACTGGGCGTTCCTGGGAATGAAGTTGTGTGGAGAAAGAAAGGAAGAGTTCATAAAGTGCAACCATGTCAAGAGGTGGTTATCATCCAGAAGCCAAGAAGATGTGACTAGGAAATATCCTAGGAATATATGTGGACCCTGATATAAATATGGTAAACAAGAAGACCCTTGACAATACATAACTTTAGGCGATGTGTCAATCTGAATAGAAGATGTCAATGCCTACAGGAAGATGTCATGGTGAAATATCATCACTAAGGTAATTTTTGATTTAATAATTCTTATGTATATGTTTATCTGGATGAGTTTATGCATGGTTGCCAATCATGTGGAAGGATGTAAGATCCTTGAGATATGGTTCGAAGGAAAGCAACATGGCATAAAGGAGGACCAAATGAGAAATATTGATGAATCACTTTATGATGGTTAACATGACTCGTGGATGAAATTGATGGATGATCAGTGCCCTATGAAGCCAAAAGTTGAAGATTCCTCAATATTGAAATCCATGACATCGAGGGGAAGAATTCTTCATGAGCAGCCGAGTGTCTCACCATTGCCGCTGCAGGTCCTTGGTTAAGAGGGATCCTGGTGGTAAGTTTCTTACTTGGAATAAACTTGAAGTATGTCCTTCCTGAGTTAAAAGGAAGTGATGAATATGATACTCTAATTCATGTGTCATGCACTAGACCAGGACTAATAGCCATAAGTCATAGTGAAGGCCATGAGGACATAATAGATAGACACATCATTTCGATCTTCACCTAGAAGACAGAATGGAGGATTGGGTAATCATATGGAATTTGATACTCTTTGAGAACTGTTAGTCATCAGTATTTTTCACTATCTTTGGATGACTATAGAATGGTTATAGTTTTCTAAAAACAATATTCCTTGAATATCTTGAGTTTCAGAAATCTCACTACCTTCATTATCCTCATAAAAAACCTTTTTCCCTATCTTTCAGTTTTCCATCTCAAAGTCACCATGATGCTCTTAAAAGACTCATTATGGGTTTATACCTCTCATTTTCATCCTTTTTTCCTACCTAAGACCTCATTTCCCCATTTTCCCCTGTAAATAAACTCCATCCTCCCTCTAAGATTTATTTTTGCTGACTCATTCCCATGTTCTCTTGAGCATAACAGCACTTTTCGAAATTCTCTTTTCACTTGAAATTTTTTGAGTCAAATTCCATTCAAAATCAGGTCAAAAAGCTCTCCTATTAGGTCATTAGGGTTTTGCATTTTTTCAAGGTCATCCTTTCATTCCGATGAGGTCAGCACACATATTAGAAGGATTGATTATGATAAACATTCTTCTGACTCCCCAAAATCCTTAGATGTTTTAGGCACTGATTTTCCTTTGCTAGAATCAGGCTCAGATATAATAGAATGTTGATACATGGTTATTCAAGAAATACCTAAAACTTCCAAGGAGGATTATCTTCTCAGTTCAAAACCTGCAAGTGAGAAAAATGGACAAAGTTTGGCACTTCTGCAGAGGTGTTTATCAGCATAAAGTACTGATGATGTAGACTGTCTACTCTTGAATGAAAACAATTTACAACAAGGGAAAGAGGAAAAACTTAGTCTTGTAGATGACTAGGGTTATAAACTTGTTAGTCCATTTGAGTGCCATAGTAGTGATTACTTGCAGGAAAATGACACGGAGGAAGCACACAAGGCCAAACATGAAGAAAGTATATTAGAAAATATTGATGGAATATGGAAAAAAGGTAAGGTGAATTGGACATAAATGAATGAAATTGAAAGGGATATAGAGAAATTATATGACAACACTGATGATTGCTATAAAGAACTGCAGGCACTTAGAGATTTGAAAAAGGTGGCCATAGAAGGTGGAAAAAATGAGTTGAATTTTATCGTGTAAACTACAGAAGATTTTGTAGATGCTACTATATGTAATAATTAAATCCTAAAGTTGTCAAAGTGAACATGTCAAGCCTTAATGAGCAAAAGAAAATCCAACTCAACGACTTCCAACCTGCAATGAAAAAAAAGCCAAAGAGTATTAGTGAGAAAAGGAAGAAAACTTCAAAACATTAGAAAGTGGGTTTATAAAGTTAAATCAAATTCCACATATCTATAAAAGCTAATCAAACACTTCAAAGGAGTCATTTTTTCCTTTCAAAGAGTAAGAGACATTCAACAAAGGAAAAATTTGTGAATTTTTGAGCGAATTTGGTCAAAATTCCTTGGCGTTGCACGTTCAACACTTGGCACTCTGCGTTTGCCTTGGCGCTGCATGCCTAGGAGTTGTCACTGTGCCCTTGCCCGATTTCCTCAACGCATTTTCTGAAGGCACTGTGCGCTTGGAACTCGGCATTGCACCCTTGCAGAGGCATTGTGTGATTACCACTGGCGCTGCGCGCCTAGCTATAGAAGACTGTGAAGTTATCCATTAGTCCAAATCACTTCAAATCTCCTCCAAATATTTTCCAAAGTCCTCCAAAGTAGTGTTAAGTGGTAATTGAATACCATAACCCATTTTTAAGCTATTTTGGTCATCATTTAATCAATTGAAGTGTAACCCTAAGAAAACCCTAATTTTAAGCTTATGATCACTATTTTACCCTTATTTCATCCTCCTATAAAGAAAATCAGTCATAAACAAGGCTAATTACATTGATTGAGGGTTTTAAATTCATCTATTTTTCCCCTTCACTCACTCCCTTCATTTGTTCAAACTACCATGTCATTCCCTTCCCCTCATCTCATTTCACTTCCACCCTAAGGTTAAAAACAAAGTTTAAAATTTCTGAGGGAGAAGATAGTGGTGTTGAGGCAAAAATGCCAAAGAGGCATGATCATAAGGGAGGGAAGATAAACAAGTTTGAACCCTTCAATAAAAGATAACTCATGGCCTCCCCCTCACTATTTCTTTCTTTAAGCATGTCGATTGTTTTGACTTTTGTGAGAGAGTGCAGCAAGTCCAAAATCACCCAAAATTAACAAGACTATTCATCGTCAACTTACATGACAAGTAGGTCAATCTTGCCAGGGTCACCTTTGAGATGTCTACAAATTCCATTGCAGCTGCTACAGGAATACCTAGTGTGGGAGAGAGGCGGTTTAAACAAGAAAACTTGGACATGAGCTATTATGAACCGTACCTCAACCCTAGGTACAAAGATCACAACAAATCCATTTTCCCTTTTTCTCATCTTCTTGACCAGTATGTGCCCATGATTAGGATAATAATGAAGTATATCACTTGTGATGGAAGGTTTTCCCGCCTCTACTCATATCATGTCTGTCTTCTTATGCATTTCACTAGAGTTAGAATGCTACACATACCATATTATATTTTACATAGCATTAACAAGATGGCTTATATATTGCAAAAGAGAGACTACAATCATAAAATGCAGAGCCTTTTTCATCATTCACTTATCAAGATGGTGGTTATGCACCAACTCCAGCAGAAGAACATTCCATGGGATACCTTCATTACCCATGAGGTTTTTGCTACTCCACCTAGCCATCATCAGAAGGATGTTCCTTCATCATCTCATCCTCCCTTATCCCCTTCTCCATCACATCCCGCTGCTCATACATCACCACCCACTCACATCCATTCACCTCATGTTGATCCTTTCTCATCACCTTTCTATTTGCCCCCACCCAGTCTCCTAAACCGAGTTCATTTAATTGTCAACCAGGATTTGTAAACTGCTGAAGTGAAGTGTACCATATGTACCTAGGTGCTTGTTTCCTAGTGCGTTGTGTGTAGTGTGTTGTGATGTTTTTGGTCTTTTATGTTGATTTATGATGTTTTTGGTCTTTTATGTTGATTTATGATGTTTTTGGTCTTTTGATGTTTTATGCTCACAATGAAAATGCCTAGAAAACTAATGGAAAGAAGTTGGTGGTCAAAAACAGAGTTAAGCCTAATGTATGGAATGGTAAATGCAATTGAAAACAATGAAACAGAATCTGAACTATGACTAAATGAAAGCAAAAGCTTGATAATGACTTTTTAGGCAGATGACACAAACTAAACTTAAGAAATGATCATTAAATATGCAAATCCTTTAACTAAACAATTAAACACTAATGATGCAATACTCTGTCCTAAGCTCTTTTATTCTATGATTAATTCCTAGTTCTATTCTGCAATTTAATTGAATGTCACAGAACTTATACTCAAGAAGTTATTGGATTCCAGTTCAAAGTAGTTCTTTTGAGGAAGAGCTTTGTTTATAAAAATGATGAGGAAATTGCAGAGAGGTTTCAGACCTTATAGTGATTTTGTCTTCTGTTCCTATGGCTATGGATCTATTGTAGTTTTTAGAACAAGAAGGTGTTTTGTGAATAATGAAGGCTGTCTTGTTAATCTATTGTGCAAAGGATGACAATGTGAATATGAGATGCAAGTGCAATGAGTTAATCTAAGAATGAACCTAAGATGCTACTAAACTAGAACAATGTTGAACTATAAGTCATCATCAAACTTGAAATGAAGTAACTGATCATGAATTAAATGAAATGAACTCCGGAGCTTTCTAGCTATACTAACATGCATTATTCTATGAAGTTACACAATCTGTTTGTTCATCATTAGTGATATTTTGGAAGAGTTCCTTCTTTTGGAAGGGGTAGAACAATTCTGATTGTATAATTGTATGCAATTGAAAGCAAATGAACTGAAAGCAAATGAAAAACTAAGTTATCACATCCATACCCTACTCGTTCTTATGATGTCTTGGGCAAGCGTTTAAGAGAAAGATCAGAGATGATACTTAGTACAAACACACAACTAAATCATTCATTATCACGGTTATGTCTTGAACTTCTTAAGGATGTCTTGGAAGAATTTCTTCTTGTGGAAGAGTGATTAGAACAAGTGTGATTGTGATAGTGAATAGCAAAAACTACAACTAATTCCTACAGTACTATAGCTTTTCATCATTCATCATTATAATCTGTTGGAAGAATGTCTTCTTGTGGAAGAGCTGGAATGAATATAACTACAGTAGCTGGTTAAAACAACTATACATTCAACTCCTAATCCTACAATACCATAGTCATTCAACATTCATCATTTTAATTTGTTGGAAAAGTGTCTTCTTGTGGAAGAGCTAGAATGGATACGACTACAGTAGCTAGTTAAAATAACCACAAATTCAACTCCTATTTCTACAATACTATAGTCATTCAACATTCATCATTATGGTCTTTTGGAAGAGTATCTTCTGGTGGAAGAGTTAGAATGAGAACGTCTACAGCAGCTAACAAAAACAACTATTAATTCAAATGCAAAGTGTAAAGGCAGCTAGAAAAAAACTTATCTAATTAACGCAAAAGAAATCCGTGCAAGAGGCAGGGGCCCTCTACCACTTGACGACATTCAACTCCAAATTAAATCACGCCTTCAAAATAACTTTGTCTGCTCCATTAACGATGCAAAAGTTTGAACATGACACTCTGCATTTTTAGGAATGTATCACAGAGTTTGAACAAAATCTAGCAGCAAATCTAACATAAAATCTCTAACTTAGCTCTCGGTCTACTCAAGAGTTTATAAAGCAAATGCAAGTAACAATAATTACAACAATTTAGGAATAATGTCTTTCCTTATCCGAATCATGTTAGGACTCTTTGAAGTGGCTACGTGAAGAAGAAAAGACATCTGGACTGAGACAGTCCTAATAGGAGTCTTCCTTCATAAATGTGTTCCCCACGTTCAAAACCATACCCAGAATTCATTTCTTCCTCCATGATGAGCAACGAACCATGTAGATAGGACGTGGATCATGCCCATATGCGGTTTTCCTCAAGAGGCCACCTGGAACATACTCAAACATGAAGGTAGCTGCAGAATCGCCGGTTAGCTACGGAATGTCTGCATTCTGCAGCTAGTTCCGGTCAAAATGCTTAACAATGGCAAAAATCACAAAATTCAACAAGTCAGTCATGTAAATCATTTTAGAAGTAATTTTAACTATATTTATTGATCAATTGGGTTTAAGATAGAAATGGACAAGGGAAAATGAGGTAAAATGAGGTGAAGGAAAACACAGATTTGCCTCATCACCTATCCACAACCTTTCACCATCATATCATGACACCAGATCATCAAGTGAAAGCGACATTGTAGCAGCTGACACTAAAATGATTAACTTTGATCCATTTCCTTTGACATACCAGAGAGGCTACAAGCATGTGTTTGATTCAATTGATGTGAAAGGGACCATGCCTTCTTCATCAGCAAAGCAGGTAGACAAGGGCAAAGGAAAGATCACATAGCCCATCACTGTTGAGGAGGAGGAAAAGCATGAAACTGAGCAGGAGTTTCAGCTAATTGACCTTGATGATGAGGATGATGTTAGAATCACAAATATATTGATGAAAGGAAAATATTACAAGATTAGTGAGCTCCAATATAATCTTGGTAGAGCAAAGAAAGTGATTAACTTTCTTGATTTGGAGAATCAACAGCTAAAAACAAAGCAGGCCATAATTGAGGTCAAGGAAATCAAAGTTGAGCAAGAGGTTGGAAAGGCAAATGCTTTGCTAGATGAGAGCTTGGGAAATTTTTATGGCAGTGATGATAAGGAAGACCAGCTTCCTAGACAGAGACCAAAGACCATTGGGCTGAAGAGGTCTTTAGCCGAAGAAAGGCAAGAAGAGGCAGAATTGGCAGAGCAGCTCACTCCAAGTGAGTTGCTTGCCATAGAAATTAGCAAGGATAGGGAGTCTTGGCTTGAGAGGGAAAATTTTCATTTGGAGGGTCAACTAGAGAAGGCAAAGAGAGACACTCACTTTCAGAGGAAGATGGCAAGACACTATGCCATGAGAAACAAGATTGCAAGGACCAAGCTCAAATGAGCCGATGCAAAGATTCAAGATTTTACCAAGTCAAAGGAGAAAGAGAAGCTAAAAATTCTTTCTGAGGTGTCCCTCCAGGCCTCCCAACCTTTATCAGCAAAGAAAATTCAAATTTTTGGCACACTTGGTGCAAATTTTGATTTTTGACAGTTTAGCACAGAAAATTGGTAGTGGCACTGCGCTCTTTCTTGGGAAATCCAAATGGAAAATGGTCAACATATTCATGTTCCGCATGCCAAGTACATCAACCTCAGAAAGTTTCAAAAGATTTGGAGCAAAACTGGTCCCTCAAAAAGGCCAAAAACTAGCAAAAAATCATGTTTCTGCCCTCTTTTTGGCCTTGGCGCTACACATTTACAAGTCTTGGGAGAATAGGTGTTTGATAGGGTATATAAACACCATTTTTAAAACTGGAGGAATATTTAAAAAACTAGACAGGACAAGCTTTCCAATGAGCTATCATGGAGCTCATTTGGAAATCGGGAAGGCCTCTAAAAGTGGCTTACAAAACAAGTCATTTTTCCTGTCATAGCGCTACGCGTTTGCACCGACGCTATGCCCCTGTACCTTGGAGCTGCGCCCTTACCAAGAGTTTCAGTTAATTGACCTTGATGATGAGCATGTGGTTAGAATCACAATATATTGATCAAAGGCAAATATTCCAAGATTGGTGAGCTCCAATCTAATCTTGGTAGAGCAAAGAATGTGATTAACTTTCTTGAGTTAGAGAACCAGTAGTTGAAGACAAAGCAGGCCATCAGTGAGGTCAGGGAAATCAGAGATCAGAAAGAGGAAGGAAAGGCCAAGGCTTTTCTAGATGAGACTTTGGGCAGTTTTGATGGAAACGATGATGAGGAAGCTTCCTAGACAGAGACCAAAGACCATTGGACTAAAGAAGGATTTAGCTTGGAAAGGGAAAAAAGAGGTAGAATTGGTAGAGCAGCTCACTCCAAGTGAGTTGCTTGCCATATAAATTGGTGGAGATAGAGAGTCTTGGATTGAGAGGGAAAATTTGCATCTAGAAGGCCTGTTAGAGAAGGCAAAGAAGGACACTGACATTCAGAGGAAGATGGCAAGACACTATGCCATGAGAAACAGGATAGTAAGGGCTAAGCTCAAACGAGCCGATGCAAAGATTTTTTCTTTGACCGAGTCAAAGGAGAAAGATAAGCTAAAAATTCTTACTGAGGTGTCCCTCCAGGCCTCCCAACCTTTATCAACAAAGCAAATTCCAATTTTTGGCACGCTTGGTGCAAATTTTTATTTTTGACAGTTTAGCACAAAAAATTGGTAGTGGCACTGCGCTCTTTTTTAGGCCATACAAATGGAAAATGGTCAAAATATTCATGTTCTGCATTCCAAGTACATCAACCTCAGAAATTTTCAGAAGATTTGGAGCAAATCTGGTCCCTTAAAAAGGCCAAAAACTAGCAAAAAATCATGTTTCTGCCCTCTTTTTAGCCTTGGCGCTATGCGTTTACAAGTATTGGGAGAACAGGTTTTTGATAGGGAAGATGGACGCCATTTTGAAAATTTAGGCATATTTAGAAACTAGACAGGACAAGCTTTCCAATTAGCTATCATGGAGCTCATTTGGACGTCGGGAAGGCCTCCAAAAGTGGCTTACAAAACAAGTCATTTTTCCTGTCATGGCGGTGCGCATTTGCACCAGCGCTGCACCCCTGTACCTTGGAGCTACGCCCTTACCAGGAGTTATTGTAAAATTTATTGAGAAGCCTTAAATTCAAAAATATTCCAAAGTTAGTTTAAAAGTTATGTTAGGAGTTATTATTACAATGAATGAGTCTCAAATATTTTTCCTTGGGCCTTGCATGGTCTCAAAAATCAAAATGCATTAAATTTGTAATAAATAACATTTGAAACCCTACCTTAGGATCACCTCCTCATTTTTCAGATAAATACTGGATGGATGATTCATGTTTTTTGTTGGTTAGTTGGTGGTTGAGCTGAATACCTCATAGAATTTGGGTTGTAAAGAAGTTGGCTTTGGAGCTTTGTAACTGTTTTGGACATGGATATCAATGGAAAAAGCATATTCATAGGATTCATGAACTTGGTTAAATGGTGATGTTATTCTAATATTGTTATTGTTTCCTTTTGTTTTCCACCTTGTTCATCAATTTCTCTTATAACAGAGCAGAAAATTTAGATTAAAATATGTTGTTTAGAGGCACCTAAATTATGTCTGCTTTTTGTTGTTTAAATGCTTTCCTCTGTTAGGTTTGATTGGAGAACTTAGGAGTTCCCTTCTCTCCATTTCCACCTAGTTTGTTTCCTTGAGATTAACGTACTAGAGTTTGGATAAAGAAGTTTATGGTTTACCTTTTCCTTTGGTTCTGCTTGAAATGTTGTTCTTAAGGCTTTCTTTGAAATTCACTTACTAGGGTTTGGCTAAAGAAGTTTATGGTTTGTCCTATCCTTTGGCCTATCTTAAAAAGCCACTTTAAAGGTCTTTGAAGTCTGATTGAAGAACTTAGGAGTTCCCTTCTCTTTAATCATTACTAAAATGTTATCTTAAATGTTTTCTTTGTTTGAAGGTGAATAGCTAGAGAATTTAGGAGTTCCCTACTCTCTAGGGTTTGTTGGATTGTTGTCTTAGGGTTTAATAGGTAAAGTCTTGCCAGAGAAGTTTATGGTACGCCCTGTCCTTTGGTTATTTCTTAAAAATAGTAATCTTAAAGACTCTTCTTGTTCTAGTACATGTTAAAGGATTCTTAATTTCCCTTTAAGCTACTAAAATCACAACTTAATGCTCATTTCACACCCACATAAGCTATTAAGATCCATTTTTCTTTGTTAACTTTCCCTGTGGAACACCTTTAATTTGTTGTTGTACTCTTCAAACCTTTCACAGACCCTATATCCCAATGGTTTGAATCTCTCTTAATCTATTTGTTCTTCTTAACAAGCAACCCAACCAAACAAAACAAACAACCTATCATTTTAACTAGCCTAAAATCAACATCCTAAATCAATCAAGTTATATCATTTATACAAATATAGAGAGAGCCCTCTCTGAGTCCAGGAAGGCTAGGTCCTAGGACTCCAAAGTTGGTTTAATGTTACCCTTGTTTATTTGGTCTTACCAATCTGAAAAATTACAGGGACCTAACATAATGGCAACTCCGCTGGGGACACTCATTAAAAATCTTAGTGTTATATAAAGAAATCAGAAAACCCAAAAATATCTCAAGATTGGTATCCAATTATTGATGGTGGACAACAAAAAAATCCTAGAAATAGTTAGCATCATCCACATGTGACTCCACTAGTCTTCAGTAGGCCTTCTGATTCCATTGGTTCTCACAGACTCCTCTGGGAATGTATTAATCAGTCCTAATAGTATAAATCCTAGTCATATATTGTGTGAATTCAGTATTCTTACAGATTAGTTTTTTTTCAAAACCCTTATAAGCTTTCACCCTCTCTGTGTTGTGGGTTTGAAATATGGCTTCATAAAGAATCAACACCAGAACTCATCCTGACCCAAACCCTCCTACTATAGTTGATGACCCAAAAAGAATCTTAAGAAAAACTTCTAGGACTGAAGATTCAATTATTGTCATACCAATTCACAAAGCAAGTTCCTTTTCCTGAAAACCTTACATCCTTGCAAGATACCCAATTTGACTTACACCATAGACAAAATCTATTCAGAACTAAGTCTCGAAGTTGGATATACCAGACAAACCTTGAGCCTACCAGCTTACAGCAGAGTCCTAGTAGAGAAGCCTCTCCTTTCACTCCTCCTGATCTTCAACTTCTCCAACACTTTGAATCCTTTCATTCCAAATTCGCTCAATATCAGCTAACCGGTCCAAGTACATTTGCTACCCCCACTCATACATTCATTTTTCAAACTTCTCCATTCCATCCTCCACCTCCACTAGTAAACCCTCCTCTTGTAAATCCTCCTTGGGTTCCTTTACCTCCTATCATGGCAGCATGGTATGCCCCCCTGGTGCTACCACAACCTTTACTGCCTATGCCCCAAGACTATCAATCTAGAATCCCTCATTTTAATGGAACTGATTGTACAAATTCCCAACAACATGTAGACAAGATGAATGATGCTTTTGACTAACAAGAAATAGAATATGAGACTATACAAATGAGAATGTTTGCCCAAATTTTAGGGGGAGAAGCAAAGAAATGGTTCAAGAACTTAACTCCTAATAGCATTCATGATCTCCCTTCCCTTTATCAAACATTCATAAACAAGTGGGAGAGTAAGAAAAATCCTCTTCAGATCCTATCATAATATGAAAACCTTAAGAGAAATGTTGGAGAGAGTGTCAAAGACTACTGCACTAGGTTCAATAGTGTATATAATGCACTTCCTCCCCACATGAAACCCCCACAAGGCCTAGCCCTGGTAAAATTTCCAGATGGATTTGATCCAAAAATGGCTTACCAATTAAGAGAAAGAGATCCCCTCACCTTAGAAGACATGAAAAGGGGAGCAGTAAGTGTAGAAGCCAATATAATTGCTAAAAGGGCTAGAATGAGAACAGAAAAGAGGGTTACATACAAAGAGGAACCTATGGCCTCCACATTTGATGCTAAAATTGACAGTCTAGTTAGGACAATGGAAAGTATGATGGAGAGAATTAACTTAAATGAAAGAGAACCCCCTAGGGAAAACCAAACAAACCCTCAAAACAAGAACAGAAACCAGAATTTTAGAAGAGATCCTCCTCAAATAAGACAAAGAGAAACTAACCAGCAAATCATACCTCCTTTCCAAGAAAAATATGTAGATGAAGAGGAGAGAGAGACTGAGGAGACAGAATAAAACCATGTGAATATAATAGGCTTTGATAATTAGGATGTTTTTTTTCTCACAGAAGAAGAGCAAGGTCTGTTCTCCTCAAACCAAGCTGAAAGAACATATGAGGATTTTGAATAATACAAACTAGGATTTAAAAATGCTATCATGGAGGTTCATAGGTAGTATGACCTCAGAAGTAGGAAAACCAAAGATATCCCCAAGAGGAACAAACTAGAAATTTCAGCTAGGATGACCCCTGAAAACAATCCTAAAAAGACAGCAGAAAATACAAACATAATGGCTAAGAATTCTAATAAAAGCAAAAACAAAATTAGCCAACATGATGGTGACCAAAGATGCCCTAGTACGTCAGCTAGTGGCCCTGAAAAAAGTCTTTTAACTGAGATTCCAAATAAAAGTCAGCAAGCTAAAGTTGCTGAAAAAACAATGTCTGATAAAACTAATTTAAATCTACCAAGAACACAGACACCATTCAGTATTGAGAGTGAAACTGCCAAGATAAAAATAACCATACCCGTTACTGAATTAGTGACTCAAGATGTATATAGATATAAAGTTTTGAAGGCTTTAAACATAGGAAATGACACTGATACTCTAAATATGAGTGATCACAAGCCATAATTGTTGTTTGGCCCAGAGGTAGAGGGAAAGTTTCAAAAGGGAGGTGTGCCTCCATTCTATGTCAGTTTGAACATTTGTGAAAAAATCCTACACAATTCCATGCTAGATTCTGGTGCTTCACATAACCTCATGCCAAAGGTAGTGATGGAAAGATTAATCCTTGAAATAACCATACCATACAAAGATTTGTACTCTTTTGATTTGAGTAGAGTTAAATGTCTGGGCCTAATCAAAGATCTATGTGTCAATCTGGAAAAAATACCAGCCAAGAGCCTGGTAATGGATATTGTAGTGGCTGACATTCTCCCAAAATATGGCATGCTTTTATCAAGATCATGGGGAGCCAAACTCCAAGGAACCCTCCAAATGGACATGACATATGCTACCATTCCAGTCTTTAACCAAACAAGAAGTCTGTACAGATAATCTCACGTGAAATACATGGTAAATAGCCAAGATAGGCCAAATAACACCCCTCTATATTCTATCCATTCAGACCTTGATTCATTTATTTTGTAAAATGAAGATGACATCAATGAACAAGTAGCTGAAAAAGAGGAAGAGCAAGACCTGTCAGAACAGTCAAACCAAACACAAAATGAAGAACATAACAATAAAAACCATAGCAGACATGAACAACAATGCAATGGCGAATCTGAACTTGAAACTATTTGAAACATGAGCTTTGATGGCTCTTGTGGAAAATCTGGTTCAGGAGAAGGTGTTTGGATACACAACACTAATGAGGGTCACTCTTACAAGCTGGATTTTCAATGTACAAACAATATTGCAGAATATGAAGCTCTTCTCCTAGGTTTACAATTGCTGAAAAATATAGGAGCTAAGAATATTTCCATTCAGGGAGATTCCGAGCTGTTTATTAGATAAATTAAAGGAGAATATTCAGCCAAAAATCCCAGGTTAAGAGAATATAGAAATGTTACCTTAGACCTGAAAAATTTTGAAAAATATGAACTTACCTTTGTCCCAAGAACTCAAAACAGCCTTGCAAATGAACTAGCCTTTGTTGCCAGCACTTGTAAATTGCCTCATGCCAATGAAAAATACACAGTAAAGGTCAAAAGTAGACCAAAAATCCCTGATAACATAGATTATTGGCAAGTTTTTGAAGGTGAAAAATAGATTGAAGACATCCTACAATACAAAAATTGGTTTGAGATGCCAAAACCAGACTCAGATCATGAAGAGGACTGCTCTTTTGAGGAGTAACACACAAAACAGATCCACCTTATGTTGTTGATATAAATCTATTACAACAGATTGAAGACATCCTACAATACAAAAATGGGTTTGAGATGCCAAAACCAGACTCAGATCATGAAGAGGACTGCTCTGTTGAGGAAAAAACACACAAAACATAGCCACCTTATGTTGTTGATATAAATCTATTACAACACCCTCATGAGGCAGAACTATGTGGAGATCTAGACAAAAAGAACCTTGAGGTATTGCAATGCAAAGACAATCTATTACCAAGAGGACTTGTGCCCTTAGAAGAACTGTTTGATTTCAATGATGTTGCTAGGAAGCCTAAAATAGAATCCACTGAAACAGATATAGAATAATGCAACATAGGCAGTGAGGAAGAACCTAAAATGATAAAGCTGTCCAAAACACTGCTAGATCTTATAAAACAGAAATACATTAAGTTATTCAAAGAATTTAAGGATGTTTTTTCATGGGGCTATGAGGGCTTGAAGCCTTATGATACAAACATCATTCAGCATAAGATTCCTCTCAAGGAAAACCATAAACCATTTAAGCATAAATTGCACAGAATAAACCCTATCCTAATGCCTTTAGTTGAGAAAGAAATAAAAAAAATTATGATGTTGGAATAATAGTCCCCCTCAGGTACTCGGAATGGGTCTCAAATCTTGTATCAGTGAGGAAGAAAATAGGGGAAATTACGCTATGCATAGACTTCAGAAATTTAAACAAAGCCTCCCTGAAAGACAACTACCCTTTACCTAAGATGGATCATATATTGCAAAGGGTAGCAGGTTCCAAAAGAATATCTTTGCTTGATGGTTTTTCAGGTTATAATCAAGTGCTATTACATCCATATGATCAGCACAAAACCACCTTCACTACACCTTGGGGCACCTTCATGTATGTCAAAATTCCTTTTGGGTTAATGAATGTTGGGGCCACTTTTCAAAGAGCCATGGACATTGATTTTTCTGAAGAAAGTTACTTCATTGTGATATACCTTGATGGCATAACTTTCTATTCAAAAAATGATGAAGAACACCTAGATCACTTAATAAAGTTCTTTGAAAAATGTAGAAAGTATGGGATATCTTTAAATCCTAAGAAAACTTTGCTTAGTCTTCAAGAAAGAAAATTTTAGGCCATATCATATCTAAAGAAGAGATTAAGATAGACCCAAAAAGGATTGAGGGGATATTTTAGATCAATCACCCTAGGAACATCAAAGAGCTGCAATGTTTTATTGGAAATATCAACTTCTTAAGAAGGTTCATACCAAACCTTGCAAAACTCCTAAGAAACATTAAAAACATGCTGAAAAGAGAAATAGGAGTCAAATGGACCATAGAAGCAAAGCAATCCTTTGAACCGGTAAAACAAGCACTTACCCAAACACTAGTCCTCATCAGCCTTGACTTCACTAAAGACTTCTTCAGCTTCTCGTTTGCATCTAAGAACACACAATTGTTGTATTATTACTACAAAAGAACATAATGGGACAAGAACAGCCCATAGCTTTCTTCAGCAAGGCACTAAGAGATGCACCTTTGAAGTATAACATCATGGAAAAACAAGATTTTTCCTTAATCAAAGCATTAAAAGATTTCAGAGTTTACATATTGCATTCACATGTCATTGATTTTCTTCCTCATGCAGTTGTTAAGGACATACTAACTCAAGATCCTGATGGTAAAAGAGGTAAGTGGATTGTTTTCATCTTAGAGTATGATCTAGAAATCAAGCCCACCAAGCTCATCGAAGGGCAAGGATTAGCCAAACTGATGGCTAAAGTAAAATTTCAAGCACTATACATAAACATGATACATTCCTTGGATGAACAAGAAGAGCTGGCGACTCCACCTATTGAAGAATCATTTCTAAACTCACTCTGGTATGCTAATATATTATATGTGCTTTTTAATCTAAATTTTCCTCTTGGTTTTTCCAAAACAAAGGCTAGATTCTTGAAACTAAAATCTGTAAATTTTTACATTCTAGATAAAGCTTTATATTGGAAAAATTATATTGGTATCTTGCTTAAATGTTTACTTGAAGAAGATGCATATAGAATCATGCATGAGTTTCATGAAGGAGAATGTGGAGGTCCTCTCTATTGGAAAACCACTGCCAACAAAATCCTTAGAGTTGGTTTTTATTGGCCCACTCTTTTCCCTGATATCCACAAGCTAGTAGTGACTTGCCATAAATGCCAAATCTTTGAGGGAAAGAGAAAACTACTACCTTTTCCTTTACAACCTATCAGTGTTGAAACTCCTTCTAAATAATGGGGTTTAGATTTCATTGGAGAAATCCACCCTACCTCCTCTGCTCAACATAAATGGATCCTCACTACAACTGACTATTTCACCAAATGGATAGATTTCATCCCTTCAAGGACTTACACTAACTCGGTAATCATCAAATTCCTTGAAACCAATATTCTTTCCAGATTTGGATGTCCAAGAAAAATCATCACTGATAATGCTGTCGCATTTAAATCCAAGATAATGGTATACTTTTTCCACAAGTATCACATTACATTACGGCATTCTACAGCTTATTACCCTCAAGGTAATGGGTTGGCTGAGTCCTCTAACAAAATTTTGGTCAATATCATCAAGAAATTGCTGGAAGAGAACAAAAATTCATGGCACAACAAATTAGTGCATGCACTATGGGCAGGCAGATTAACAAACAAAATATCAATTAATATGTCTCCCGATCAGCTAGTGTATGGCATGGATGCATTTTTTCCAACATCCTTGGGATTCCCAGTGATGAAGCTTATTCAAGAAGTACAGTCAGAAGAGAATGATATACAAAGGAGGCTGAAGCAAACCATTCAATTGCAGCAATCAAGGGAAGAAGTATACAACAAAACACAAGCAGTGTAAGAGAGCATCAAGAAGCTTTTTTATAAGAGGACCATGGCGAATGATTTCTGGATTGGAGACAATGTTCTAAAATTGGATTTAAGAAGAAAGGACAACGAAAAGCATGGGAAATTTGACAATCTATGGAAAGGCCCATACATCATCCACTTAGCAAGAGGTAACAATGCATTCTTTTTACAAGAAATGGATGGAACAAAGTTATATGGAGGTCTTGTCAATGGCAGGATGCTCGAGCATTATTTTTTTGAATTTATTAGTTTAAATCCTTATTCATTGTACATAACATTGCTTGGATAAAGGATAAGAAAGATAAACCAAAAACAAAAAAAAACAAAAAAAAATAAAAGAATAAAGGATGGTAGATAAAGAGAAAAGGTAAGCCCCATACCAAAAAAAAAAAAAAAAAATTCTGAAAGTGTGCAAGTCCAAATGCCACTACTTTTGATGAAACATTGTTCAGCCATACAGCTTAATCATGGTCGAACAAATTTAAATTGATTATTGATAAGTTAGAAATGAAGATTTTCCAAACTATTTAAAATTGACTTATCAGTAGATTAGGGTAGGAAAAGATATTGGTTCCCAAAGCTCAAATATGAACCAAAGAGAAAAGAGAGGGATGAATGACAAATTCCAAATTATAGCCCTCAGTTTTTGTTTTACTTTGTGAAAAAATAAAATCTATGTGCTGCTTGTCCAAAATGCCACAGCTGATGACAAATCAAACTACTTAACCTTGATTTGGTCATGTTTTAAGTTTTATGTTGATAGATTAGAGAATGAAAATCCGTCAAACTGTTTAATCTTGACAAATAAGTAGATTAGGTAGAGAATAAAAGAGCTCATCAGTCTAATCTGAGCCTTTGGATGATATAAGGGTAGAGGTAGATAGTTTTCTCTCAAAAGAAAAAATGATGTCCAGGGTTTGCCAGTCTAAATGCACCCAAATGAAGAAAAATGTTAGGAAATGTATGATGGGGAGGTAGAGTTGATGTTGAAGCAATCATGTTTTTTAGATTTTAAGATCATAGCTTCAAAGGACAACAACAAATCAACAATTGAAGAAGGAGGAAATCTACCAAGCACAAACAAGGCACTGATTTACAAATTCCAGAGATCTGAACTCTGAGGTTCTTGACACCTCCTGAAGGAGCATCCCTCCCCAAGTGGAGCCACTGTTAGTCATTAGTATTTTTCACTGTCTTTGGATGACTATAGAATGGTTATAGTTTTCTAAAAACAATATTCCTTGAATATCTTGAGTTTCAAAAATCTCACTACCTTCATTATCCCAATAAAAAACATTTTTCCCTATCTATCAGTTTGCCATCTCAAACTCACCCTGTTGCTCTTAAAAGACTCATTATGGATTTATACCTCTCATTTTCATCCTTTTTTCCTACCTAAGACCTCATTTCCCCATTTTCCCCTGTCAATAAACTCCATCCTCCCTCTAATATTTCTTGTTGCTAACTCATTCCCATGTTCCCTTGAGCGTAGCAACACTTTTGGAAATGCTCTTTTCACTTGAAAGTTTTTAAGTCAAATTCCATTAAAAATTAGGTCAAAAAGCACTCCCATTAGGTCACTAGGATTTTGCATTTCTTCAAGGTCATCCTTTCATTCCGATGAGGTCAGCACACATATGAGAAGGATTGATTATGATAAACATTCTTCTGGCTCCCCAAAATCCTTGGATGTTTCAGGCACCGCTTTTCCTTTGCTAGAATCTAGTTCAGATATAATAGAATGTCGAGACATGGTTATTTAAGAAAGACCTAAATTTTCCAAGGAGTATTATCTTCTCAGTTCAGAACCTGCAAGTGAGAAAAATGGACAAAGTTTGGCACTTCTGCAAAGTTGTTGGAAGATTTATCAGCAGAAAGTATTGATGATGTAGATTGTCTACTCCTGAATGAAAACAATTTATAGCAAGGGAAAGAGGAAAAATTTGGTCTTGTAGATGACTAGGGTTATAAAATTGTTAGTCCATTTGAGTGCCATAGTAGTGATTACTTTCAAGAAAATAACATGGAGGAAGCACACAAGGCCAAACATGAAGAAAGTCTATCAGAAAATATTGATGGAATATGGAATAAAGGTAAGGAGAACTGGACAAAAATGAATGAACTTGAAAGGGCTATAGAGAAATTAGAAGACAACACTGATGATTGTTGTAAATAATTGCAGTCACTTAGAGATTTGAAAAAGGTGGCCAGAGAAGGTGGAAAAGATGAGTTGAATTTTATGGTGGAAACTACAGAAGATTTTGAAGATGCTACTATATGTAATAATTAAATCCTAAAGTTGTCAAAGTGAACATTTCAAGCCTCAATGAGCAAAAGAAAATATAACTCAATGACTTCCAACCTACAATGAAAAAGTGCTAAAGAGTATTAGTGAGAAAAGGAAGAAAAATTCAAAACATTAGAAAGTGGGTTTATAAAGTTAAATAAAATTCCACATATCTATAAAAGCTCAAAAAACACTTCAAAGGAGTCATTGTTTCCTTTCAAATAGTAAGAGCCATTCAACAAAAGAAAAATTAGTGAATTTTTGAGCGAATTTGGTCAAACTTCCTTGGCACTTCACGTTCAGCACTTGGCGCTGCGCGTTTACCTTGGCGTTGCGCGCCTAGGAGTTGGTGCTATGCCCTTGCCTAATTTCCTCAATGCATTTTCTGAAGGCGTTGCGCACCTGGAACTCGGCGGTGCACCCTTGCAGAGGCTCTGTGCGCTTACCACTGGCACTGTGCGCTTAGCCAGAGAAGACTGTGAAGTGATCCATTAGTCCAAATCACTTCAAATCTCCTTCAAATCTTTGACAAAGTCCTCCAAAGCACTGTTAAGTGGTAAGTGCATACCATAACCCATTTTTAAGTTATTTTGGTCATCATTTAATCAATTGAAGTGTAATCCTAATAAAACCCTAATTTTAGGCTTGTAATCATTTTTTTACCCTTATTTCATCCTCCTATAAAGAAAATCAATCATAAACAAGGGTAATTACATTGATTGAGGGTTTTACATTCATCTAGTTTTCCCCTTCACTCACTCCCTTCATTTGTTCAAACTGCCATTTCATTCCCTTCCCCTCATCTCATTTCACTTCCACCCTAGGGTTTTATAAAAAGAGAGTTTAAAATGTCTAAGGGAGAAGATAGTGTTGTTGAGGAAAAAATGCCAAAGAGGCATGATCATAAGGGAGGGAAGATAAACAGTTTTGAACCCATCAATACAAGAGAACTCATGACCTCTCCCCTCACTGTTTCTTCCTTTAAGCATGTGGGATGTTTTGACTTTTGTGAGAGAGTGCAGCAAGTCCAAAATCACCCAGAATTAACAAGACTATTCATCATAAACCTACATGAAAAGTAGGTCAATCTTGTCATGGTCACCTTCGATATGGCTACAAATGCCATTGCAGCTGCTACAAGAATACCTAGTGTGGGAGAGAGGTGGTTTAAAGAAGAAAACTTGGACTTGAGCTATTATGAACCTTTCCTCAAACCTAGGTACAAAGATCACAACAAATCCATTTTCACTTTTTCTCATCTTCTTGACCGGTATGTGCCCATGATGAGGATAATAATGAAGTATTTCACTTGTGAGGGAAGGTTTTCCCGCCTCTACTCATATCATTTCCATCTTCTTATGCATTTCACTAGAGTTAGAATGCTACACATACCATATTATATTTTCTGTAGCATTGACAAGATGGCTTATATAGCGAAAAAGGGAGACTACAATCAGGAAATGCAAAGCCTTTTTCATCATTCACTTATCAAGATGGTGGTTATGCACCAGCTTCAGCAGAAGAACATTCCATGGGATACCTTCATTTCCCATGAGGTTTTCACTACTCCACCTAGCCATCATCAGCAGGATGTTCCTTCATCATCTCATCCTCCCTTATCCCCTTCTCCATCACATCCCACTGCTCATACATCATCACCCACTCTCATCCATTCACCTCATGTTGATCCTTCCTCATCACCTTTCCACAACCTTTCACCATCATATCATGACACCAGATCATCAAGTGAAAGGGACATTGTAGCAGCTGGCACTAAAATTATTGACATTGAGCCATTTCCTTTGACATATCGGAGAGGCTACAGGCATGTGTTTGCTTCACTTGATGTGAAAGAGGCCATGCCTTCTTCATCAGCAAAGAAAGTAGACAAGGGCAAAGGAAAGGTCACGGAGCCTATCACTGTTGAGGAGGAGGACAAGCATGAAACTGAGCAGGAGTTTCAGTTAATTGACCTTGATGATGAGGATGAGGTTAGAATCACAAATATATTGATCAAAGGAAAATTTGCCAAGATTAGTGAGCTCCAAACTAATCTTGGTAGAGAAAAGAATGTGATTAACTTTCTTGAGTTAGAGAACCAGCAGTTGAAGACAAAGCATGCCATCAATGAGGTCAGGGAAATCAGAGCTCAGAAAGAGGCAGGAAAGGCCAAGGCTTTGCTAGATGAGACCTTGGGCAGTTTTGATGGTAGTGATGATGAGGAAGATTAGCTTCCTAGACAGAGACCAAAGACCATTGGACTGAAGAAGGCTTTAGCTCAGGAAAGGCAAAAAGAGGTAGAATTAGCATAGTAGCTCACTCCAAGTGAGTTGCTTTCCCTAGATATTGACGGAGATAGAGATTCTTGGCTTGAGAGGGAAAATTTGCATCTAGAGGTGTTACCCAACATTTTGTCATTGTCCCTGCAATCCCCAACTCACACATTGTAGGGTCGTTTCTGTGACCAATAAGCAGTGTCATTATTTTCAAATACCATCCTTGCATCCCTTTTGATGAAAGCAACATTCTTCTTGTTGACATTTCCCTAAGAAGAGCTGTGAAAATCCCTATTTTTTCCTTGGCGCGAGTAGCCTATTACGTCCTCGCGCCAACCTGGAAATTTAACATTGAGCCCGCGCCACTTGGCGCTCTGTGCCAGTTAGACACCCATGCCAAGACATTTATGGAATGTTTTTTTAAAATAGAGGTGGAGGTTCCATTCCAACCACCTCAGGGATGAGTCATTGGGAGTGGTTGAACTGAAACAACTACGGACTCCTTCCTTTAGTTAGTATTTTCCACCTCCCTTGGAACTCTCCTAAAGGATAAGACTCCCTCCCGCCTTTGTAGGGATCCCAACCTCCTCTTTTCCTTCTATATA
Source organism: Pinus albicaulis (assembly GCA_034641835.2). Lineage (NCBI taxonomy): Eukaryota > Viridiplantae > Streptophyta > Pinopsida > Pinales > Pinaceae > Pinus > Pinus albicaulis. The sequence goes on along the minus strand of CM076573.1, from coordinate 386,358,957 downwards.
AGAAACTATCTCCTTTGGTATAAGCTAGCTGAACACATTATAGAAAAATAGTTGAATAACTGAACTAGAGAATTATATTATAGCTAAGCTGCTAGAGGAGATAGAGTAAGAAAGATTGTGTTGAGAGAGCACAAGTCGATGACTTCTAAGAGAGCTTGAGTCTGAATTCCCTGACCGACAGTTGAGACGTGTTTCGTCTGAACCCCACTGGAGGATATCACGACGTCAAAGCATCGGTTGTACTCTTCCTTCTACTCATTAATATACATGACTACTGTTTGGTTCCACTATTTTGTTATGATGTTTATTTGATACGATATTTTTATCCCTCTTTGACTGGCTAATAGTTGTGAGTGAAACTATGCTGCTATATATTGTTCTTGTTCTTTGTCTTATGTGTAGGTATCTGGGTGTGACAGTGAACGGATCGTGACTTGTTAAGGCAGGAGCGAGAGACCACTACTCTTTCTGCAACATCGACAATGTTGGATTCAAGGTAGGTCAATCTACCATGTCTTTTGTTCATTCATTAACTAGGAAGCAACACTTTAGCGTGTCATTTTGTTACTACACCCACCTTAGGGCTAGAGGGACCATGTTTGTCCGTAGAGAAAATTTACCTTCATAACAAATTGGCGACTCCACTGGGGATCAGTGCGAGTTTGTCGTGTCATCCTGTTGGGTCGGTTTCCATTCTTGGTTTAGTTATATATCTTTTTTCTAGTTTGTTTATTGAGTTTCCATTCTCTGTTCAGCTCCAGAGAGTCAATGTTGAATTATGTTCATTAGGTTAGATTTTTTCCTCTTTTTCCCATAGGTTTCCAGCTTGGCGCATTTTTTGGCTGGGCAGTCGCGTCGATTGGCGCATGTTTCTCTTTTAGCACTCGTGCCAACCTCTGTATGGCACGGATTACAACCTTACAGTTGCGCCCATCCCTATAGGTTTTGGTTTGACCCCCCTAATGTGTTTTTTGATCATTTGTTCCTGCCTCTAGGTTATTTTTTAGTGTGTTTAAGCATTTGGAGACTGTGTAGACTACTGTAGACTTGTTTCCCTCAGTGGTTTGCTCGTTGTCTTATCGGTGTCAGTTAAGACCTTAGGGTTTATAGGTGTTCTTGCACACCGAGCCTTCTGTTTGAGAATGATTCACTTTGATTTTTGTCACTGTCGTTTTGGGTTTTTAGACTGATTTTTCTTGATCCTTTTTTTTTGTTTATTGAATGGTATTTTCGTTTTTTCGATTAGTCCTTCTTCTTCAACACTTTGAGCATCGATTGTTTTTCTTGTTTGGATCGTTTTGAGAACTCTCTTTCTCGTTTGAAAGCTTGTTCCATTAGCTTGCATGTTTTTGTGTTTGTTTCGCTTTGGTTGATTCATTCAATTTCACACCTTTACATTTGAAAAACTCAAACTAGTGTTTATTTTGTTTTCCATTGAATTAGTACAATGTGTGCTTCATTTCATTGAAAAAATAAAAAAAAATGAAACGTTCCTTTGCATAAACTAGCATTTGTCAATCTAGGAAGGAATTTCGTTTTTGCTTGATTTCATTAAGAGCATTAGAAGTTTCTTCGCATATTTTTCTTGCTTGCTTGCTTAAAATATTTATGTCCTTCTTCTAGCTAGCATTCATTGAATTGAAATCATATTCATTTGCATATAGCTTGCATTTAGGAAGTTGAGCTCCACATTCGATAGGGCCTGAAATTGAAACATAATTCAAGATTAACTTTAAAATTTACTCAATGAACCTAAGGCAACATCGGAACTTAACGAAACATTTCTAGTGGTCTAGGCTAGAGACTTGTTTTGGTGTCTTAAAACCTAGTAGATGTCGCTTGCCTTTCGACTTTAGACAACACTAGTACGGACTTGTGCTCCCTGTATCGTGGCGTATATAAAGGGAGACCCCTATAGGTTGCAATACTTTATCCATAGAAAGCCGAGTCTGCCGCTTGGTAACCATGATACACTGAACACAACATTCGGGGAGACTACCTGCACGTACGTCAAGTCCTTGGTCATATCTGTTTCTTTTGATCACCAAGGTGTATATGGCAGTTCACGGAAACCTGGTACACCCTCTTGCTTAGAATTACTGAGAAGTCATTTCAATCTTTTCTTGACTCTTTAAATAAGAGAATATATCATCGAGCACTTGTCCTTTCATGCTCGTTTCAAATTGAAAGTGACTAGAGTCATCTTTTATATGTTTCTTGACTCTTAAAACATGAAACAACAGATTTTGGTTTTGGTGTTATAAAATTAATCACCTACGATTACATGCCCATTAAAGTTTGTTACTTGGTCTGATTGATTTCCTTGGTTCTTGATTCTGGCACTTTCGATTGGTTATCTCTTTTCCTTCTTGTTTTGATCTACAGTCAAAGTGGCGGAACATCTAGTTTCGTCGTCCTCACTGCCTCCTAGTGGTGGCTCTTTTTCAGACGTTTCTTTTGAAACTCCTCAATCCACTAGATCTGTCGAGTTCTTGCAGCCCATTCTACAGTCTATCCATCCCCTTGCTACTCGATCTCTGTTTAACAAGCCAGTTGAGTTCAATTGGCCTGCTTCAAGTGCTTGGTCTGGTTTTGGGGAAGAAGGGGAATTTCCTCCTCTTACGTCAGGATCGCCTTTTGTTGCTGCTGCGGTACCTTCTAGTGCCCGTAGTCTTTTTGAAGATCTTACAGAAGACTCAGATATGGATTATTCCAGTCCTATTGGTAGTGACGGAATGCCTGTATCCATAGGAGAATATCAACTCTTTCCTGAAGATATTTTTCATGCCTCTGTCCAATCTTCTTTGCCTTCGGTGTCACTACCGGCTAGCTATAGGTATCTAAGTCAGATTATGTCTGGTGTTGCGTCCATTTCACAATCCAGCACAGTAAATCCTCCTCGGAGTTCGGTCCAATCTTCATCAGTATCGTTACCCTCGGCATCAGATCCATCGGTTACCATTACGTCCGTTCCAATTCAACCTAAATTCTATGTGGCTTCTAGTTTAGTTCCCACTATCCCTGTGATTCCTGGTGGTTTCACTTTTGAAAAATACCTGTTAGTTATTCAGCAGCAGAATTCTCAGGGTTCTCAATATCCCCCTCCTCCTAGAGATCCTCGTTTTCATCATTATGATGATGTTGATAATCCCATATATTTGTATCCGTACCATTATGATGACCGTGGGAATCCATTTTATATGCCTCCTATAGATCCTTATCAGGCCGTTTATGATCCTTATCAGTCTGTTACTCATTTTGGACCTAAATTTCCTGTGCAACCCTCTGGCTTACAAGGACAACCCTCACAGGGAAAACGTTCAGCTCATCAGGGTCCTGCTTTTGGTCCACAGGAACAACCATATGGTCCACAAGGCCAACCTTTACATGGAAAACCTTTGGTCCAACATGGACAACCCTCTAGTCTCTCGAGTCAACCTCTGGTTCAACCAGGATCATATTTTGGTCCTGGGGGGGAATTTTTTCAACCACAAGGACAATCCTATGGTCCGTCTCCAGGTCAACCTGGTCATCAGGGACATCCTAGCCCGTCTCAACCATCAGGCCAACCTTTACCACAAAGTCAACTTGGTGGCCCTCGACAACTAGTTCAACCAGCTCAGCAACCATTGCAACCTGCCCACTAGCAGATTCCTTTGTTTTTGCAGCCGGTTTTACTTGTTTATCATGCTCAGCAGCCTGCTCGACCTACTTTGCAAGGTCAACCTATGCAACCACAGGGCACTTATTACCCTCAAGATTCACATCAACCAGTATATAGTGCACCTCAGATTTCGTACCCTCAAAATCAACCTGTGTATCAGTAACCTCAAAGTCATACCTACATTATGCAGCAAAATTCTTATGCTACTCAACAAGGACCTCAGTGGTCTGATTCAACTCAATATCCTAGTCCTTAATCCCAATATCAACCGAATCCTATTTTTAATCCCTATGATCCGAATTAGTCAGGACAGGACAAAATCCTGTTCGGATTGGGTGGAATGTACATACAGGTCCTTATCAAAGACCTCCCATGAATTTCACTACTTATTTACCGTTTCTTCCTACGTTGGAATTACCCGATGTGTCAAAGTTGACAAATGATCTTATTCTTCATAATCCATATTGGCCTCCGGTTCCGACCAAGATTCCTAGTGATTGTCCTAAATTTGAGGGTAAACCTGGTGAAGACCCCCAAACACACGTGATGACATACCACTTATGGTGTTCTTCTAATTCTTGGGTTTACGATTCTATTCGTCTTCATCTTTTCCAGTGGACTCTTACTGGTGCCGCTGCAAAGTGGTACATTGAGTTGTCTCATGGAGTTTTCCAAGATTTCAATTCTTTAGCCATGGCGTTCCTTACACATTTTCAGTTACCGATCCGCTACGAGACTGGGACACATCTCCTCACTTCATTGAAATAGGATTGAGCTACTCATATCTCGGATCATATTCATGAGTGGCGGCGTCGGCGTTGCATGATCAAATTTGAGATACCTGATCAGCTTTTGACTCATTGGAACCTCCAAACCGCCAGTGACTCCATCCGTTAATGGTATTATTGGTTCCGTATCGCAGACTTCTCAAAATTCTCCTTCATCTAACTCTGGGAAGCAGAAGTCTACTTTTTCCAATAATGTAGCTTCTCAGTCAAATTCGAATTCTGGCATACCCGCAGAAGTGAATGTAGTTCAGGCCAATCCTACAAATAACACTTCCAAAGGTAAGAAGAAGGGTAAAGGTAAGGCCAAAGCCGATACCCTGAAACATGATTCTCCAAAAACTCATTCTGCTGATAGTTCTCAACATAAACCAAAGTATCCTTGTTTGATTTGTGATGATGAGCACCTCACCAAGGACTGTCCTCGATGGTCTAAAGTGAGTCGATTTCTCAAAGGCTCCCAAGGAGCTTTGACCATTCTTAAAGAACCCTTCCTCAGCAGATTTAGATGGTAGAGCACCCTCATTCCTCTACTCCATCTGGTTTGCAAGTGTTCATGATGAACGGTTCTGCACCCATTTCTATTTCTACTCGATCGAAAGATTATTCTGGTTCGTGTCAAGCAGCGGGGAAAGAGATCCCTGATGGTCCTCCTCCTCCCCCTATTTTTGGTCCTCTTGAGATTGAACGACCTAACACTGAATCCGTTGTGCGACCACCTTCCAAAGGTGTACTCTGTAAGTCTTCATATAATCCCAACACACGTGTCGCTTAGCATTACAGTATTGTTGAAGATTTGGCTCAGGCACCATCCGCAATGTCTGTGTTAGAAGTACTTCAGAGTTGTCCTTTGCAACGGAAAGCTTTGCTATTTGTGATAGGTGGGATTGATCCTGCCGATACTAGTGTGCTCACTTTTGATTTAGAGAATTTCGTCCCGTGACTCCCACACCAAATTGCGCTTATCATTCAAGTTGGTATTAATGGTTTGAATATTCACTCGGCTGTCGTGGACGAGGGTTCATCTACTTGTGTTATGTCATCTACTTGTTGGAAAGCCATTGGTTCTCTAGCTCTTACTTCATCACCCAATGCCCTTGAAGCATTTGATGGAAGAGCATCTAAACCTCTTGGTGTTATCGCTAGTTTACTGATCACATTAGAAGGGAAGACAATCAATGTCAAGGTCGAATTTGTTGATGAAAAACTCAATTATAATCTTCTCCTCGGTCACAGTTGGACTCACGCCATGTTGTGCGTTCCGTCCACTCTCTTTCGTGTTTTGAAATTTCCGCATGAAAGAAAGATTATTGTTGTTGATCAGTTGTCTTTTTTCACTTCTTCTTCTAAGAAAAACGTTTCATACGTGGACAAGATTCCTACTCCTTACGAGAGTGTCGTGCGAGGCCTTTTCAAGGATCCTGCCCTCATGGGTGTTTTTCCTCTTCCACCACCAAAGATTGTTTAGGTAAATATGATTTCTCAAACCAATGACCCCTGAGTTATCCCTTCTCCTGAAAAAATCAATTCGTTCGGCGATTCGATGCCTTTGAGGCCAATTGAAATTTATTATTGTGAACTCATTTCTGCATCAGATTCTGATTCTAATTCTACTCCTTTGAGCATAAATCTCGACATCTATTCTCAATCCGCTTGGCTTGGTAATTTTGATTCACCGGATCCTTTGAAAGAAGTGTTTCCTTCTGATGAAGCTATATTGGAAACTTTGTCTCTCGACGATTTGCTGTGGGATGATGGTCATCATTGTTCCCCGTTTTTACCAAGCCTCGGGGCCATGTCTACCTGTCTTGAGCATTTTTCCTCTCAAGTTCCTTCTCCTCCGCTTCAAACACCTGTTTAGGTCCATGAGGTTTTTTCGGAAGGTAACTTGAGTAACATCACTCAGACGATGCCTATCGACATTTCCATTAAACCGAGAATCGTCGAGAACATTCATATTGGGGTTACTTGCTCTTTAGATGAAGTGCAAGTTTATACTAGCCTTTTTCGTGGATTCTGTGATGTCTTTGTGTGGTCCTATGAAGAAATGCCAAGTATTGATCCTAGCATCATGGTACATGAGATTCCTACTTACCCTGGTTCGAAACCTGTTCGTCAGCGTCTTCATCCGGTGCATCCTAGGAAAGCCACTGCCATTAAGGCTGAAGTGGAAAAGCTTCTTAAAGCTGGTTTCATTTATCTGATTCCATTGATAGAATGGGTTTCTAATATTGTTCCTATAGATAAGAAACAGGGTACTATTCGTGTTTTTTTTTACTATCGTGATATCAATCGATCTTGTCCTAAGGATAATTATCCTACTCCTTTTATCGATCAAATCATTGACGATTATGTCGGGAGAGAGATGTTTTTCCTTATGGATAGTTTTTCAGGCTATACTCAGATCAATATTCTCCTGACTGATCAACACAAGACTGCCTTTATCTTTCCTTGGGGTACCTTTGCATATAATAATCTTCCCTTTGTTTTGAAGAATGTCGGGGCAACATTTTAGCGCGCGATGTCTTATGCCTTTCATGATATTCGTCACATTGTTCAACCTTATCTGGATGACCTCCCAGCTCATTCAGTTAAGCGTAGAGACCATTCTGACCATCTTCGTCATATTTTTCTTTGTTGTAGACACTATAACATTCGGCTTAATCCACAAAAGTGTGTCTTCTGTGTTGATTCCGGTAGACTCTTAGGGTTTATCGTTTCTAAAGACAAAATTCGCCTAGATCCTCTTTGTTGGGTCTCCATAGTTTGCAAGATTGGCAAGTACAAACGCTGCAGAGCCTACATCAAAACCACTTTGGAATCTGAGGATCTAGCCATCCTAGATTCAGAGAGGGATCTCTCTATGTATGTATTCAAAGATATGATCTTTAAGGCTTCAAGTATGATTTTAGGCTAGTTATGAAGAACAAGGTTGTTTGTTTTTATTTGGCTGGGCAGGATAACATGAAGATGAAGGAAGTTTGTATGAAGGGTGAAGGTGTAAGTAAGTGAAAGAATGTTTCAGTTGATAAGACAATCAAGGAATAGCATCAATCCATTGGGCTATGGAGTCATAATAGGATTTAATTGCAGAACAAGTTTCAAGAGTGGTCCATGGGGCAAGTCATCTATGTCAAAGGATCTCTTTAAGTTGATTTTATGGAATGAAACAGTAAGAAATGAAGTGAAGGAAGTAAAACACATGAAGAAACAAAGAACAGTCTAAGATCAGGAAAGTACTTTTAAAATAGCCTACTTTTGACATGCACTTAAGGGAAAAAAACACAAAGTAACCTAAGATCAGGTAAATACTTTTAAACTAGCCTGATTTTGATATACTTTCAAGAGAAAACATTTAAAAACAGAGAATAGCTTAAGATCAAGTAAAGACTTTTAACTTAGCCTGCTTTCAGCATATTCTCAAAGGAAAAAATATATATATATATTTATGATGAACATAAAAGGTAGTCTAAGATCAGGTAAGTATTTTTAAACTAGCTTGCTTTCAACATAATCTTTAAGGGAACTTTTCAAAGAAAATTTTGGAGAAGAAACTAGAGGAAAAGGATAAACATAAAATTCTCTAGCTCAAATTTTATTAGCAGACTTTTAAAGAAAATTCAAAGACAATATCTCAAGTTTTACTCATGAAACATGGGCTTACCAACACTTCACTGGTTATACTCTATTGAATTACCTTCAAATAAACCATCAGCAAAAAACACAAAGGATAAATATTTATCAGTGAGATTTAGGGTACTTCTAGAAGTAAATCCTAGTCTATATTTGTTGTTCTTTATCAGAGAAGAGTGGTCACAATGAAAACATAAAGAAATTAACAATTTACAGTGAGAAACACATCACCATTGACATAGACCAGGATCCCATAAATCAGCTATTTGTATTTGATGTTCAAACCAGTTACAATCTTCCAGCCCAGTGGGTCTTTACAACTTCAAACTTCTCATCTCAGCTTATGTATCTTCAATTCCTAACAGAGCTACAACATGCTTCAACAGCTATTTACATTCAACAGGTATCCAAATACCAACCTCTATACTGTCTTCTACAGAATTATTTATAGAAGAATGAGGAGGTGGAGTGTAAGAAGGGTTCATCTGTTCAATTAATACAAAGTAATGGTTTATTGACCTTTGGGAGGCCTAAGGAAGAAGATTTTGAATGCTCATTTCTGTTTTAATCAATTTTACATTAAGTTTAATCACCTTTAGTCACTTTTGTTGACTTTGAGGGTTTTTGGTAGGTTGGCAGTTAACATTGAGCTGTCTTTAAAAATATCCCTGACTGTGCAATTGATATGCACTCTTTTAGATGAAATCAGTTGGCAGGTGGTATTTTGAGGAGTTATAGCCTCTATGATGGGGAATTTGGAGGCTTCTTCACTGATTGGTGCTGATCTGGCACTTTGAACACTACTTAAGCCTTGATTCTTGCTTTAGGGCCTTTAAAATCACTCCAGAGTCTTTAATCCTTATATGTTGACTGTGTTTACTCTTTTGGGCTTTGTCATTTGCCTTTTACTTTTTCCTACCTCCCTTAACTGTAGGTTTAAACCCTTAATCTTCAACTTTTGATATTTAATCCTTGACACTGTGTATAAACCTTCAAACTGTAAAATTAAGATTTTAATCCTTCAACTTTATCTCGCACACCAGAAATGCTTCAATATTTTGTTCTTTAACCTTTACCCTCTGATCCTTTGGATTTTAACCTTACTTCACTGATTCTTCTTTGTTTTGTTGTGTGCAAGGTTTATTTTGGGTGTGCTGAGGGTTTGATAGTATAAACAGTGTTCATAAAGCACTGATTAACCGTGAAATGAAGCCTGGCAGCTCTTTTTCTTCGTGTTTTGGTCTTCAACAAGTGGTGATCTTTGACCCTGCCCCTTCATAGACAGTGGGAAGGGTTTTTACCTTTAAAACGCCATCAAACCTACATAAGACAAACAAAACATTGATAAAACCCTGCTTGCGTTGGCCAAGCTTCTTTACAGAGATCAGGAAGAAGCAGAAAGAGCAGTGAGGAGAAAAAATGCAGGCGAAGGAGGCTCTTTGGAGAAAACATGCAAAAACCTGGTTTAAAAATGACTTAGGTGTGAAATGGACAAAAGTGGTTTTCAAAATACCATGGGTGGTTTTCACGTGACCCTCGGGCAGTAATGGTTTTGCCCAGAGGGAACGCGATCCAATTGTATCGCACAACATGGTATTTTCAATACCACTGGTATCGTGTGACTTTGGAGTGTTAAACTCCGGACAGTGAAATCACGCGATAAGTGATGACAACCGTCGGATGAGGGCGAAGAGATCTGACGGTGCGGATCGAGCGTGATAGGAAAGTTGCGCGGGCGAGAGCTATGGTGGGAGACAGGTGGCAGCGTGTGATTGGATGGGCGCTTTATGCAGTGGATGGTAGGCCCCAGCGGAGTTTGGTCATCGGGTTTGATCGGGGCCGTTGGATTAAAACAAATCAATGGCAGAGATGGTGAGGAGGGTGACAAATAGAAAGGTTTCAGGAGATCACAGGGTGAAATTTGGGCCATCCGATCCTATGGATCTACGGTGTAGATCCCATCGGGATATCGTTATCAGAGTAGGCAAAATATAAAGAAAAGGCAGGCTTTTCATGGAAATGTCGATGGCTGATGCGATGGGGGCTTAAGAAACAGGCGCAGGGGCATCGTCACGTGGAGGGGTATGTGACCAGGGGCCGAGGGAAGGAGGGCTTATCGCTTTAGTGGGGGAATTGGGGAGCGAGGTAATGTAAATATAATAGCGTTGATGCGATATAAAATTTGTGATTTGATGATTGCTAGCATAAGGTCATGGACGTAGGTTATATGGTGGATAGGGGGTTGGAACTTTAAGCTCTGAGGGGCATAAGGCCTGTGTTTTTAACAGAAAGCAAAATAAGTGGGTTTTTTGTGTTTTTTAATGTATTTTTTGGGGTTTTTCCAGTTCTGATAGAGTAAAAAAGGAAGGGTTTTAAACCTTTAAAAGGATTTATAGGTTTAAAAAGGGATTTTGAAGGTTTTTTGAGGGGAATGAAGGGAAAATAAAAAAGAGAAAAGGAGATTTTTTAGAGGAAAATGGATGGTAAAAAAAAGTCACAATGAGTGAATGAAATGATGAAAAGGGGCTGTTTAGGAAACAGTTTTGAAGGGAACAATAGATTTCTTGTTGGATTTTTGGAGGGAACAACACTTCTTTTAAGGCACAGTAGTTAAGGAACAATAATTAGGGAACAACAGCCTTCAAGAATGAATGATTTTCTATGAAAATGATCTCTTGAAGGCTCAAGGACTGTTTTAGCCATCATTTGCTTATGAAAAAATTTACTGATGGCTAACACTCTCAACGTTGAGGCTATTATCAATCTCCCCTCTCCTTCCTCATTACATCAGTTGCAGAGTTTACAAGGGAAAGAAAATTTTATTCGCCGTTTTATACCTAACTATGCTGAAGTAGCTAAAGTAGTCACACGATTGTTAAAGCAAGGCATTCCTTTTTACTGGGATGATATCGCTCATAAATCTTTCGATGCATTGAAAACAATGTTGGTCAATGCTCCTCTCCTCCACCCTCTAGATTATCATCGTGATTTTTCCCTCTATTTGGCTATCGCTTTCAGCACGACTGCCATGGTTTTGGTACAAGACAATGATGACGATCATGAGCATGTTATTTTTTACTTGTCTCGTAACCTTCTCGACATTGAAACGCGTTATGCTTAAGTTAGCATTGGTTGTTGTTTAAGTTGTTCAACATTTTCGTCATTATATTCTTTTGCATACAGTGACAGTGATTTCTGAGTGCAACCCCATGACCTACATATTGTCTCGAAAATTTATGGGGGGCAAATACTCAAAGTGGATTGTCATCCTCCAAGAGTTTGATTTGGAATTTACTGCTGCCAAATCTAAGAAGTCATTGGTCTTTGTTGATTTACTTTGTTCTCTCCCTTCCGACTCTAATCCTTCTCGTTCTAAGGAATTCATCCCAAACGATTCGCTTTTCTTGATTAGCACCCTCAATCCTTGGTACGGTGATATCATCGTTTATCTCCAAACTTCATCTTTTAGATCCAAGTTGATAAAGGATGCCCACCGACACATCCGCCATCAGTGACAACCTTATCATATTGTTGGAGATACTCTCTATCATATTGGAGTCGATTCCATACTCCGACGATGTTTGACTCTCGAGGAAGCCGAGAAAGCTCTGAATGGCTATCATAGTGGCACCTGTGGTGGTCACATGTCTGGTTATGCTACTGCACAGAAAATTCCTCGTGTTGGTTATTGTTGGCCTTCTATTTTCAAAGATGTATTATCGCAGTTCATAAATGCCATGATTGCCAAATTTATCAACACAAGTTACGTGCGCCACCTGTTCCTCTCCATCCTGTCATTACCGTTGGTCCCTTTATGAAATGGGACATCAATTTTATGACGTGTAACCCTCACTCAACCGGGGGGCATGCTTATATTATCATAGTTGTGGACTACTTCACCAAATGGGCCGAAGCAATGCCTACACTTTCTGTTGACGGTAAGACAGCTGCTCAGTTCATATTCAATAATATTATTGCTAGGTTTGGTGTCCCTCAAGCCATCATTACCGATCATGGTTCCCATTTTCAGCATTATATGGTGGCGGAGTTGACTTCTAAGTTGGGTCTATGTCAAGACAGCTCGACGCCATACTACCCTCAAGCCAATGGCGAGGTTGAAGTTGTGAACAAATTTCTTGTCACAATGCTTCAACGTATGATTGGGATCCACAAATAAAATTGGCATCTCATGTTATTTTTGGCTCTTTGGGCATACCAAACCTCAGTAAATAATGTAGCTGGGTTTACTCCTTTTCAGTTGGTTTATGGCCTGGAAGCTACTCTCCCGATTGAATGTGAAATACCTTCGCTCAAGTTGGTTGTTTAATTACTGCCAAATAATTTGCCAGAAGAAGAGCATCTCCTTTATTTATAAAGGTTGGATGAAACCCGCCACTTTACTTATCTCATTATCAAAGCACAGAAAAAGCGGGTCAAAGCTCATTTTGATCAATTAGATTCCCCTCGTTCTTTTGTTGAAGGAGATCTCATCCTCCTATATGACCAAGCTCGCGATAAGATGGGGGAGGAAAATTTCAACCTATGTGGCATGAACCCTACATCATCAAACGTGTGTTGCAGAATGGGACCTATGAGCTTATTGACTATGAAGGTCATTCTCTTGAAAAACCCAGAAATGGGTTGTATCTCAAAAAATATTTTGCATGAGTCATTCATGTGTAATAGGTGTACATAGGTGTTGTTTTCATTTTTGTACATGTTTTCTGGTTCGGTGTGCTTTGTGAAGGTTTTCCTGCTTATTGGGTCTTGCTTATTGTGCATATGTCTATTACCCCTTATGTCGGTTTCGCGGATGGTGCTTCCCACAGTACCAGGAATTTGTCTTCGGCAGCCTGGGTAATCTATGATATTGCTGGTGGGTTGATAGATCTGCAAGGTGTTTTTCTAGGGAAAGCTACAAACAATGTCGCTGAATATAGCGTTGTTATTGAGCTATTAACCGAGGAAATCAACCTCGGCATACGTGCATTGCTTGTAAATCTAGATTCACAGCTTGTTGTTCTGCAACTCAATAATCATTATTCAGTTAGAAATCGGCACATTTTGAGATTGTATTTATTTATTCGTTTGTTAGAAAGACATTTTGATTTTATTACCTATCAACATATTCCTAGACAAATGAACACATTAACTGATATAGTGGCTAACATTGTATTGGATAAACATTTACATCATTTGTAAAAGCATCATCATATGTAAGATATCCATGTAGGAAAATAGATGTATATATATATATATATATATATATATATATATATATATATATATGTCACATGTTTGGTAAATCGTGCATCATAACGTCAAAATATATGTATGTTTATAAGTTGCTCTTTGAGACACGCGGGGTTCCAAAATATGCATATAAAATAAACCTAGGTGTCTAATCAGCATGATGCTCGTGATAACATGTGTTAGTATGAATCTTTATTCGAAGTGTATGAAAAAGACCACTTTAGCTACGCATAACTTATAGCCCTAACAGCAGAAATGACTGCCAATATCTTCAGATCTGCAATTAGATGATCAAGACAAATGCTACAAAAATCTAGATCTATGCATTAGAAGACATTAAACAATAGAAAAATAAGATTTACTCCATAGATCCAATAGACAAGACAAGAATATATCCAATGAATAATTTTATTAATGGCACCCGGGAGGAAAACACAAGAGGGTGTTCCCTATTCTCCTCAATGGGATGGGTTCTTGTGAGTCCTCAACACTTTAGATTTAGAACTTCTCACTTTTGATGGTGTAGAAAACCCAGACAAAAATGGAAAAGTATGGCTATGATTATGGATCAATATCCAGACCAAGTGTTGAGACCTAGAGTGATCTTTAGGCAACAAAAGGTGACGAATGAATGGGAAAACCCTTCTATTTATAACAAAATATTGGGTTATTCTAGAGATTGGTGCATAATTAAATATTATTAACCAAATCTAGATCCAACTTTTATTGAATATTTTATTATATTTGTTGGAGGGAAAAGGTATTTGACTTGATTCAAATCCCCTTATTTGTAAATAATAAATAAATAAATGATTTATTTATTATTTTAAGGATGTGATTAAGTAATAATAAATAAATAAATGATGTATTTATCATTTTAAGGATATGGTTGAGTAATAATCAAATAAATAATGATTTATTTAATTATTTAAGGGTGAATAAGTCATATTTAACAAATAATATTATTTAAATAAGATTTAAACAATTATTCTTAGAAAATAATAAGATAAATAATGATTTATCTAATTAATTTCCTTGTTTTGGGTTAAATATAACTAGAAATATTAATTAAACTACTATTTAACTAATTATTTCCTGAGGAAAATCAAACAAATGTATATTTGTTTAATATTTCCTTATGGGGTTTCCTGTTTAGACCATAAAAAACTTAATGAAGGTGATTTATTAAGTTATTTTCATAGTGAAAGCAATTTTACTTGGAGTAAAATTGGTCTTACATGGTGTACTTGGGTTCATCTAACGATAATAGGTTAGATGACCAAAAAATGGTGTAACAGATTGCCCCCCAGCGTGCAAGTGTTAGGAGCTAATCGTATGACCGAAGTACGTTGTAAGAACTCAATCACTAAACATCGAAGGGGAGTCAAAGAGAGAGAAGTATAAGGTAAACCAAAGTGCTGAAAGAACTAGACCCCGAGGAGGCGACTTGCACGTGCGACAATTCTTTTTGAGTGGGTACCTGCTATAAGCGACAGGGGAGGCATACCTATGCCCGCCGATGCAATAGTACAAACAATAAGGCGCCCGGAAAACCATGGAACGCAATGATAAGGTATATGCTGGCATAAAAATGAGCCAGATGAATAACATGATAATGAATCCCACATACATATTATGCCTGGGATAACAGCCAAGACTTGTACAACAAAAACTGGGTACATGAGATATAAATGCAACCCAGATGCCCCTGAACACAGGAAATGGCTCTGAAAATCTGATTGATACATGCAAACAAAATGGCGCTGCAAGCAGCTGAGGCCGACATCATCATATGTATGGAGCTGAATCGAAGGTTGTAATGAAGAGGTCATCCGAGTGTGTGGGGGCCTACCTATAGGGCCACCCCCTCATGAGGGTTGAGACATCTCACACACAGTAAGGAATCATCAATGTCATATGCTACATCACTGAACTATCAATTATACGGATCTCGATCATGCTAAAAGGAGCTAGAGCTGAGAAACAATCAAGTCAAAGGGAAATAAGGAGTCCCTTTTCCTGATCCGAGGCACCGAACCAAAGTGTAAGCTGGAACCAAGGTACAAAGCCCTCTAGACCTCTTTTCTAGAATGAATGAGTTGATGTTGACAGAAGGAGGTTCACCATAGGTGAGGCAATAAGGGATCCTCAACTAGGGCGCAGGAGAAAATAGTAGAGTGACTGACAGACTGACACCAATGATGATGATGAAATGGGGGAACTGAGTAGCGAACGGACGACTTCCCTTGGTAGAGCATAAAGGGCATGGATGACCTGTTAGTGACTGACACAACATCATGAGGGGTAGGGGACAGTGGGACTGAAGGCCATAAGATGTGACACGAGAGAGGGACCAAGCAGTGAATGATGGAGGACTATAGCGAGATGCAAACGGACTCGAAATAGACTCCATGATTCCAATGATGACTCAACTCGGATGATGTAAACAAGGGTGACTCAGTGGTGCTGCCACATATGTGAAGGGTCCAATGGGGACCGTAAAATCATGAGTACAAGATGGTAACTCACAACGAAAGTCGACACGAGCGTGGACAAGTATGGAGGCAACATGGTGCCCCCTATATGAGTGTTGCAAGTGAAGAAATTCAATTTTGAGGAAGGGTGAAGTGGCGCTTCTTGGACAAAATGTGTCTTGGTGAAGTATCAAATCACTAACATGTTTTAGCTACCTAAAGACAATAAAACATGCATTTCCAGAAGGAAATGTTAAGGGTAATACTTCTTCAGATAGAGTGCATTGCGAGGATTGGAAAGGGGATGGCCTTCGAATTCCTCTAATAGATATGTGCCCTTTCCCAAATCTTTACTGATAATGTAAGGTCCTAACCATAATGAATCAAACTTCCCATGACCAAGGACATCATGGGCCTAGTCATACACTAGAACAAGATCACCTTCGTGAAAAGTACGAGGTTGGAATTTTCGATCATATTGAGCCTTGGTGCGTTTCTTAGCCGCCTCAATGGTTTGTAATGCAACACGGCGATCTTCAAAAGCACGTTCAAGCATGATAAGTCTCTGTTCTAAAGGTTGGGTGTCAGGGATAAGTTCGATGGCTAAACGAAGGGAAGGGATTTCACACTCAATCGGTAAGACTGCTTCCTCTCCAAAAACAAGGTGGAAAGGAGTGAACCCGGTGGTGGTTTTAACAGAAGTTCTATATGCCCACAACGCAGGGAAGAGCATAAGGTTCCAGTTGGTTTTGTGCTTATCCATCGTTCGTTGAAGTATGGTTTTAAGAATTTTATTGACCGCTTCAACTTGGCCATTACCTTGGGGGTAATAAGAGGAGGAATATTGGTGCTCAAAGCCCAATAGTGAGGATAGCTTGCGCCATATGTCATCTTTAAAATGTTGGCCATGGTCTGAGACCAATTGTTTTGGAACTCCGAATCAAGCGATCACATGGTTGAAGAAAAATAGGGCTGTGGTAGCTGCCGTGTTGTTAAACATTGGCATCGCCTCAACCCATTTAGTGAAATAGTCAACTGCCATGATGATATACTTATGGTTACCAGCTGATGACGGTCGACACTCCATAAATTCTATGCCCCACTTGCAGAAGGGGCCAGCGGAGATGACAGGATGGAGGGGAGCTCGAGGGGCTCATGCCTTGGGGGAAAAATGTTGGAAATTGGGACAGTGTTTGACTACCTCAATGTAATCACCGAAGAGAGAAGGCCAAAAGTACCCAACGCACATAACTTTTTGGGCAGTGGCCAAACCAGAGAGGTGGCCATCGCAAGCATCGCTATGACAAGCACTGAGGACTTGGTTTGCTTCAACGTGTGTGAGATAACAACAAATGACAGAATCCACACCGCGACAATAAAGGTCTCCACCGATGAGAAGGTAGCAGGGGGCCTAGTGTCGGATACGTTGTTGAGCATCATAGCCAAGATGGAGATCAAAATTTTGAGTCCAAAAATAAGTGAGGATGTCCCCATACCAAGGGTCATCAATGGTAATGGCGAATAAGTGTTCATCGGGGAAATTATCATTAATTGGAGAATCCTGCATACCTATAGGTAGTTTGGAAATGAGTTCAGTGAGGGCTAAACCCTTCTTACTTTTTGGTGTGAAAAATTCAAGATCGAATTCCTGGAGGATCACGATCCAACGGGTGCACTTCCCACTGATGATTCGAAAACTCAATAGGAAGGCCATGGGGTTGGAATTAGTCACGACCTTGGTGGAACACATGAGTATGTAATGATGAATTTTTTGGACTGAGAACATGACAGACAGTGCTAATTTTTCTTCTTGTGAGTAGGATACGGGATCTCCTACCAGGTTCTTACTGAAATAATAGATGACATGCTCAATTTCGTTGTCATATTCCTAAATAAGGACTCTAGTGACTGAGTGGGTTGAAGCGGAGATTTACAGGATGAAATCCCTATCAAAGTCAGGCGGACGAATCAAGGGAGCGGATGTGAGACCATGCTTCATGGCATCAAAAGACTTTTGAGCATAGGCATCCCATACAAAAGGGATATTGGAGTGGAGAAGTCTAAGGAAACCATGTGTGGTGGTGGCATAGTCGGGTACGAACCGGCGAAGAAAATTAGCTTTGCCTTGGAGGCTTTGTAACCGGCGTAAAGTGCGGGGGGTCGAAAGCTCAAGAATGGCTTGAACTTTTAATGGGTCAAGAGAGATACCATCTTTAGACACAATGAAGCCTAAAATATGGCCAACAGGCACACAAAAGACACACTTCAGCATGTTGAGGTGAATATTATACTTGCAACATCGAAGAAAGACGGTGCGCAGATCATGAAGGTGTTGCGCCCGATGTTTAGAACATGCAGTAAGGTCGTCTAAATAAGCAAGGATAATGTGAGCCAAGTCATGGAAACAATAGGACATAGCCCATGGAAAAGTGGCTCCTCTGTTTTTAAGACCAAATGGCATGACTCGATAGGCAAAGTTTCCCCACGGACTAATGAACGCGGTTTTGAGTTGATTAGCACGATGAATGACAATTTGGTTGTATCCAGAAAAACCATCCATAAAAGATAGCACCTCGTGCCCTGCACACTCATCAATGATTTGGTCAATGAATGGTGTGGGGCAGTTGTCTTTGGGACAAGCTTTGTTCAGATCGCGAAAGTCAGTGCAGACACGGACTGTGCCTTGTTTCTTGAGAATGGGAATCGGATTGGACACCCAGGTGGTGTATTCAATGGGATAGATAAAACCAACCTGTTTGAGCTTATTGATTTCATATTTGACAGCTTCACGTCTGGAAGGATTAATGGGTCTCATATTTTGAAGGACAGGATTGGCATAAGGCCATGTATCGATATGGTGTTCGACAATGGCAGGATTAAGTCCGAGAATTTCTGAATAGGACCAGGAAAAAATATCGCGGAATTCTTTGAATAACTTGGTGTAAGCTTCAATCTCTTCTGTGGTGCAATGGGTGCCCAATGTGATATTTTCTTCAACCCCTGGTTTGTCAGAAATGTCAATTTTAATGGTAGGAGAGATATTGGCCATATTTCCTTCTCCGAAAGCATCAGGTGTAGCGATGGGATTTCTAAACCAATCGACTCTATTAGGAAGGGAGTCTTTAGTTTCCACAACATATTGGTTGTGGGACTGCTACAGGAGGAAGTACGCATGGTGGTGCATATCATTCCATGGAAATTCAGTTTAAAATGGGTCAGTGCTTCCATAATGTCTTCATCGGAGTGAAATATGGGTTGACTAGCAGAAGGAGGACCACTTGTCGTGGTAGAGCTACCTGACTCATCATCATGTGAAAAATGGCGCACATGTGCAACGTCATGGGGAGTGGTTGAAGGCTCCATCACCTTAGCATTAGGAGGAGGGATGCCAATGGGAGTAGGAAGATCTGAAGCAGAATGCGTGAACAAGGAGAGGGGGTGCTTGTCCTTTGGTGCCCCCTTGCGAGCTTTGCCCTTCTCACTCGAGACGGTCGCAACTGGAAAAGGTTCCGGTTGAGGTGATGGAGGCACTAGTGTAGTGAGAGGAATCAGAGAGACCGGTGGAATCGGTGTCAAAGCAAGGTAAGGTTTGGGGGTAGCGTCTGGAGGATCGAGGGGGTCACGAGTACCATCTGACGGTAAAGAGCCAGGAGAAGGAGGTTCAGAAGGCTGATCAGAGTACATCATGAAAATCTGGTAATCAGGAGAACCAGATGGGAGAGGTTGAGTGGCCACCTGTCCTTCAGGTGGTTGGGTGGCCATAAATCCCTGCTGAGGGAAAGGATTGGTAAGCACAACTGGTTGACTAGGTGCAGGACTGGGAGGAACAGAAGGATTGGCTTGCTGTCCTCACAATGTTGCTTAAGACTCCCATAGTTGTCTCATTTGTGGTAGAAGGGGACAATCATGTGTATAATGACCATAAACACCACAACATGAATAAGGCTTGTTCGTACGAAGAGGCCTATCTTTCTTGGGCTAAGTGCCTTGTTGCTGGTTTGTGGTGTAAGGAGCATTACTTTGATTAGGTCCATGATTACCAGAGTCAGCTTGATTTTGATTTCCTTTCCTCTTCCTTTTTGAGGGAGGAGGATTAGTCGTTCCCTGCTATGCGTACATCTGCCCCAGAGGGGGTGGTGGTTGCTGTTGCGGGGGTTGAGAAGGCAAGGGAGGAGGAGGTGCTAATGTTGTAGGAGCTGGAGAACCAGGCTATGGATATGGATAATAAGGAGGTTGGGTAGCAGTGTGGTAAACAGGAGGTTGGGAAAAACGAGGAGGCATGTCGTATCCTGGATACGTTCTACTAGGAGGAGGAAAAGTGTCGGAGGAGCTGGCCCCTCCCTGAGAAAAACCATAGCCCATGGGAGGTTGATCATACAGATTAAAGAGAGCTCCAACGATACCGTCGGTGGCATGAGATGCCCCCGGTGCATTGGCACCACCAGGTCTGGGAAGATCAGGTAGGACAGTATAAACATAACCCGATTGAGCGTAGATCAAGTCATACTTTAACGCAATCTGGAGAGCGGCTTCTTCAGTTTGAGGAAAGTGTGATGCGACGTCTTTCCCGATAGGCGGAAAGAGAGTCCTAAGGAACCAGTCCATGTAGACACGGTCCTCAAAGGGAGGGGCTCGACATAGGCTCCTTCTTCTCTGCCATTCCTGAACATGGTCAGAAAGGCGGGTCGCAGATGCTTGGCGAAAAGAGGTCAAGAGCTCGGTACTAGTGTCATAACGTAGGGGGGAGCTGGAAAAAAGACAAAAAATCCCGGGCGAGGGTCGCAAAGGTGGTATGAGAGGAAGGGGCCTGATCTACATACCACTTAGAAGCTTCACCTGTAAGCGTTCGTTGGAACAATCGAAGACGAATAGATTCATCGATAATGGAATAGACGAACACCACATGTGGAAAGATCGAATATGATTTGAATGATCTTGTCTAGCAAGACCTTTAAACTTTTGGATGTTTAAAGGGAGCTTTGTTGGCATAGCAGGCCAACTAGCGTCATGGTGTATAGGGTCATTTATCAATTTGTCAAAATCGGGGAGGCTGAGGCCTGCCATGAAAGGGAGCAAGGGTGCTGCCGGGGTAGTGTCCATGGCAGTCCCACTAGTGGTATTTCTGGTAGGAGGGTCGGGGTTACCACCAGCATTAGGTCCTGCACCAGACATAGTGAAGGTGTCAGGGGGAGAACTGGAGGCGGGACTGGAAGGAGAACCCAAAGGACCAGAAGAAGAGTCGGAGTGCAAATCAAGAAGTCTCTGGGATAAACGCCTTGGTGGCGCAATGGTGACGTCACAAACACAACACACGGAAAAAAGAGACCAACAAGGGCAGTAAGGTGTGGGATTAAATGATTTCAATGTTTTAGAGTCTTTTCTTAGCGGTGTTAACCAAGCCCTTTTTCGCTTAGGGTGTGTGTGTATAAGTGTGTAAATTTTAATTTTTAAACCCATACATTTGTAGAGAAAAAAGAAAAAGAGTTGTTGTATAGTTGTAAATAACCCTGCAAAAGACAATATATAGGCCTGCAAAACAGAAAATAAACAGCTAATAATCTAAACCCAAGAAGGTGGGCCTCTCAAAAATTAGTCTATAGGTTAGTAAAAAACTAAACTAAACACACTAAAATAAGTTAATATATCTTGGGTCAAGAGGGACAGAGATCTAAAAGACAAAATCTACTGGAAAGTGGTGTTGAAACCAGCAACAAATCAAAGGAAAATTGTTGTAAAAAAGTGGTGGCAAAAGGCTTTCTCTAGGAAGGAAGAGGAGTGCCCCCTATAGGAAGACCCAAACAAAGCTAAAAGAGGATATTTGGATGGATAACAAGTCGATCTGGAGTGGATCTGAAGATGAGGTATCAGATCTGAAAAAATGGCTGAAGACTCTGAAATTTCAGACAACTTGCAACAACAAAAACTCTTCCACAAAAAGTGGAGGGTACTGAAGCCCTAGAGAGCTAGGTTCCCACTTATTTGAGCAAAATAGAATAGTTACAAGTCAAAAACATGCAGAGACGAAGGTCAGACAACCCTGAACAGAGGCTCAGCAGAACCCGAAAAACTTTCAGAAAAATCCCTGCAGAAAGTCTGGGTCGCAGTTTTTGGCCTGCTTTCAACAGAGGTTGCACTTTTTGGGCTGTAAAGTGTGTCCTGGAGGTCGAGGTCGCAGGTTTTGGGCAGAAAAGTGCGACCTACACTTTCGGTACTCTCGGCGGCAGATTTCTAAAAAAATTGTCGTCTCAACTGCGGCTAATGTCTGTCACCTGTGCAATGGGTTTGAAAATACATGGAAGTTAGAATTTTTATAGTTTTAGGGTTTTGTGGGTTAAAACAACATCAAGAATAAGAAGAAAAAGGTGCTGAAGAGAAATCATAGGGTTTGAAGTAGCTGGATATGCAAGGATCAGAAAAACGACAGTGGTCGTAATGGTAAACCCGTGTGGAGTCATCAGTTATTAGTATGAATCTTTATTCAAAGTGTACGAAAAAAGACCACTTTAGCTATGCATAAATTATAGCCCTAACAACAGAAATGACTGCTAATATCTTCAGATCTGCAATTAGATGATCAAGAAAAATGCTACAAAAATCTAGATCTATGCATTAGAAGACATTAAACAGTAGAAAAATAAGATTTACTCCATAGATCTAATAGAAAAGACAAGAATATATCCAATGAATAATTTTATTAATGGCACCTAGGAGGAAAACACAAGAGGGTGTTCCCTGTTCTCCTCAATGGGATGGGTTCTTGTGAGTCCTCAGCACTTCAGATTTAGAACTTCTCTCTCTTGATGGTGTAGAAAACCCAGAAAAAAATGGAAAAGTATGGCTATGATTATGGATCAATAGCCAGACCAAGTGTTGAGATCCAGAGTGATCTTTAGGAAAAAAAAGGTGACAAATGAATGGGAAAACCCTTCTATTTATAACAAAATATTGAGTTAGTCTAGATCTTGGTGCATAATTAAAATATTATTAACCAAATCTAGATCCAACTTTTATGGAATATTTTATTATATTTGTTGGAGGGAAAAGGAATTTGACTTGAGTCAAATCCTCTTATTTGTAAATAATAAATAAATAAATGATTTATTTATTATTTTAAGGATGTGATTAAGTAATAATAAATAAATAAATGATTTATTTATCATTTTAAGGATATGGTTGAGTAATAATCAAATAAATAATGATTTATTTAATTATTTAAGGGTGAATTAGTCATATTTAACAAATAATATTATTTAAATAAGATTTAAACAATTATTCTTAAAAAATAATAAGATAAATAATGATTTATCTAATTAATTTCCTTGTTTTGGGTTAAATATAACCATAAATATTAATTAAACTACTGTTTAACTAATTATTTCTTGAGGAAAATCAAACAAATGTATATTTGTTTAATATTTCCTTATGGGGTTTCCTGTTTAGATGATAAACAACTTAATAAAGGTGATTTATTAAGTTATTTTCATAGTGAAAGCAATTTTACTTGGATTAAAATTGGTCTTACATGGTGTACTTGGGTCCATCTAATGATAATAGGTTAGATGACCAAAAAATGGTGTAACAACATGTCTTGGCCCGTACTAGCCGCCTCAGCAAGCAGTGAATTCGGTTGGTCACCCCTGCGATATGTCTCTGGTAAGCGCGAGGAACATCATCAAAATGTGCATAATCCAAGACTCCTCGGGTGATCCCCTCCAGGTTGCGCACTATCTCATCTTCCTCGCCACCCTCACCTTGAGGGTCGAAATCGCGAGGGATTCGCCTTGCTATCGGTGACATGCCGACCGATCTCTCTGGGCCAACATCTGCATCACATGGATTTAATGTCAGAACATGCATAAATAAATAAAAAATCATAATACTCATAAAACTTAAAAAATGAGTCTCACCCAAATCTTCATCCCAATCTTCTCCCTCCGGGAGTGGGAGGTCCAGATCATCAATGAATTCTGTACCAGATTAGGGCAAGTACTCCACGACAATTAGATGTCGACGGATCCAATCAAATAATTTCGGCCTCCAGGACATCTGTTGTCCGCCCCCAGCCCTTGGCATCAAAGCTGCTCATTGATCCATCCATGGTTCTCTCGCTGGTGGTGTCGGGATTGTGACCTCCTGTCGCTGAAAAATGGGTAATTTTTCCAAAAAAAATGATACCAGAATAGATCCATAACCAAATTATTTTAGTTTGGTATTTTTTCACTTGGTTAGTTGGCGCTTCATGTTTATGGTCATGGCCTCTGCCCAATTGTAGATGGTCGATGCCATGCAGTCTACAGCAAGAAGTAACTGTGTCTTTGTTGCTTCATGCGGTGATCCCACAACCCATGTGATGGTATGCAATACTACGCGTAGTGTCAAATCTGGGATAGTTTGTATATCAAATTTCCCATTACCTAATCCTTTCTGCGCTCCTTGACATACCTTGTCTATCACCATGGTCATGTTTTCCATGCAGGGCGGGGTGCCGGTTAGGAGTGGTGCTACACCTCTCCGCGATAATCCTGTGATGAAGTACACGTCAGAGACATCAATCTCAAGTTCTTGATCCCATAGGATGAACTTCTCTTGATTTTCTTCCCATATACTGATCAGATATTGTAGTAATTTTGGTTAGGCTCGGAGACATGGTGTTAGGAAGAAATTGAACTTCTCTTGATTTTCTTCCCATATGCTGATCAGATACTGTAGTAACTTTGGTTGGGCTCGAAGACATGGTGTTAGGAAGAATTTTTTCAAACCACAGTTTCTGAGGGCTTCCATAAAATGACAAGAGGGATCTCAGCCCTTACTTGGAGTTGATGAATTTGTGATTGATCTACTAGATTGGCCGCTATCATCGCTGCAAGATTGCACTGTAAAATGGGTAACCATTGCTCCACAAGAGGTAAAAAGTGAAAAGTAATTATTTTTACCATTTTTGGCATTTTATAACTTTTTCACAACCCTAATTAGGTTTTAAAGCATGTTTTTCGATTATTTTATTATATTATTTTCGAAAAATGGGTTTTACACATGTCTCTTATGCAACAACAGGTTTTCATGCGACAATGATGAAGTAACGAGTTATATTTTATATTTTTTCGGACTCGGTAAAAGCACAAAAAAGTCACTACTGGAGTCACCTTTCAGCTCTTTTCTGACTCTCTAAAATTGAAAATATTGCCGAGATTCTTGTCGTTTTAAACTTGTTAAATGGCTACGAAATGATATCTACCTAGTATACGTTTAACCCTTTTTCGGGTTGGGATAGATTATTTACGAAAAAGGAATACCTTAGCCTATCATGACTAAGAGGTTCTCTCAGACACATTGTTCTACCTTTTTGGATCTATGAGACTACTTACGAAAAGGGATTGCTGGAGTTTTCTTTTCTTCCTTCTTTCAAACTCTCTAAAAATGAAAATATGTTGAGTTCTCCCTTTTTTAGACTTGTTAAACCTTGATGACATTGGACTTTGTCACCATGATGTTATTTCAAGTTCCTCCTTCCTAGGGCTCGTAAAATGTACTAGGTTGGATTTGTCCGAAGGAAAAACTTATAGTACAAGCATATGATATCCCCTTCAAGCTTGTTTTAAAAAAATAATTGGGGTACTCGCTAGAAATGGTGGGGGAAAATGGAACCAAGTTTTAATTATGTTGGCAGTATGTCGCTCTTGAACATGGCACTTGTCTGCATTCGTGTCGGGTTGGGGACATCTCATTTCATCATTTTTGCCTCCATGGGTTTGGGTAATCTCTTTTGACCTCTCATCTGCTCTTTGCCACGTCATCATGACCTCAAATCCTTTGATGTCAAATACTGCCATATCCAGTTTCGTGCTATTGATATGTTCAAGAGAAGTTTGCCTCTACAGTTGTCAACCTTCCTCTAATATCCTGTTGGTCCTGATCCACTTTCATCATGTTCCTCTGTCTCATGTCGATGATGTGGGAAACATTATGGCCCTCCTTCGACCAGCTCACTTCCTGTCGACTTCAACTCATTATCTAGGAATTTGATCTAGAGACTCCCTTTTGGTACCTTGGAGCCTGCATGCCTCAATGGCAGGTTTTTCTCATTCGATACAAGGTTCACATCATTGGCCTTTGATTGAGTGATTCTACGAATGTTTGACGTCAAATCACTTTTCACATTCTGTAGATTGTACCTTTTGTACCTTGAGGGCCATCGTCATCATTGGTGGTTTCTCTCACGTCTGTTAACAACTTTCAACATTGGTTGGTAATCAGATGATTTTCCTGCATGTTCAACTTCAACTCATACATTCGCATGCTCGAAATTGTACTTGTTCAGGTCGAGATGGAGTGCAAGACCCTGGATTTTGTCTGATAAACTCCAGGTTGTAGATTTTTGTGGATTATTATGACTTATTGCATGAATCTTTTGATCGGATGGCTGCGACCATACCTGAGTCTATTTATTGATCCTTCCTACTGGATGGTTGTGTCCATACCTCGGATCTCAATTTTTATATACTCTATTATGGATGGTTGTGCCCATGCCACATGATTAATGTATCACAGATATCAGTTATATTTGTAATCGTGGGTCTTCTGATAGTGGTGTTTGGTTCGAATGTGTTTTCATAAAGCATTTCACCCCTCCCTCTCTCTCGGACTTCATACTTTAGGAGGCATCTGTTACACATCATTTTGTCACTGTCCCTGAAATCCCCAACTTGCACATTGGAGGGTCATTTCTGTGACCAATACGCAGTTTCATGCTTTACAAATACCATCCTTGCATCCCTTTTGATGAAAGAAACATTATTCTTGTTGACATTTCCCTAAGCAGAGCTGTGAAAATCCCTATTTTTTCCTTGGCGCGAGTAGCCCATTATGTCCTCACGCTGACCTAGAAATTTAACATTGGGCCCATTCCGCTTGGCGCTCTGTGCCAGTTAGACACCCGCGCCAAGATGTTTATGGAATTTTTTTTAAAAATAGAAGCGGACGTTCCATTCCAACCACCTCGGGGATGAGTCATTAGGAGTGGTTGAACTAAAACAACTACGAACTCCTTCCTTTAGTTAGTAGTTTCCACCTCCCTTGGAACTCTCCTAAAGGATAAGACTCCCTCCCACCTTTGTAGGGATCCCAACATCCTCTTTTACTTATATATAAGAAAATATCTCCTTTGGTAGAAGCTAGCTGAACACATTATAGAAAAATAGTTGAATAGTTGAACTAGAGAATTATACTCTAGCTAAGCTGCTAGAGGAGATAGAGTAAGAAATATTGTGTTGAGAGAGCTTGAGTCAATGACTTCTAAGAGAGCTTGAGTTTGAATTCCCTGACCGAGAGTTGAGACGTGTTTCGTTTGAACCCCGTTGGAGGATATCACGACATCAAAGCATCGATTGTACTCTTCCTTCTACTCATTAATATACATGACTACTGTTTGGCTCCACAATTGTGTTATGATGTTTATTTGATACGATATGTTTAGCCCTATTTGACTGGCTAATAGTTGTGAGTGAAACTACGCTGCTATATATTGTTCTTGTTCTTTGTCTTATGTGCAGGTATCTGGGCGTGACAGCGAACAGATCGTGACTTTTCAAGGCAAGAGTGAGAGACCACTACTCTTTCTGCAACATTGACAGCGTTGGATTCAAGGTAGGTCAATCTACCATGTCTTTTGTTCATTCATTAACTAGGAAGCAACACTTTAGCGTGTCCTTTTATTGATAGAACCACCCTAGGGCTAGAGGGATCGTCTATGTTCGCAAAGAGGATTTATCTTAATAACAAGAGGGCCTGCTAGAGAAGGCAAAGAAGGACACTGACATTCAGAGGAATATGGAAAGACACTATGCCATGAAAAACAGGATTGCAAGGGCCAAGCTCAAAAGATCCCATGTAAAGATTCGGGCTTTGACCGAGTCAAAGGAGAAACTGAAGCTCAAAATTCTTGTTGAGGTGTCCCTCCAGGCCTCCAAACCTTGATCAGCAAAGAAAATTCCAATTTTTGGCACACTTGGTGCAAATTTTGATTTTTGACAATTTAGCACAGAAAATTGGTAGTGGTGTTGCACTCTTTTATGGGCCATCCAAATGGAAAATTGTCAACATATTCATGTTCCTCATGACAAGTACATCAACTTCAGAAATTTTCATAAGATATGGAGCAAAACTGGTCCCTCAAAAAGGCCAAAAACTAGCAAAAAATCATGTTTCTGCCTTCTTTTTGGCCTTGGCGTTGCACGTTTACCAGTCTTGGGAGAACATATTTTTAACAGGGAAGATGGACACCATTTTTGAAACTAGATGCATATATGGAAACTAGACAGTATAATCTTTCCAATGAGCTACATGGAGCTCATTTGGACATTGGGAAGGCCTCCAAAAGTGGCTTACAAAACAGGTCATGTTTCCTGTCATGGCACTACGCATTTGCACTGGATTTTCGCCCCTGTACCTTGGCGTTGTGCCCTTACTAGGAGTTATTGTAAAATTTATTGAGAAGCCTTAAATTCAAACATATTCCAAATTTAGCTCAGAAGTTATGTTAGGAGTTACTATTACAATGAATGAGTCTCAGATATTTTGCCTTGGGCCTTGCATGGTCTCAAAGGTCAAAATGCATTAACTTTGTAATAAATAACATTTGAAACCCTAGCTTAGGATCAAATCCTCATTTTTCAGATAAATACTGCATGGATGCTTCATGTTTTTTGTTGGTTAGTTGGTGGTTGAGTTGAATACCTCATAGACTTTGAGTTGTAAAGAAGTTGGATTTGGAGCTTTGTAACTGTTTTGGACATGGATATCAATGGAACAAGCATATTCACAGGATTCATGAACTTAGTTAAATGGTGATGTTATTCTAATATTGTTATTGTTTCCTTTTGTTTTCCACTTTGTGCATCAATTTCTCTTATAACAGAGCAGAAAATTTAGATTAAGATATGTTGTTTAAAGGCACATTAATTATGTCTGCTTTTTGTTGTTTAAATGTTTTCCTTTGCTAGGTTTGATTGGAGAACTTAGGAGTTCCCTGCTCTCCATTTCCACCGAGTTTGTTTCCTTGAGATTAAATTACTAGAGTTTGGCTAAAGAGTTTATGGTTTTC
This sequence comes from Pinus albicaulis, assembly GCA_034641835.2. Taxonomy (NCBI): domain Eukaryota; kingdom Viridiplantae; phylum Streptophyta; class Pinopsida; order Pinales; family Pinaceae; genus Pinus; species Pinus albicaulis. The sequence continues at coordinate 386,330,049 of CM076573.1, read as the reverse complement.
CCTGTCCTTTGGTTTTGCTTGAAATTTTGTTCTTAAGGCTTTCTTTGAAGTTCACTTACTAGGGTTTGGCTAAATAATTTTATGATTTGCCCTGTCCTTTGGCCTATCTTTCAAAGTCACTTTAAAGGTCTTTGAAGTCTGATTGAAGAACTTAAGAGTTCCCTGCTCTTTAATCATTACTAAAATGTTATCTTAAAGGTTTTCTTTGTCTAAAGGTGAATAACTCGAGAATTTAGGAGTTCCCTACTCTCTAGGGTTTGTTGGATTGTTTTCTTAGGGTTTACTTGGTAAATTTTGGCCAAAGAAGTTTATGGTACGCCCTGTCCTTTGGTTATTTCTTAAAAATATTAATCTTAAAAGACTCTTCTTGTTCTAGTACATGTTAAAGGATTCTTAATTTCCCTTTAAGCTACTAAACTCACAATTTAATGTTCATTTCACACCCACATAAGCTATTAAGATCCATTTGTCTTTGTTAACTTGCCTTTTGGAACACCATTTATTTCTTGTTGTACTCTTCAAACCTTTGACAAACCCCATAGCCCAATGGTTTGAATCTCTCTTACTCTATATGTTCTTCTTAACAAGCAACCCAACCAAAAAAAACAAACAACCTATCATTTTAACTAGCCTAAAATCAGCATCCTAAATCAATCAAGTTATATCTTTTATACAAATATAGAGAGAGCCCTCTCTGAGTCCAGGAAGGCCAGATCCTAGGACTCCAAAGTTGGTTTGTTGTTACCCTTGTTTATTTCGTCTTACCAATCTGACAAATTACAGGGACCTAACAATAATAAGATAGGGAATTAAATATAGGAGTAGTGGGGGACCAATATTCTTTGAGGGATGGTTACCCAAGAGAAGAATAGTCCAAGAAGGTCATACTATAGGAACACCTGGTTGGAGTATGTACCTTGGAGAGACATACATATGCAATTACCAATCTGATTCTTCTTATGAGATTCTTCAGATTGAAAGTGACCATGTACCATTATTAATACCTCCCTAGTTAAGAGGGAGTGTTGGAAAGTGTAACTAGGTTCGGTCTTCATATTGACTATGTAATTATGTATTTATGTAATGAAGAATACAAAGATAATTAAATATATTTTTTGGTATGCTTGCTTCATGGGTTTCGTGAGCAAGGTTTTATTATAGGTAAAAATACTTCTTCTTGATGTCGTTTAGGGATTTTTCATTTGGTCATAAATCTACAAATTAAGAGTCATGATTACGAAGAGTCAAGTCACACTTCTATGCCTCAAGACCTTGTCACATAAGCCTTGAAGTCATGGCTCAAAATGTGGTTCAAGATCAATGTTGGAGTGCCTCCTCAAGTCGGCCTATGTACAATGAAAAATTAGGCTTCTATACCCTTTCACAAGTCGGCTCAAAAGTAGACCTTCATGTCGTCCCAGAAGGAGGCCTATCCTATATATATTCGGACATTTCTACGGCTCATTTGGAGATATAACTTTGGATCAGTCTGAGGCAGAAATGTGAGGAAGAGTCTGAGATATATACACTCATTTAGATTAGTAATAAGTGCGAAGAAAGAATTATGTTCAAGTGTGAAGAACAATGTGGATATAGAATTGCACTCAAGTGTGAAGAAGTATTGTGTCATAGTGCAGATATGAGTATGAAGAAGGATTGTTTTATAATGCATATATAGGTCTGAGTTCAAGCATGAATAAGGAATTTCTTAAAGTGTGAGATTAACACAGGGTTTAGTATGAATAAAAGACTATATAAAAGAGTTAGAATAGGACTGTGTAAGGGTATCTTCATAGTACAAGGTGGATTGTTCTATAGAAGGAAGCAAGACAGTCAACAAGGATAAGTGAAAGCATAAGGTAAGAAACTCTATGAAATAGTCTTGATATCAAGAAAGGATCCCATATAGCCTAAGAAGGACAAATACAAGTAGAGACCGAGATCTCTATATTTGGTGCAGAAAGGTGCAAGACAGTGCAGGATGGTGCAGGAAAGAAGGTTCAGCTCAAGGAGTCAATGAAGAAGCAGTGACAAGTTCTTGGAGGCACACATAGATCAAGGGTCTGAGTCATGGTCATGGTACTTGTCAACTGAAAGTATATAAGAATAATTTCTTGTGGGCTTTCCTCTCCAAGATGGAGAGATTTTTGCCTTGGCTTGAAGAGCCTAATTTTCTGTCTCTTGTGTTTTGTTAATTGACTTGATGAAAGACATAATAATATAACAAGATAATTCACAAGTAAAATAAGTAAGCTCATAAGTAATTATCAAGAGGATAATTTGAATTAAACCTAGCCCTACCTAATTCTCAACATAAGTATGCCTTTGAAATACTTCAGAGATTTCACATGGAGAATTGTAATCCTATCGACACACAACCTCTAGCTACAAACTAGAGGAAGGAGAATTCCACATCAGGTGAAGAGGTGGATTCTACCATTTACAGGTAGCTTGTGGGGTATTTGATGTATATTGTGAACACAATACCCAACATATGCTATGGAATAAACTAGCATAGTCAAGATATGGTGAGGCCTACCAAGCTATATTGGAAGGTCCCAAAGCATGTGTTACCGAACCTCAAAGGCACTAAAGAGTATGGATTATGGTACATGAATATAGAGGGATTGAAGCTCCAAGGATTCACCGATGCAGATTGGGAAGTGATCTGAAATTGTGAGAACAAAGTATTTCTCATACAGAGATTGATAGTAAGGGGCTTTTACTGGTTATTTCACCTTTACTAGAAAGGATGAAACCAGAGGCTACCTGGCCCACAAACTGGCTCTGCCTAAAAAATAAAATTTAATCACTGTAATAGATCCGATCAATGAAAGTATTTTTTTATGTGCAAAGTATTCATTAATCCAACTTTTATATGTGAATAGGCAAGTTTACGTATTCTGCAAATGAAGTAAAGTGGTTTAAAGATGAACTAATAAGTTTTGTTCACTGTATAATCCTGATTGGGAAAAGTGTACTTATGAAAAGTTACTATTTAAAGTAGAAGAATCTGAAATAATGTAGCAAAAATATACAGTATGACAGTAGCAATTATTTAAGCAGTTCACCCCTCTCTTGGGCTACCTCTGCTGGGTCGAACCACACCGCGACATACAAAAGTTTTAAAACTCCACTCCATTTTGAATCACGTTTTTTAAAACCCACGTTACCTCCGCTCCAATGACATCATACAGCACGTTGGGTTTAAAATTTAATATGAAACCTTTGATATGTGGGTTTTTAACCCTTTTGAATATTTCAAATTTGGTTTAGGACTTTAATAACACGTGTGGTATTAAAATTTAAATTTTAATAAGGTTTAATTTAATTTTTTTTTTTATAATTAATTAAAACATATAATTAATAATATAACATATGATTAATAAAAACCATATAAAATATTAATAACTATATAATTTAATTAATTTATTAAACCTTATTAAACATAAAATTATCCCAACACATAAAATTAAAAAATTCCTTTTCCAAAATTGAAGGTTATTGGGCGATTTTAAAATGCAATATCTCCTCCATACAACAACAGATTTGAGTGTCGTTCACGGCTACAGGATCGTTTTGGCGAGCTATTTCCTGTCGTTTTGGTTTGGAACAATTCTGAGCAACTTCATTTTTGAGCATTTTTCTACAAGAGACTTGATCTCCTGATCAGGAAGGGAGTCCATCAGAAAGGAAAAGTACTTTAGGTATTAGCTTCAGTGTTGGGTCTACAATTATTTCCTAGTACAACAGGAAGCAGAGGTATGTGGTACTCAACTCAATAGAGGATGGATACATATGTTGGAAATACTGAGAGGGCAGGTGAATCAGTATTTCTTATCAATTAGCACTTTTTAAATCTTTTCAGATCATTAGTTAATCTTCAATTTTTCTTGATGTTTATCCAGTAACAACATTAAATAATATAACACAATAGGAACATCAATTTTAGGTGGAAAACCCCCTTCGGGTCAAAAACCACCGAACATTTTTCTAGTAAATTCTTTAATATTCAGCCCCAACTGAAATGAAAGGTACAACTTCCTATAATTATATAAAATCATTCTTCTCCAACTCCCACTGGAAGGATTCCCCAACGCCCTGGTTTCTTTAGTAGTCAAATGAATGGATGCCTCGACATCCTAGACCAACCTACCACCCTGAAGCGTTCACAGGCTCCAACCTATAAGTGACTTCATGCACCAACCTAGCACCTCCATGCCACCCAATAATTATTAGAAATAAGACATGAGTGTGGAATCCCATACCAAGTGTTGGTTCTTAAGATACAAACCCTCAATTGTGAAAGGAATCAGTGCTTAATACATTTTAAGAGTGTGTCACAGAAATAATTTTATCATGAGGTATTTTTTCTATCCCTCTGGAAACTAGTTTTATAAAACCCTTAATGATATGGAATAATAAAATATTTCGCAATGCCATTGAATTTTGATATCTGGATGGAAAAGAACAATTGTAGAGGAAACTCAAAGTAATATGTTGTAAACATAGAATCTATTACTTTTAATTTTCACAGAGAATTCGTGGAGAGAGAGGAAACTCAAAATAATATGTTGTAAACATGGAATCTATTACTTTTAAGTTTCAGAGAAAATTTATGGAGAGAGAGGAAACTCAAAATAATATGATGTAAACATAGAATCTATTAATTTTTAGTTCCAGAGAGAATTTTTTAAGGGAGAGGAGTTGGAGTGAAGGAGCGCTTATTAAGGCTATTTAACTCTTACTTATAAACGTAAATCAGAGACCAGATTCTTCATTACTTCACTTCATTCAAGGAAGAAACAACATAAAATGACACAAGAAACACGAATCACCATCAACAGTTGTAGGAAAATTTCTACTTCTTTCATTCACCCATCAGAAAAAGAAGTACAAAATGTAGTTCCCTAGAGGTCCAGAACTCGAAACCATTTTCTCTCTTTCTTTCTTCCTTAAATACAAACAAAAGCAATTTGTAACTTCCGAGCTTCTTGAAACTCCTAGACTGCTTAAAATGTTAAACTACTTATTACATTGCAATCGAGGACATCATTGAATTTTTTATCTTAACAATGAAAACAAAATAAAACTTGAAATACAATCCTTTTTTTTGAATCTGATTTGTTGTTGATGTGTCTCCTTCTGTTTCTGCTGTGACATCGTAATCGTCTGCATAAATGCATCTCTACCTAAATTTTCCCATTCTTCTCATGCCCACAGTGTTTAGTCTTTGATTAATAAACTGTCGCAAATGCATATCGCTATTCTTCACGTAGCGTCAAGTATTTTCTTACCCGAGTTTTCCCTACGTTCATAATTTTCTTTGTAACTGTCATAAGACTAGACTTTAAAATATATTCCATTACCTTTGAAAAATTGTATAGCATCCACTTCTCTGGTGCATTTCAACATTCCAACGTTCTACGTTATAATCCGCTTTTTCCCTTCGATGCAATTTTTACAAAGGAAAAACCCATGTACCCGAACTTAAAAATATTTAGAATTTAGCGATAACTTCCATCGAGTCTTCGTCTTCGTCGCACTTTGCACTTCGACGAATCTCGTTATCTTATGATCACTATCCCTTCTGAGCTTGTGATGTGCGATATGTGAGAGGGTCCCACGGCCGGACTTTAAATATTTTAGATTCGAGCTCCGAACTATATCGCATCCAGTCCTCGTATCACATTTCGCATTTTGGCGATTCAAACTTGTTCTATTCCTCCTGAGCTTTGCGATTGTGATTTACGATATGCTGCCAGGCCATCCACAAGTTATTGAAATTTTTGATGTGCGAGAGGGTCCCACAACTGGAATTTAAATACTTTAAATTCGAGCTCCAAACTATATTGCATCCAGTCCTCGTATCGCATTTCGCATTTCGGCGATTCAACCTTGTTCTATTTCTCCTGAGATTTGCAATTACGATTTGCGATATGCGGGCAGGCCCTCCACGAACGATTGTGATTTGTGATTTGCGATCACGCCCTCCACATGCAATTGCGATTAAGCCTTCGAACACTATTCTACACGTATATTTGCATGAATTGACCTTGACCTATGTGCAATGTTCTGAATGTATCGATCGGCCTGAATCTTGAACTATTCTGCACGTGAATAAGCTTGACTTGATCATTGTTGCATGATTTTCTTATTTGCTGCTCCTCTGGCTTAGATTACACTTCCAATGTTGTTGCTTCCCTAATTTTGGTTCCAGTGCACATGTGATGATGAATCCTTGTTAAGCTTATGGTTATCCTTTTGAGCATGTTACAAGTCTTCTTGAAATTTTAACAATTGTTCCTCAACAACCTTTAATTGCTTATAACCTCTCTTAACTTTTATCTGATTCAAATTATGCTACAACATCCGGCTCCAATTGGGGATAGCACTTTGGTAGCAAAGTGTTGAGAACTTGTATATCAGTAGCCTTTATTGGGCATTGAGTCAAAGAGAACTGGTAGATCAGTAGCCTTTATTGGGCATGGAGTCAATCCCAAATGAGATTTGATCCAGTATGAAATCCTCCCAAAACCTACTACAATTTGGACTTCTTCCTTTATTCTCAAACTGCATATACTGAATTATAAATACTACAACTAAAAATTCTCAACTTCTGAGCTTATTTATGCACAACTCCTATATATGTATTCATGTATGAACTTAATCAGGTGAATTCAGCCTTCCAATGGCACCATTCCAACATCTGCATGTTAGACCTAATGCCTCCATAATGTTGAAATTTGAAGATCGTGATAGCGAGGTACCATGAAATTTTTCCAGATACAAATATTTGCACATACCTTTGCATAAATGCTTGCTGCTAACAAAAGAAAGTTTCCATTTAGTCATCTACTAGATCATAGAACTGATGAGACCACTTTTCTACTTCCTCATTTTCTTGAACATCTTGCTAATGTAGATTTCTTTGAATAGGGCAACTTCCTTCATTGTTTGACTCCTCAATTTGAGGTTGTACGTGAGAAGATTTATTTTTGTTTTCTGCTGACAACCATTTAAGCCGAAATGAGAAATCTAAGGTTTGTTCCTCATAATGCTAATGTTCTTCGTATAATGCCAATTCTTGACAAAAACCTTCCCCCTCCTGCAAACACAGCTGAGGAGCTCCACTAGTTTCTCGTCTATTCACAAAATCATTAAAATTATGAAAATTGTAATGATCTTCCAGGCTTTCAATGTGTAGTTTAGTTGTTGCAACGAATTTTTGAATAGAATATTCAGAATTCTTAACTTCTTATGTTTCAGCAATACATGAATCTTCTGACACCTTTTGAAAATCATTGTTAATCTCTGAATTTGCATTCTCTTGTAAAGAAATTCCAACGTTTTCTTGACAGGCCCTCTTGTCTTCAACAAAACTCGTTCTTTCAGCATGACAGGAAAAATTTCTACAAGCCCACACATTATCTTCAATTTCTTGTGCATAAAGAAACATCAGCTCCAAAGTGCAAGGCTTTCTCTCCTTGAGATAAAAATCCAAGACAATAGAAAGAGCCCTCAAATAGTAAACCATAGCTGCAGCGTCAGGAGGTTGAATTTATTTTGGCATGCTGAAATAAATTTTTTGAAACCTCCTCTTAAACTCAGGGATTGATTCATTGTTCTGCCTCTAGATAGAATATAATCCCAAAAGGTGTTTTTCATATGACTTACTCTCACCCCAATATCTAAGAAATATATCTTGAAAACCTTGCCATGAACTAATTGAACTTGCTTCCAAACACTAGAACCATTGCTCAGCACCTTGCTTTAATGAATGACAAAGCATCCTTAAAGCCACATCTCCATAAATAATTTGAATTTTGTCCAGAAATTACTCAAATTCCAAGATATGTTCTTCAACTGAAATATCCTCCTCCTCTCCAAAGAAACTTGGAAAAAATTTGAATCCTTTTGAAGGATAATGATGGAGAATTATGAGCAACTTCAAGGGTTTAAATATTTCTTCTTCTTTTTAGCTGAAAAGCAGTCAATTTATTGTGAGACAAAATATTATTACCCAAAGATGATGAATCATCTCCTTTATTCCTAGACTGTGACTAGTTATCTTCAGGAATAGTAATGCAACAATCATCTCTCCTCTCATATTTAGGAGATAAAGTTGTGTCAAGATCAATAATAGAAGAAGAAGAAAAATATTCTTTCTCCAATAAAGAATGTATTTTTTGGGCCTTATAATCTTCTAAGAATATAAAGCAGGAAACAATATCCTTGATATGTAAGGGAAAATAGACCACTAAACTGATAGTGAAAAATAAAACTTCCTTTAAAATATTCAAACTCTGATACCTGTTTTTTCCACAATGCTTTCTCATTTTCTTACCAGCAAAATTCCTTATCTAATGAAATATTCATCAGTGGAGTCACCAGGTGAATAATAAAAAACCAAATTTTATATCTAAATCTTATTCACCATCAAGAAATCGATCTCAATACCCAGGGAAAAATAACTTGGTGCCTTCATCCCCGGAAACAGCGCCATAAAATGTTGGTTCTTAAGAGACAATCCCTTGGTTGTGAAAAGAATCAGTGCTTAAGACATTTTAAGAGTGTGTCACGGAAATAATTTTATCGTGAGGTCTTTTTTCGATCCCTCTAGAAACTAGTTTTCTAAAACCCTTAATGATAGGGAATAATAAAATATTTCACAATGCCATTGACTGTTGATATCTGAATGGAAAAGAAGAACTGTAGAGGAAACTAAAAGTAATATGTTGTAAAAACAAAATCTATTACTTTTGAGTTTTAGAGAGAATTCATGGAGAGAGAGGAAACTCAAATAATATGTCGTAAACACAGAATCTACTAGTTTTATTTTCCAAAGAGATTTTATGAAGGGAGAGGACTTGGAGTGAAGGAGCACTTATTAAGGATATTTAACTCGTACTTACAAATGTAAATCAGAGACCAACTGATTCTTTACTTCACTTCATTCAAGGAAGAAACAACATAAAATGACACAAGAAACATGAATCACCATCAACAGTTGCAGGAAACTCGTTGCTTCTTTCATTCACCCATCAGAAAAAGAAGTACAAAATGTAGTCTCCTAGAGGTCCAGAACACGGAACCATTTTCTCTCTTTCTTTCTTCCATAAATACAAACAAAATAAGTTTGTAACTGCTTAAGCTTCTTGAAACTCCTAGACTACCTAAAATGTTAAACTACTTATTACATTGCAATCGAGGACATCAGTGTAGTTTCGATCTTATCAAAGAAAACAAAATAAAACTTGAAATATAATATTTTTTCTGAATCTGATTTGTTGTTGATGTGTCTCCTTCCATTTTTGTTGTGACATCCTAACCATCTGCATAAACACATCTCCACTCAAATCTTCCCATTATGCTCATGCCCACGGTGTTTATTCTTTGATTAATAAACTGTCGTAAATGTATACCGTTGTTTTGCACGTAGCTTCGGGTCCTTTCTTACCTGAGTCTGCCCTGCATTCAAACTTTTATTTGTAACTTCCATAAGACTAGACTTTAAAATATATTCTATTACCTTTGAAAAATTGTATCGCGTCTGCTACTCTAACGCATTTCAACATTCCATCGTTCTATGTTATAATTTGCATTTTCCCTCCGATGCGATTTTTACAAATGAAAACCCATGTACCCAGACATAAAAACCTTTAGACTTTAGCAATAACTTCCATCGTGTCTGCTTCATTATCGCACTTCGCACTTCGGTGAATCTCGTTATCTTATGATCGCTATCCCTTCTGAGCTCGCGATGTGCGATATGCAAGAGGGTCCCACTGTCACACTTTAAATACTTTAGATTCGAGCTTCGAACTATATCACATCTGGTTCTCATATCACATTTTTCATTTTGGTGATTCAACCTTGTTCTATTCCTCCTGAGCTTTGCGATTTCATATTGCAATATGCGGGCAGGCCCTCCATGAGCGATTGTGATTTGTGATGTGTGAGAGGGTCCCACGGCTGGACTTTAAATACTTTAGATTCTAGCTCCAAACTATATCGCATCTGGTCCTCGTATCACATTTCGCATTTCGGCGATTCAACCTTGTTATTTTCCTCCTGAGCTTTGCAATTGCGATTTGCAATATGTGGGCAGGCTCTCCACGAGCGATTGTGATTTGCAATCTGTGATCAGGCCCTCCACATGCAATTTCAATTAAGCCTCCAAATATTGTTTTACATGTATATTTTCATAACTCGACCATGAACTATGTGCAATGTTCTGAACGCATCGAACGGCCCGAATCTTGAACTTTTCTCCATGATAATAAGCCCGACTTGACCCCTGTTGCATGATTTTCTTCTTTGTTGCTCCTCTGGCTTATATTACACTTCCAGTGTTGTTGCTTCCCTGATTCTGGTTCCAGTGCACATGTGATGATGAATCCTCATTGAGCTTGTGGTTATCCTTTTGAGCATGTTGCAAGTCTTCTTGAAATTTTAACAATTGTTCCTCATCAACCTTGAATTTCTTAGAACCTCTCTTGAATTTTAGCTGATTCAAATTATGCTAAAACACCATGGAGAATGATCCTTGATACAATATGATTCACAATGATTTTCTTGAACTAGACCAATCCCCCAATCACACTATGAACTGCAACCCAACCATAACATTATCCAACAATGACACTTATACCTCCCAACAATGCCTCTCCAACTCTAGGCAGATGGAATATTTTACAATAATGACTCTTTTACAATTTTACAATTATTATTTTTACAATACTGACTTTTGACATGACCTGATACTTTACTTGATACTATTTCTTTGAACACTAGAATTTGTTTAGGTATTGTTATGCTTGCTTCAAGTAATGGTACTTTGGCGTTGCATTTTCCTTCTAGTATGTGTTTGAGTTGTCCTATTGTGTCCTCCTTCCTTCACATGCATTAATGAACAATACCCAAACCAATATACAGACAAAATACTTACATTGTCCTACAAACCATATGTTAGAGAAATATTCAAAATTCAAATGTAAATATGTTCAACGTTTATGAACAAAACCAAATCAAACATACATACAAAATACTTACACAATCATGCAAAAAAACATGTCAAAAATGATATTCAAATTAAAATTCAAACACTAATCATACATACCTCGTTGTAGCAGACTTACCCTTGACCTTTGATGTGTTGTCCTTACTGCAGTGATCCTTGAATGCATATTTTTCTAGCCTTCTAGAATCTTGATATTGAATCTGTTGTATCTATGTAATTTCAGATCTCCAAGGTCTGAAATTTGTCCTATGGTAGCCCTCTGAGTCCTCCTTCCAACCCTATAGTTCTAATCAAAATTGGATTCTTCAAGAAATAGTTATTCCCAATCTTCTACGATGACATCATTATAGACTAGTTCAATAGAGCGAAGTTGTACAAGTGCCACGTGTCACGGTTTCAACCTTTGGTCCTAAAAGTGATATACAACAAACTAAAGCTCGTCCTCTTTCTGCCACTTTTTACAAAATTTGAATCCAATGCTCAAAGAGAAAGTTATGACAATTTTCCCAAGGTCACATGTTTGACATGAAATTCAGAAGCCTGCAAAAACCCTAACTTATTCAGATCATATTTCCGAAAATATAGTGAACCAATATCTAAAATTCAGACACACACTTCATCAGGATTTCTCCCAATTGGGATTTTTGTTTCATCATCTGAAGCTTCGCATAAATAAATTTATAGATAAAATTCCACGATGACCTAAAATAAGTAGTGAAATCCATACATGAGGAGGATATGAGGGTCACAATTTATATGAATGCTTAGGTCGAGAGGGACTTCAACAAGTGAATGTTGGAGGGATTTTAGGAGCTTAAAATTATTAATTATTGACAATTCAATGACCACAACCAATGATTAGTGTCATGCCACAACCCCATGGGGTTTTAGCCCACTAACTGGGGTTACTAACTTCAAACATGAATATCTCTCAAACTGTGAATAATTACGTGGCGTGCCACTTATCAACGGAAACATATCGACCAGTAGAAACCATCCAAAATAACCTTGACTCAGAATAGTGTAAGTTTTCAAGTCAAAATTTCTTTGCAAGATAGGGGTATCCCCTAGTGCTGCTTGGGTTGACATCAATGACAACCATTAATCAACAATCTCCCATTTTGGCATTGATGGAAACACAATTACTCCCCCTGCAATCATGAAACCTCTTCCTACAGCATTCTCTTCCCCTTTGTCATCAATGGAAAAGGGTAACTCACCTTGACAAACGTCATCCTACAGACCTGTACACACCTCAACTCCGCCTTTTTTTTTTACTTAGTTAGATAAGAGAAAGAGTCTAATGAGAACTTGGGAGAATCCCAAGCTTTATGCAAAGATACTCAAATTCTTCACGAGGTAATGGTTTGGTAAAGATGTTATAAATTTGTTCCTTTGTGCCAACATATACAAGCTTTATATTCTTTTCGGTGACCTTCTCTCTAATGAAATGATATTTGATTGGAATGTGCTTTGTTTTGGAATGCATCACAGGATTCTTGGAGATACTTATGGCACTATTGTTATCACAAAATATGAGAATAGGCTCATCAAACTTGACTTGAAGATCTTACAAAGTTTGCTTCATCCAAAGAACTTGAGTACAACAGGCTATTACCGCGATATATTCTGCTTCTGTTGTGGATAACGAGATTTAACACTGCTTTTTACTTGACCATGAAACAAGGCAACCACCTAGATAGAATGCAACTCCACTGGTACTCTTTTGATCATCAACACTTCCTGCCCAATATGCATCTGTATAAGCTTGGATAACTAGATTATTTCCTTTGGGATACCATAAACCATATTCTATTGTGCCCTTAAGATATCAGAGAATTATTTTGATGGCAATAATATGAGATTATTTTGGTGTTGCTTGGAATCTTGCCACTTTTCCAACTGCCTGCATTACATCTGGCTGAGAAGTTGTCACATATATAAGACTACCAATCATAGATTTATACAACCTCTGGTCCACATCCTTTGCATAATCATCCAAAATTAACTTGCAACATGTTACCATTGGGGTAAGGATAGGCTTGCAATCTTCCATCTTGAATTTCTTGAGCATTTCCTTGATGTACTTGGTTTGATATATAAATATTCCTTTATCTTGCTAAGAAATATGAGGCCCTAAAAAGTATGTCAGCTCACCCAGTAGAGACATTTCAAACTCACTTTGCATCTTTGTGGAAATTTTTTTACTTAATCTGTCATCATTGCTTCCAAAAATTATATCCTCTACATATATCTCGATAATTGTTAAGTTATCTTCATCCACTTTCACATAGATATTGTTGTCGAAGCTTCCTTTCTTGAATCCTTGTTGATGTACATATCCATCAAGATGAGCATACCAAGCCCTAGGAGCTTGCTTAAGACCATATAGTGCCTTCTTTATCTGTAGACATAGTCTTCCTTTTCAGAGAGCAAAAAACCTTCGAGTTGTTCAATGTAAACTTCTTCTTTCAATTCACCATTTAGAAAGGCTGACTTAACATCCATTTGGTAGTCCTTGATTTTTATCGAGCATGCATAAGTGAGAAAAAATCTGATAGCTTCCATTCTGGCAACGAGAGCAAATGTTTCGTCAAAATCAATTCCTTCAACTTGTGCATATCCTTTGCAGACCAATCTTGCCTTATTCCTAGTAACTTGTCTATCCTCATTCAATTTGTTTCTGAATACCCATTTAGTTCCAATAATATTTTTATCCTTTGGTCATGGGACCAATTCCCAAGTATCTTTCTTCTCAATTTGATCCAATTCTTCATTCATAGCTGCTACCCAGTGTTCATCTTGACTAGCTTCCTCAAAATTGCTAGGCTCAAAGGTTTCTAAAAAAGCAACGTGGGATTGTTGTGATGAACGAAACTATCGACTTATTTTGGTTCCAATTCCTTCATTTAGGTTGTCGATGATTTGATTTTACGAATGATTCTTTTGACACCATTCTTTTAAATCTTTTGGAGAATTTTCTTGTACATCCTTCTAATCATTTCTTATTTCCTCTTGGTTGAATGTTGTTTCCATATTTTATTGGTCTTGTTCTGGAGCTTCTTCTTCATCCTTCATAGATTCTCCCTCGAATCCCTCAGATTTTCTTGAAGGGACAATCTCATCGTCATCCTTTGTAACACAATCTTCATCGAAAGTAACATTTATGCTTTCCACTATTTTTTTTCACCTCAGATTGCAACATCTATAAGCCTTCCTTTTGTGTGAATAACCAACGAAAATACCTTCATCGACATGGGAATCAAAATTTCCCAATTGTTTATCTTCTCTTTTGATGTAGTATTTTCTTCCAAATATTTTGAAGTATTTGACGTTAGCCAATATTCCTTTCCATAATTCGTATGAAGTCATGTTACAATTGTTCCTTAGAAAGCCTCTTTTTATAATGAATATAGTTGTATCGATTGCTTGAACCCAGAATTTAACATCTAATTTTGAGTAATTTAACATTGTTCTGGCCATTTCCTCTACGGTTCTGTTTTTTCTTTCAACAACTACATTTTTCTGCGGTGTTCTAGCTATTGAGAACTGCCTTTTTATTCCATTTTCATCACAGTACTGCTGAAATACCTTGGAAGTGAATTCTCTGCCATTATCTGATCTCACACATTTGATCTTCAAATCAGTTTCATTTTCGACCAATTACTTGTAGATTCTAAGACATTCGAATGCCTCGTTCTTTTTCTTTAAGAATCCGATGGTTGTAATTCTGGTGTAATCATCTATCATTAGCGTAAAATATAATTCTCTATCTAAACCTTTTGTTCTCTTAGGACCAAAAAGATCAGTATGTACTAATTCCGATGGACGTGATGCAAAGTGTTCTTTTGTCTTGAACTCAACTTTTGTCTTCTTGCCTTGCCAACAAGATTCACATATCGTATTGGTGGGTTTTTAAATTTTAGGAATTTCTCTTACTGCTTACTGCTTCCTTCTTACTGATCCTGACCAAATTGTCAAAATTTATATGTCCCATTCGTTTGCGCCATAACCAACTTTCATCTTCTTTCGCCAAAAAGAACCCTTTAGGTGTCTAATCCAAAATATATATGTCATTTGGAGCTCTTCTTGCTGTAGCCACAATTTTACTGAACTTTCCTTTCCTAATTTCACATTTCTTAGATTTAAATAGAATCGTATGTCCTTGATCGCACATTTGTTCAACACTGAGCATATTGTGATTCATATTTTCAACCAACAACACATCTTTCGCTAATGTATTCATGATTCCAAGTGTGACTGTACCTACTCCTATGATGTTTGAAGACCCGTCATTTCTAAAAGACATTGTTCCATCCTTCTTTTATTTCAAGGATATGAACTTATTCCTATCTCCAGTCATATGAGTTGAGCAACCACTATCAATATACCAAATGTTTCTGTTGCTTTGAGCCATGAGAGAGATAGCACATTTTTCAGTCTTATTTTTCCATATTTGTTCATTCTGATTTTGTGAGAATTCCTTAGAGGAACTTCCAAGTTTGAAATCTTTAGCCAAGTGGCCAAAATTGCTACATTTGTAACATTCGACATCATCTCTCAAATTATTGAATCTATTAATATTCTGCTGAGTTCCAGAATATCAATTTCTGAAAGATATCCCGAAACTGTATTTATTCCAAACATATGTGCGACATTCTATAGCTCTCTGTCCAAACCTTCCACATGAATAACAATGACCATAGAAGATAGGTTGATACCTAGGAGGAAATATTCTTTGAGGAATTGTCTTCCATGGTTCT
Organism: Pinus albicaulis; assembly: GCA_034641835.2. Classification (NCBI taxonomy): domain Eukaryota; kingdom Viridiplantae; phylum Streptophyta; class Pinopsida; order Pinales; family Pinaceae; genus Pinus; species Pinus albicaulis. The sequence goes on along the minus strand of CM076573.1, from coordinate 386,314,263 downwards.
TCCCGCGAGTCCTACTCTCTTGAGTTGGCTGGAAGGTCCACCTACTTGTTAGATTTTTCATATGCATCTTCTTTTGTTGTCATACAAGGACTTCGCTCCTTTTCATATTTTTCTTTGTAACCAAGACCAACCATGTCAATGTTTGATAATTGATTATTGATGATTTCTTCCAATGACTTGGAGCTACTGGTGTAGTTTTGAAGATTTTTTCCATTTTTTAATTACTTTCGAAGAGAAAAAATTTCAGCTTCCAATGCTTCTCTTTCCTTGTTACTTTCCTTTAATTCTTCCTTGAGCGATTCTTCAACTCGTTTTTATTCTTAAACCTTGATTTAAAGATTTAGGACATGTTCCCTTTCTATCTTTAATTCGTCTTCAAGAGTGTTGACATGCTTATTCTCACCCTTGAGCTCTTTGATAACCCTGATCAATTCGTGTTTAAATTCAACCTCAATCATCTCTTCTTCTTCGTCTCCTTCTTTTTCATATGCTTCTTGGTTATTATGCTTGGCCATAAACAATACTCTTTCGTTGATTTCTTCTTCGTTACCATTGTCTTCATCAGATGAGGATCTATCTTCTTTGGAGAAGAAACTCTTCTTAAACCATTTCTTATTGCCTTTCTTGTTGAACTTCCTCATACCTTTCTTTCCTTTCATAACAACCTCATTTTTGTGAGAACACTTGGCTGCAAAATGCCCAACCTCACCACAATCAAAACATATCAATGGAATTTTACCTTTGAATTTCCCCATACATGCTCTAATTTTTCCTGTGAAGTAGGAAAATTCTTTATCTGAAAATTATTCTTCATCTTATTCCTTTTCTTCTTCCTTACAACTACAAGTTTTCTCTTTCGGGGTATGCTTGTTCTTACTAGTTTTCTTGGATGCGACGAATGTTGTTTCTAGGTGATATGTGTCATCCTCTTATTCAATCCTCATTTTATATGCTGTAATAACTCCATGTAATTCATCTTTGCTGAGATTGGCTAGATTCAAACTATATTCCAAGATAGATACCTTTGGGTTCAATCTTACCGGCAAGGTTCTAAGGATCTTTCGGAAAACAATTTTTGTGTTGACAGGTTATCCCAAACCTTCCAATGCATTTGTTATTTCATCAACACGCTGTAAGTATGCATCAATATTTCCATCTTCCTTCATTTTTAGTTTCTCAAATTTTTCCCTGTAGATTTGAAGCTTTTCTTCTTTCACGTTTGAGTCACCTACATATATATTCTCAATCTTGCCCCATACTTCTTTAGCAATTTTGCAACTCAATACCTTAAGATAGACGTATTCTATAATCCCACTGATAATGAGATCTTTATCCCTTGCATCATATACCATATTTTTCTTTCCTTGTTCATCTTGGGTCACTGTAAAGCCTTTTTCAATGATTTCCCATACTTCTTATCCTTGCACCAGCAAATGAACCTACATTCTTCCACTCCAAAGTGTGTAGTTATTTACATTGAACAGAGGAACACATTCTTAGTATACTCTATGACCTCCTTCCAGTTGTTAGAATTCTATTGAAGGAACCAAGCTCTGATACTAATTGTTGGAAATATTGAGGGGGGGTGAACCAGTATTTCTTATCAATCAACACTTTCTAACTCTTTTCAGAGAATTAGTTAATATTCAATTATTCTTGATGTTTATCCGGTAACAATAGTAAACAATAGAACACAATAGGCACACGAATTTTAGGTGGAAAACCCCCTCTGGGTCAAAAACCACCGAACTCTTTTCTAATAAATTATTTAATATTCAGCTCCAACTAAAAGGAAAGGTACAACTTCCTAGAATTCTAGAAAATCATTCTTCACCAACTCCCACTAAAAGGATTACCCAACACCCTAGTTTCTTTAGTAGTCAACTGAATGGATGCCCCGACATCCTAGACCAACCTACCACCCTGAAGTGTTCATGGGATCCAATCTGTAGGTGGCTTCATGCACCAACCTAACACCTCCATGCCACCCTATAATGATTAAAAATAAGACAAGAGTGTGGACTTTCGTACCAAGGACAATGATCCACGATACAATATGATTCAAAATGATTTTCATGAACTAGACCAATCCCCCAATCACACTATGACCTGCAACCTAACCATAAAATTATCCAACAGTGACACTTATACCTCCCAACAATGCCTCTCCAACTCTAGGCAGATTGACTCTTTTACAATAATGACTCTTTTACAATTTTACAATGATGATTTTACAATACTGACTTTTGACACGGCCTGATACTTGACTTGACACTGCTTCTTTGAACACTAGCAACTGTTGAGGAATTGTTGTGCTTACTTCAAGTAATGGTACTTTGGTGTTTCATTTTCCTTCTAGTATGTGTCTGAGTTGTCCTATTGTGTCCTCCTTCCTTCACATGAATTGATTAGGAAGACCCAAACTAATATACAAAAAAAATATTTACACTGTCCTACAAACCATATGTCAGAGAAATATTCAAAATTCAAATGTAAATACGTTCAACATTTATGAACAAAACCAAACCAAACATACATACAAAATACTTACATTTTCCTACAAAAACACATTTCAAATGTGATATTCAAATTAAAATTCAAACACTAATCATACGTACCTTGTTGTAGCAGGATTACCCTTGACTATTGATTTTTTTTCCTTACTGTAGTGATCCTTGAATGCATATTTTTCTTTCCTTATAGAAGCTTGATATTGAATCTGTTGTATATATGTAATTTTAGATCTCCAAGGTCTGAAATTTAATCCTGTGGTAGCCCTCTGAGTCCACTTTCCAACCTCATAGGTCTAATCAACATTGGATTCTTCAAGAAATAGTTATGCCCAATCTTCTACGATGACCTGATTATATACTTTCAGTAGAGCGAACTTGTATGAAGTGCCACGTGTCATTGTTTCAACCTTTGGTCCTGAAAACGATATATAACAAACTAAAGCCCTTCCTCTTTCTCTCACTTTTTACGAAATTTGAAACTAATTCTCAGAGAAAGTTATTACAATTTTCCCAAGGTCACCTGTTTGACATGAAATTCGGGAGCCTACAAAAACCCTAACTTCCTCAAATCATATCTCCGAAAAATATAGAGAACCAATATCTAAAATTTAGATACTTGCTTCATCACGAGTTTTCCCAAATGGTTTTTTTGTTTCAGCATATGAAGTTTTGCAGAAAAAACATTACAGCGAAAATTCCACGATGAACTGTTATAAGTAGAAAAATACTTACATGAGGAGGATATGAGGGTCACAATTTATATAAATTCTTAGGTTGAGAGGGTCTTCAACAAGTGAATGTTGGAGGGATTTTAGGAGCTTAAAATTATTAATTATTGACAATTCAATGACCACAACCAATGATTAGTTTCATGCCACAACCCCATGGAGTTTTAGCCCACTAACTGGGGTTACTAACTTCAAACATGAATATCTCTCAAACTGTGAATAATTGCGTGGCATGCCATATATCAACAGAAACATATCGACAAGTAGAAAGCATCTAAAACATCCTTGACTTGTAATAGAGTAATTTTTCATGTCAAAAATCCTATGAAAGATCGGGGTAGCCCCTGGTGTTGCTTGGGTTGACATCAATGACAACCAATGATCAACAACATAGTTGCAATTCAAGAATAATGTGAGGTCATATGGATGAGGAAAATACTTCTGGGTATTTTTAGTCAAGATATGGATCTAATAGAGATATATTATGATAATTAGAGTTGCATTAAGCTCTCTTATAATCTAATATTTCATGACAGGTCCAAGCACATTGATATCTGGTATCATAATTTTCAATATTATGTGAAGAAGATAATTATGTCTCTACATTACATTCCAACTGAGGATCAAGATGTTGATATCTTGAAAAAGGCATTTTCAAGAGGTAAATTTGAATTCCACAAGTGTAGGATAAGGGTGGTGAAAAATCCATTTCTTGCCAAGAGGAAGTTTTAGAAAATGTATCAAGAAAGGCTCAATTTAACTTTATCCTTATTCAAATTCAGTAAATCAAATTTCCACATCAATAGGACAACTTGGAGGCATTTAAATAGAGTGAAATGGCTCTTGTCACTCAGATAGATCAACGAATTCGAGTTAGTGGGCTTGGAGTTCATTCAAGCATGTGTTGATTGCTAAATTTTAGAAATCTAGTTCAATTATTTTCAGTTGTACTTAGTTAAATGACCCTTAACAATTAATAGAATCATTTGAAGGATAGTTGTGCAATGGGAAAATAATCTAACTCATATATATATCAGTTAACTGATCAATCAGCCCAAAATAGCTCATGTATGCATGGAATTCAAATTGCTCAGTTGGAATGGAGGAGACAAAGGCTAGTGTAACATGAGTTCTATTTTAGTTTAGCGTACAGTTGTTGCATTCACTCAGGAGATCAATTCCTTTGGAATTGTCCAAGGAAATAGGGACTTCCCTGTTGTTTAGGAGCTTGAATTAGCTCAAATTAGTGCAAGGAAATAGGTGGTAGGAGGAGTAGAAAATTGGTTGAGTGTTGGCCATAAGTTCTCATTCAGCAAAGACAACAATTTTTCTTTTGCAGGTTGTGCTCAGAGTTGGAGCAAGCAATTGTAACAGTTTCTCTATTCAAATCATTAATTCAAAGAGGCTTTAGGGGTTTTTCCCACTTGGGTTCCCCTAGAAATCATTGTGTACTTCTAGTTTTTCTTATTGCATATCTATGCATGTTGTTCTAAATTGTGATTTTTATTTCGTAGATTAGTAGAGTATAATTGTCTCTCTTGTTTTTAGTTCAAAATATTGAGTAGATGCAATTTCTATCAACTTTATACTGATGTTAAATCTGCAATCTTCTTCTTCACTCAATATTCCTTTTCATAATTACCATAATAGAGCCATTAAAATATACATGGTTAGGAACCCACTCAACAACATCGAGAAACCCTAAGAACATTATTGTAAAATTACAAAACTCTTGAATTCCACAAAGGCGAAGCTACTGGATAATGAATCTAAAAAAGACTTAGAACCTCTAATATTTATCTGTTGTTTTTCATACACATTTTTCCTCTTCACATTTTTCTCAGTCTGCATCCACCATTTAAATGATTCTACCTCCATCAAATTCATAAATTCCCCATTAAGCTCTTCTAACAAGGCCTTTTTAAATATACTTCGTTTTTGCATGTATTCTACAACCATGATCTTCCAAATATTAGAGGACTTTACTTCCAAAGGAATCTGAGACAAATTCAACTCAACCATGAACTCCAAGGCTGAGAAATACAATGGTACCCAACTTCTTATTGATACCAACCATAATTATGCAAGTTTTAATTTCCTTTAGAGCCAACAACAATTCCAATCATCAATTGAGGCCAATGGAATTTGGAAACAAGCAACAAGCTCCAATCGATGGGATCTTTAAAAAAATTCATGGTTCTCTTCGCTGAAATTTTTTTCCTCTTCATTGTTTTCATATGATAAATAAGCATTTGTAGACATACCCATCCTTGCCGAAAATTTTAGAACAACCAACCACTAAGACGATTGAATTCATACTTGATATTTATCATGTGGATATTTGAACCTGGTCCAACAATTCATATGACTTATTCATAGAGAAAATTTGAGATCTAAAATGGGTATCCTAAGGAATATAATAAAATAATAGTGGGAATAATAAAATAAGGTTATATTACCTCATCAAGTTTTAGAAGGAGAAAATAAAAAAACTATTTTTTCAACTCATATTTTCAACTTATCTCCCCCTTATTTTACTCAAATTTCGAGCACAAGCACTTGTTGGATGCGAAATTTAATTTTTCATCCAAGGTGTACCCATGTTGCATACTTTTAATGGACCCTACTACATGAAAACATTTTATTGCAATCTCGTTTTTTCATGTATTTCACATTTTTCGTGTAGTAGGGTTCATCAAAAGTATGCAACATGGGTACTCCTTGGATGAAAAATTAAATTCTACATCTAATGAGTGCTTGCGCTTGAATTTTTTTAGTTAAATCGTAGGGAATTAAGTTTAAAACACAAGTTGAAAAAAAAAAAAAAATCATCCTTTTTATCTTTTTACTCCGAAAGTGATGAATCATCCCCCATGGTTGAATCATCATATTGAATGCTATTGGTTCTTATAGATTTGATTTTTTTTGTGCATTTCTTTTAGGCTCATTTTATACCTCAAAATTTCTCTAATGGAGTGACCAAAATTCCATCAAAGGACATCTAGTGACATGCAAATATCACTAATATACGTAGTTGATCCAGAATCGAAGGAAATATCATGTTGATACATATTCATTTTAGTGCTAATAGATACAATCGATAAACCTCTTTGCATAATTGTACCTCTTGCACAACATGTCTATCAGTAAGAAATCACATCAATTATTCCATATGTTGAATGACACCAAGAAATGGTACCCCAAAGGGGACTTCAGATTTAATTTTTCCTTAATTAAATTAGAAGTAAAATTGTAATTCCATCGCATGAAAACTTGTAAGTGTTAATTAGAGTTAGGAAGACTTAGTTAGCTCAGTTAATTCGAGTTGAGGGTAAAAATGTAGGCATGTAGAGTCCACTCTAATTTTGAGGGGCCAGTTACAGTTATTTATGAGTTGTAATTAGTTAACTCAATTTTTTGAGTTAAAATCAGTTTAACTAGTTCTAACTGAGAGATGAGCTAGTGATAGGTATAGTGAATTAAATATGATTAATTCACAAGTAATGATCAATCAATTAAATGATAATTCGCAATAAATAGTTGTTACATGTCAATTCTGAGGAAGGCCTAATCGAGATTGTGGTTAAAGGGAAGATAACTATCAATAGTATAATTAGAAAATTGTACAAGTCAAGCATGAGGTCATAAGGATGCCTTGATGGAATTGCGAAATCAATTCTTTGGAATTTCATTTTTAATAGGGCCAAAATTCCTCCAAGAATGAGTAAGCAGGGTCAGTCAGACAGAGGCATAGAATTAGTTAAGTAGTGGACTGATTTTTCCTTGATCAAAGTGGGACAATCAGAGATAGTGTAGAGGTTTCTCAGGAAGGGAAATAACATTGTATTGTTTCATGATCTTGACTTTATGAAATATAAAGATAGCGGGGTTTTGAGCAGTTTCTTTCCCCAAATACATATTGTGTTGTGTGATTGATAATTTATTTCTCTTACTTGTTCATGTGATTGTGCGATCGTATTTGGTTTTCACAAATTTGTAGAAGTGATTCAGTATGTTGCTTTAGTACATTACAATACTAGTTGAATCCATATAGATATTTCTACATGGTATCAGTGCAGGAATCACAATAGAAGAGAAGAACCAGAGTTTTTTTTGAACAAGTACATCAAATTTGTAGATTTATTCTTCAAGACTAGCAACAGATCAAGATGTCTTTCAATGGCTTGAGACTCGAATATGCCCTTGAGGGTTCGAATTACATAGCATGGAAGGACAAGATGGAGGAAGTGATAGAGGACAATAAACTGAAGGCATTCATAGACAGTGATATTCCCCAGCCCGCAACAACAGATGCTCAACTTATTGATGCATGGAAGAAGGATGTAGAAAAGGCGAGAATGATCTCGTTACAATGATTTCGAGATCATATGTCTCGAACCTCCATGGAAAGGAAAATCCATATTTTATGTGGAAGACCTTAATAGATTTGTTTCAGAATATCAAGGACCACAGGAAGCTGACGCTGAAGGATAAGCTAAGAAAGATGTAGATGGAGAAGGGTGACACGATCCAAAAATAATTGACATTAGAGGAAATTTTAGTCTAAAAGTGGCCTCCTAAGGAAAAATCAAGAAATTAATAAAAAAATTCCATGTAGACATTTTTTAATTTTAATTTACTTTTATCTATGTTCCACAATATTTGTTAGCACAAGATTCAATAAAAAATTTTAATATATTATTTATAATTTTTTACTTTTATTGAAATCCCTAAATATATGGCACTTTTATTAAAATAATTGTTTATATATTTTTTATATTTAATTGTGTATATATAGTTTACATTTAACAATTTTTTTGATTTTTTTAAACTATATTTTCTACTGAAGTCACAATTTCACCTGAAATATATTTTTTGGTTTGAATCTGGTAATTTTTCCTTCTAGAATATGTTTTTTAAGCTATTTAATTATTTTATATTTAATTTTTTTTAACTATTTAACGATTTTATATTTAATTATATTTAACTATATATTTATATTTTTGGTTGGAATCTAGTAATTTTTCCTTTTTGGAAAATGTTTTTTTAACTATTTTATATTTAACTATATATTTTATATTTTTGGCCTATTTTATATTTAACTATATTTAACGATCTTATATTTAACTATATATTTTATATTTTTGGTCGGAAACCGTTAATTTTTCCTTTGTGGAATAGGTTCTTTAACTATTTAACTATATTTTATTCTTAACGATTTAATAAATTTACATTTTACATTTTATATTTAACTACCTTTTAATTATTTAACTATTTTATATTTAGCTATGATTGAATTTTATTTTTAATTATTTAACTATAATTGTCTATATTTATATTTTATATTTAACCATTTATATATATTTTATTTTTAACTATTCTTTTTGGTGTTTTTTTACCATGATTATTAATGTCAAATGGGTCCATATTTTAATTTATATTTTTTCACTAATACCAATATTTGCATTGTTAGAAAAATTGTATATTACAGAGCAATGGAACAAATAAAATATATGCGGAAACACAAGCACACTAAACACATAAAACCAGAGAGACACAGATATACGTGGTTCACCCATTTTGGGCTACGTCCACCCCGAACAGTCAGTCCTTCCTTTCTATTATCCAGAAAAATGAAGAGACACAACCTACAATAGATTCGTTGTAATATCCTTTGTTCTCTCTCACAGTCTCCCTATATGTTTCTCGCTTTGAGAGAACACATACAATACACAGCTACAATACAATACCCTCATACAAGCGAGGGGTTGCCTTCTAGGGAAAAAAACCCTAAACCAAATATAACTTCTACCGTCAAATCATCCGCCTAATGAACGGCCCAGATTGACTAGAAATTACTATAATTTTACAAGGCAGTTTTACATCTGTTTTTAGCTTCGGGGGCGTTGCCCCCGAAACTCCCTGCCAGGGGGGGGCTCCATAAAGTCGCAGCCACCCCCCCTGGACCCCCTAGGCAGTGTTTAATTACGGGCGGCATTGCCGCCCCATTAAGGTACAGGGGTCCAACGTTGTGATACAAAATAAACAAGATAATTATGCTCCACACCCAACATGCATTGCATTAATAACTTTTTAAATATTCTAATTCATATGGTTAAGTTAGGTAAATGACATTAATAAATATTTCATGAATACCCAAATTAATAATAAAATATTTGGTTGATACCTAAATTAATAATAAAATAATTCACGAATACCAAAATTAAACAATTTAGAATTATTTAGGACATGTACCTCTTTTCAAATTTAAAATATTTTGATTGGTTTACATATTATGACATGGAAAGTACATGAAAATTTCATGGGCACTTTTAGGCTGAATTTTCCTCTAATGTGAAGTCCACACAATGTCGAGATGAGATTGGAAGTGTTGGGGTAACAGTTGACTAGGATAATTTGTTGAGCATAGCACTTCTAGGCCTTCCCAAGAGCTAGCATAACCACCAGGACTCGGTGAATGGGAGGGAGAAGCTACCATAATTGGAGCAATTGTGGTCTAACTTGGTACAAGAAGAGATTTGGCAGAACATCAAAGATGGATCCTCATCAAAAAGTGATGATGAGGAAACTATGCATTGGCTATAACGGTGAAGAAATGGAAAGGGAAGAAGTCCCATTCCAAATCAGATTCCAGCCATGCAGGAAAGAAGCGAGACCTGTCAACGGTAAAATGTTTTCACTATCATGAGCTAGGACACTATGCTACAAAGTTTTCACACAAGAAGACCAACAATAAGACCTCAAGAGGAGTGGCAGGTGAAGTAATTGCTTCATAGTTCAAGTTGGATTTCACCCTCATCACATGCATGGTGTCATAGGTGATGGTTTCTGTATGGTACTTATATAGTGGAGCTTCGTTCCATATGACAGGCAAAAAATAATTCTTCAGTAGCTTGGAGGAGAAGGATCTCCAGATGCACATCGATATGGGAGATAATTGAAGGTATAGCGCTACCAATATTGGTACAATTACCTTTCAGAGGGAGTCGGGTAATCCTCTCACATTAAAAGATTTCATGTGTGTTCCTGGTTTAAAGAAGAATTTTGTTTATGTTGCTATGTTGGAAGACCATGGATATGATGTGATATTCAGTGAAGGAAAGACATTCCTTCATCACAAAGCCACAGGATAGGTGAAAAATATTGGGGTTCGAGTAAAGAAACTCTACAAATTGGATGTAGAAGATGTTATCACTCAAAAAAATGAAGCATCATTTGACAGTCATATAGGTTCATGTGTCAAATATAGGGTTGTAGGGTTCATTTTTTATTTACTTGGTCAAGGAAAATTTTAAATTTTTCTTATTAAGCTTATCCTAAGGTCTAAACCCACTTATTTTCAAATCTCCTCATGTCACTTCACTCATAATTTTCTGACGATTTTCAATTTCCAAGGTTTTAGTACCGAAATGGTCATTTTAGCTAAGAAACCACAGTTTCGTAGTGAAATACACTGAGAAATTACACTTTTTGCTACGAAATTGCTGATAATTTCGTAGCGAAAACACCCAGATTTACACTAAACACGCTACGAAAATGAGCTTTCCTATCTGTCATGTCAATTTAGTTGTTAGGTGTCAGAAAATTATTTGGAAAGGGTAAGGATCAAGGAATATGGTCAGGTCTGAAGTCATCATCATCATTTTAGGCATGTATGATTCATCATTGTGTTATGAGTGGGCATCAAACTTCAATTTTTTTCCTAATTAAGTCATTTCTCATTCTTCATTCCTTCTTTGCAGGATATGAGCTCTAGAGAGCATTTCATTAAGCCAAAGTTGTGGCTGGTATTTTCAAAGGTTGCAGATATCACTATCAAACGAGGCTAAAAACTATCAAGCAAGGCTGAAAATTATCAAGCGAGGCTATGAAGGCATTAAAGAAACCATGGCTGAAAAAAGAAAGACAAATAAGGGTGGCCAATGTCTAAGATATGAACCAGCAGATATGAATTTGATCAATGAAGACCCAACTACTATAGAAGTCTTCAGAAGGACAGGATGCTTACAGTTTTGTGAAAGACTACAAGGCTGCCATGTACAGGTTACCAAAGAATTTACTCTAAATTTTAGTGGAACAACTACTAAAGTGGGGATGTTGAATCTCTCCATTACACCATAGGTCATTCCAGCAACAACAGGGATTCCAAGGGGACAAGAGAAGTGGTTCAAAGGGTTCAAATTCAACATGGAGCATTGCAAAGAGTTTATGAAGACAGAAAAGAGTGAAATGGACCTTACTAATACCATTCCAAGGAGCTGCATGAAGGATAACTACTCAAAATTTTTGCTCATCATCCAAAAATATTTTACATGTCAAGGGAGATACCATAAATTCTACTCTTACCATTTCAAGCTTCTCCTACACTTTGCTGGTAAGATATCTCTTGATCTGCCTTTCTATTTACACATAAGTCTAGCAAAAATGGTAGATAAGGTCCAAGAAAAATCAGAAGGAAGTGAAACTTCATTGTTTCATCATGGTTTAATAAAATTTCTGGTTTTAGATGAGCTCCAAAGACTAGGCTGAGATTGGTCTTCATTTTTGTTTGTTAGTGGTTTTGAGTTGGATACCCTTACTCCTACAAGAACTCCTAAACCTAGGAGTATCCCATCACCCTTAGTGGAAGAACAAAATGAACCAGTGGTGGCAGAACCAAGTGAATCAGCTAGAGTAGAACCAAGTGAACCAGTTATGATGAAAACAGAGCAATTGCAGAGTTTTGATACACCCAATGTCTCACTTGAAAAACAAAAATCAAAAGTGGTCAAACCTACAAAACAAAAACAATTTGTGAGTAAACAAGGAAGCAAAGGATGACAAGGAGTCAAATAGTGGCTTTAGAAGACAAAATAGTAGCTAAAGGAAAACTAGAAGACATAATACATGCCATTGATATAGACGAGACTCCTATAGTCCAGGCTGATGATATAGAGGAAGGTGGACAGAAACTCAAGAAGGCTAAAACTGCAAATAAACTAGAATTTGAAGGAGGGGATGCAGGTTTTATGTTCCAGGAAAGAAAGCCCATGACAAGGCATGCTAGAAAAAATTTGGAGAGCAACAAAGAAGTTCATCTAGCTACTGATACTGTCAAGCCACCACAAGACATCATTGATATTTCATCACCTACAGAGAAATATTCAGTTAGCAAGTCAAAGAAAGGAAAGGAGAAAGTAATGGAAAAAACTGAGTTTGAACTCCTTGAAGAACAACTGAAGTTGGCCAACCATGAAATTTCTGTTATGAAGAAAGAAGCAAGAAAACACAATGTCCAGAAGGTTTAATTTGAAAATATGAAAGAGGTTTGGGAAGAGCAGGTTGATAGTGTTTACAAGACCCTAGATAATACACAACAGTTAATCAAATGGACCATGCCACTGAGGAAAGAGGTGAAACATGTTAGGAGAATGAAATTTCATTTGAAATCTACAAACATAAATTTGAAAGATTAGGTTAAATACCTCCAGGAACAACTTGAACTAACCCATGAGGAGTTGAATAAAAAGGGCCTTAAAATGACAGTAGTTAAGGAGCCAATTGCTCAACCCATCATCAATGAGGAAGAAACACCTCAAGACTCATAGTTTAAATCTGATTTATGATTTTAAAGGTTAAATGGAATGTTGGAAACAATGTTTTTACAGTTGGAAGACACATCTTTTAAGCTAGACAAAAATATGGAAATTTCACCATTTTCAGCAGTTTGGTAGCATTCCTAGGATTGAAAGCCAGGAAAACACTACGAAACTATTGTAGATTTATATTTTGGATTTTGAACCATTTTTGGGAGCTTCCAAGAGGTGAAAATGGTATGGAAGATGTATCAAGGCATAATTAACATCATGTAGAAGGAAAGAATCATAAAGGTTGATGGCAAAAGGCATTTTTGTAACGCTACAAAAGTACGCTACGAAACTGTCATACTTTCATAGGGTACTGTTTTGAAGCCTTATGAGCAGGTTTTTGTGCAGATATGGATAGGTGGATACTTTCAAAGGTGCAAGGGACTTTTCCAATAGTCATCCAAGACTTAAGGACCACGACATGAAGACAACTCATCAACCAAATCATTCATTGAAGATAAGGACCAGTTTTCCTAAAAAGCAGGGTTTATTTCCAGATTTATAGGAGGTTAATTAAGATGTCATGTAGTGATGAGTCCCATCACACCCTATTCAAACATGTGAAGGAATAGTTGTCAAATATGTAGTTGTTTTTAGGAGATAAGGTTATTAATGTAATAATGAACAGTTTGAGTCCTATTAGGAAAAGGAATGTCAAGTAGAATAACTGCCATTTTCTCATTAAAGTGGATGTTTTATTGTTATGCAAGGTGTCATTAGGGAAAGTTTGATGAATCTAGCCAGGAGGCAGATCATCTCATCATGTAACAAGTCTATTAAAGGGCAGATATTCGAATTTGTCAAGGGTTGGATATTTTTTGGCAATACTGCAGCTTTATGTAAATTCACTGTTTTCAGTAATACAAAGACTTGTTTCTTGACCAACCTGAGATTCTGATTGAGTTTTTAGTGCTTATTTTATCTATATCTTCTATGTGTACCATTTTCAGTGTTTTTCATCTTTAATACTCAGAATTCATTCATGTAATGATCTAACTTCCTTTATAGATGAATTGACTGTGCTATTTCCTGATTCATGTGTATTTACTTCTGCTAAAAACTCTTACTTGCCTTAGCTTCCATGTCAAGTGAACTTCCTATTGAATCACTGAAATTGTTGACTCCATAAGCTCAATGTTTTCAGACTGATACTATTTTCAACATATACACATCACAAGCAAGTGTTTTCCAAGTAGCGTTAGCCATATAGATTTATCGTTATCAAATTTCATTAACCCTTTGAGAGAGCCCTCTCAGACTGAAGAGGCTAAGCTTCAGTTAAAAGTTGGTCTGAAACAGTTACATGAAGTTGTCTGATTAAGCAGCCTATCAGGTGCAATTCTGTGATAACAGAAGACAATGCTGCATTAAGAACGAAAATAGAGAAGGTGGAGAGTCAAGAAATCGATGAGTTATGGCACAAGAGATTGGGCCATCTAGACCATGGTGCTTTGAAGATCATGCAACAAATTTTTATAGGACTTCCAAAGGGTGCACTTATGTAGAGAGATACATGTAAAGGGTGTACATTGGGTAAGTATACCAAAGCAACCTTTCACGATAAGGAAAGTCTAGCAAAGACGATCCTTGAGAGAGTTTACTCAAACGTGTGTGGACCGTTCTCAACAACTTCCACAACAAAAGATAGGTATTTTGTGATTTTTTTAGATGATTTTTCACGAAAGTTTTGTATTTTCTTCATGCAAAAGAAAGATCATACATTCTCCAATTTTTGTGATTTCAAGGCACTTGTCTAGAAAGATACAGGGAAGAAGGTGAAGGCTCTGAGGAGCGACAATGGTGGATTCTATGTCTCTAACTAATTCAAGAACTTATGTGCCTCAGAAGGAATTCGAAGAGAATTTATAGCACCTCATAACCCACAATAGAATGGGGTTGCAGAAAGGAATAACATAACTATTGTGGGAGCAACACGAGCTATGTTGCATGATCAAAGCTTATCGTTGCATATGTGCGCAGAGGCATGTAATACAATAGTGTTTGTGTAGAACATAAGTCCTCATCGGATACTTGGTATGAGTACACCAGAGGAAGCTTTTTCAGGTAAGAGACCAGATGTGTCACATTTTAAAAATTTTCTCTCATCAGTTTATTTCGATGTGACAAAAGATTCTAGGAAGAAGCTATAGCCAACAACAGAGTTGCAGATATTTTTTGGGTACACTGATACACCTCATAACTATCGGGTTTACTTTTCAGCACACAAGATGACAGTGGTCAGAAGAGATGTGAAATTCGATGAAGAAAAGGCCATGCGAATTTCCCTTGAGAGGGAGATTTAGTTGCATGCAGTTGAGGAGCTCTTGGCTCCAAAAGAAGAACCTCAAGATGTGGAGCATCCATAAGAATATGTGCAAAGAGTGGAGGCACCCACTCATGCAGATACATCCCAAGAAAAAAGGAATCACACCATATATGTTGACAGGTTGTTGCTATATGCGAGAGAGAATGTGGGAGCACCCACATCACAACGCAGGAAGAGAAGGTCCCCGGAGCGGTACACTGGATACATGGATCTTATGAGAAAAGGTATAGAGAGAGAACCATCCTCTTTTGAGGAAGTAGTGCAACATCCAGTTTTGGTTGATTCCATGGTTGAGGAGTATGACTCCATTATCAGAAATAATGCATGGGAAGTTGTCCCAAGACTAGAGGGGAAGTTAGTTGTAGGATCTAGGTGGGTCTACAAGGTGAAGCAGAAAATATATGGGAGTGTGGAGAAGAAAAAGGATATGTTTGTGTCTAGATGGTTCTCTCAGGTGGAGGGGATTGATTATGATGAGACTTTTGCACCATACGCAAGGTGCTCATCAATCAGATCCATCCTTTAACTCTCAGCGTAGATGGGATGGAAGATACATCAGATGGATGTAAAGAAATGGAGTGATTAAGGAAGATGTGTACACAGATAATTCAGAAGGTTTAGAGACCTTAGATAGGGAGTCAAATGTGTTCAGACTCAAGAGAGAATTGTATGGGCTAAAGCAAGAACCTTGTGCTTGGTACACTAGGATCGACACATATTTCACCAGGTTGGACTTCACCAAGAGTGAAGCAGATGTGAAACTTTATCATATTGTGGTAGATGGTAAGCTTTTATTATTGTATGTTATGTCGATGATCTGATACTGACAGGTGATGAGAAACTCATCAAGTCTTGCAAATAGTATCTTGTAAGAGAATTTGAGATGAAGAACACGGGGATCTTGCATTATTTCCTAAGATTGGAAATATGGAAAAGAGATGGGGAGATATTTGTATCTCAAGGAAAGTATGCCAACAAGATCCTCGGGAAGTTCCACATGGAGGGCAACAAACCCATGGAGACTCCTCTAGTAGGAAACTCGAGGAAGGAGGATGCTACTGTTTACAGGCAGCTTGTGGGTTCACTCATGTATTTGGTGAACACATGACCAGACATATGTTATGTGGTTAAATAGCTTAGTAAATCTATGATTAAGCCTACCAATATATTTTGGAAGGAAGGCAAGCATGTGTTAAGACACATAATAGGCACTATAGAGTATGGACTATGGTACAAACATATAGAGGGAGTGAAGCTTCAAGGCTTCACCAACACAGATTGGGTAGGGAGTACATCCGACAAGAAGAGCACATCAAGGGGCATCTTTAGCAAAGGATCAATAGTAGTTTCTTGGTGTACAATAGGAAATAGATATCAATCGTACTTATTTTAGTAGAGACATAGTACATGGAATCCATTCACGCAGCATGTGAGGCCATCTGGATGAGGAAGATACTTGTTGGTTTGTTTGGTCAACAGATCGATTTGGCGGTGATATATTGTGATAACCAGAGATGCATCAATCTCTCGGTTAATCCATATTTTCTTCACATGTCCAAGCATATTGATATGTAGTATCACCATCTCAGAGATTGTGTGCAGAGCCAAATTATGTCATTAGAGTACATTCCCATGCAGGAGTAAGGTGCATACATCTTGATGAAGGCACTGTCAAGAAGAAAATTTGAATTCCACAGAGACATGATCAAGGTAGTAGATAAACCGTCTCTTGTTGAGAGGGAGTGTTGAAATGGAACCAAGAAATGGTACCCCAAAGGCAGATTCTCATTTAATTTTCCCTTAATTAAATTAGAAGTAAAATCGTAATTCCATCACATGACAACTTATAAGTGTTAACTAAGTCGGGAATACTTAGTTAGCTCGGTTAATTCGAGTTGAGCGTCAAACTGGAGGCATGTAGAGTCCACACTAATTTTTAGGGGGTCCAGCTACAATTATTTGTAAATTTTAATTAGTTAACTCAAATATTTGATTTAAAATCATTTTAACTAGTTATAACTGAGAGATGAGCTAGTGATAGGTTTAGTGAATTAAATCTTATTTAATTCACAAGTAGTGATCAATCAGTTAACTGATAATTCACTATAAATAGTTGTTGCATGTCAGTTCTAAGGAAGGCGTAGTGGATATTGTGGTTAAAGGGAAGACAACTATCAATTGTATAATTAGAAAATTGTACAGGTCATGCATGAGGTCATCAGGATGCCTTGAAGGAATTGTGAAATCAATTCTTGGGAATTTCATTTTTAATAGGGCCACAATTCCTCCAAGAATGCGTAAGTATAGCTAGTCAGACATAGGCATTGAATTGGTTAAATATTGTACCAATTTTGCCTAGATCAAAGTGTGACAGTCAAAGATAGTGCAGAGGTTTCTCAGGAAGGGAAATAGCATTATATTGTTTCATGATCTTGACTATATGCAATTTATAAACAGTGGGGTTTTAAGAAATTTCTTTCCCCTGATACATCTTTTGTTGTGTGATTGATAATATCTTTCTCTTACTTGTTCATGTGATTGTGCGATCATATTTAGTTTATGCAAATTTGTAGAAGTGATTCAGTATTTTTTTTTTAGTACATTATGTTAGGGTCTTGTAATAATAGGATTCATAATTTTGAATTGACTATGATAATTCTTGTAATATGTACATAATTTGCTTCCAAATTGTTTTCCCATATTTAAAAAATGTAAAGAGGGTAAAATTCCTAAAAGAAAAATCAAAGGACTGAAAGAAAAAGATCAAACAAAAATATAAAAAATGAACCCCAACAAAAAAGAGATAAAAATAGATCATGAAAGTGATGCAAATTCAAATGCCACTACTTTTTACTTTACTTTGCAAAATAAGATTGTGTGCAGCTTGTCAAAAATGCCACAATCCATGATAGTCAAACATCTTAATCTTGATTATTCATGCTTTAAATTTGATGCTAATATATAGAGAATAAAGATCTAGCCAAACTGTTTAATCTTGGCAGATCAGTAGTTAGGTAGAGAATAATAAAGGAGCTCAACAGTTCAATCTGAGCCATTGGAAGTAATAAGGATAGAATTAGATAGTTTGATGTTAAAAGAAAAATAAAAAGGGTCTGCAAGCTTAAATGCACACAAATAAATGAAGAAAAAATGTTAGGGTAGATAAATGGGTAGGCAGAAGCAGTTTTCATAAGGCATGGATAGAAAAATTGATTATTTCATATTTACGAATTTCCCTCTAAACTCATTTCCTTTGTAAAAATATCCCCTCCCCTTCATATTTATTTTTTTCCCCTTACTTCACACATTTTTCCTACAAAAAACCCCTTTTCCTTAGTTTAAATGCAATATTTTCCTTGGGAAAAGTAAAATCTCTTTAATAATTTCCCTTTATTCAGAAAACCCATTATCCTAAGTTTTAATAGTTAAAATCATATTGTTGGACCCACATTGAAAACTTCTTCCCAATATCACATTTTACATTAAAATCTTAGTGTATTTTAAAAATCCCACTCATATAATAATCTTAGTTTTAACTTTATTATATTAAATCCCCTAAATACCTTTATCCCGTATATATTAACTCCCACTAATATAAATTCCCAACCCACATTATATACTATTATATTACTTTGCTTATATATAGGTCCCACTTTCTTCTAATCCCATTGGTTATATATTACACTCACTTTCATATAATCCCGACCAATGTATATGTTATAACTTATCACATAACTTAAAACCCGGGCCCAACGCCTATCAAATCCCTAATAATTCAATGCTATTTTCCAACTGTCAAATCTTAATTGATCACATCCAATGGAAAATAAGCCTTATCGCATCCCCAATAGCCAAATCTTTAACGACCCTGAGGCCTTGCAAAACGAGTTGTTTTCGGAGCCCCGCACTTGGCTACATGGCACCATTTGATTGCATCGCATCCTTAGAAAAAATACCGCCTACCACCTTCTGTCGATGCAAAAACCACTCAGTTGTATTCCTGCTCGTTGAGAAAACCGCTCTCATTTGAAATTAACCCCGCACATTTAATATTTAATCATTGTTGGTTAAAAAAACTCATATATCCACCCTTTGCAAGCCTTTTCACCATTTTTCTATTACATTGTGCACGAATAGAGCATTTCCGACCTATTCCTGAGCTAAAGAACAGATGTCGACCCTGTTTTAAGCCAGGCTTCAACAGAATTCAACCCTGTTATTGCTACAGCCGGTGCAAAACCTAATTGAAGAAGTATAAATATCAGTAGAGCCTCATAAAGCTTCCACAACCTCAGAACCCCTCTTGCATACCAGAGCTTCATTCTCCAGGTATTCCTGAAGAGCCAAGGCCATTTTTTAAGCTAAAAGAAAGTAATTCAATCATTGAATCAATTTAGGAGCCTTTGCAAACCACAGAAAAGCTATTTTTACTTCCCAAACCTTTTTCTGCAGACCCTAGGCATCTTTTTTATAGAATTCCCAAGGCTTAAGACTGTTCTTGATCACAGAGACTGAATATTTGATCAATTGAAGCATTATAGACCATAAGATAATCCATTGTTTCATTCCAAACCCTTCTGCAGACTATAATAATATTTCATAGCATTCCTAAAGGTCTTGAGACTGTCTTTCTAAGCCCAAACAGTAATTAATTGATAAATCAAACAAATAATGTCTTCCCAAGGTATAGTAATTGTAAATCCCCTGCAACCTCCAGTGGTAGATGTGGAACACACTCCTTTAGCAGATAGAGAC
Organism: Pinus albicaulis; assembly: GCA_034641835.2. Taxonomy (NCBI): domain Eukaryota; kingdom Viridiplantae; phylum Streptophyta; class Pinopsida; order Pinales; family Pinaceae; genus Pinus; species Pinus albicaulis. The sequence goes on along the minus strand of CM076573.1, from coordinate 386,294,294 downwards.
TTTAAAATTAGTGACCATGTCACTGAGTTTAACCTTCTTGAGCTCCACTGTTGGAGCCATGAAAAATCAATTGCCCAAGCTGATGAAGTTTTCATTTGGGAGTCCAATTTGCCCAAATAAATTTTCCCACAAACCTTCCAGTGTCCAGAAGTTATTATACTTTGCCAAAATTATTATTTCCCTGATCAAAGAGCCATTATAACCCCTGGAAAATAGATTCTATTCACTATCACAGTTGAGTCAATTAACCAAATGCTACAGCTTCAACCTAGGCCAGAAGAAACCCCTCTGTCTATTGAGACCCTTACTCAGTTATATTTGAATATGGACTTCCCCAAGAGGTTCCAGATATTCAAAACATTCACTCCCTCGTCAGCAGAAGCTCCCAAGACTAGTCCTCCTTATCCAACAACCATATTCTCTAATAGAACCAGACATATCATCACAATGCTTTCTTCTATTTTGGGTTATTTTACTGATGATCATGTTGATGCTTTAGTTTTAGGTTTCCTCTCTATTTTCACTCTTGGTCAGCCTCCTGCTACCATATTCAATTTTTTCCAGTACCTTGCTAATACAATGCATGAACAACTTGTTAAAATGCTTGAAGAAGGTGTTTTCAAGTATTCATATGTATTATTCCACATGTTTTTATACTTCCAAGCTGAAAGATTTGCTATCAACCTTCAGAAACTGGATGTTGAAGGTAATCCATAGTCAGTTATCTCTTGGACTTCCTTAATTAGGAAGGAATCAACAGAGTTTACATACATAGACTTCATTGACTCTTTCATCCATCCAATTGTCAACATGCTGAGCAACAGAATTCAACCAAGAGTCAGTGATGAGATTAAAAATGTCCTGCAGTTATCAAAGCACAGTAGGACAGAATATTGGTACCTTTATCAGAACCACACAGAGATTAGGGTATATGGATCCAATCTTTTTCGACCATATAAGCTACCCAAATACCTCCCAATGAGGTTATTTTCACTTGAGTATATTAGGCAGATCCTTAATTCTGATGGAATAAATTTCTTGGTAGCCAAAAAGAAGACATAGTTTAAGATAAAGAATCAAGTTGGTCCTTTTATTTTCAATAGTAGAGATGCAGGTCCACAAGAAGAAAAATATTTTCAGGAATTTAAGTTCAGTCAGAGTTTCCAGTGGTATTATTATCCTTTAGGAGTAATAAGCAAGTTAAGAGTTAAATGTAAATTAAATCCTTATGTACATGCGTCCAAGCCAGATATTGAAAAATACTCCAATCAGTCTGAATGGTTGGAGAATACTTTGAAAGAGGCAGAGAAGCAAGGTGATACTAGTTCCATCTTGCATACTCCAGCCCAAGAAGATAGGAACTCTAAAAGATTCAGAGAATAAGGATCATACTCAACACAAACTACCACTGAAAAAAAGTTCAAATTGATGTATAGGAAGAAGCCAAAATTAAATCCTATAGAAGAACAAGTTGAAACTATTGAAATACTTGATATTGATTCAGTGGTGAAAGACAATGCACCTCCTGTAGTTTCTGAAGAAACTCACCAACCTTCAACATCAAAAACTAAAATTATTCAAAAGCATCATACTTTTGAAGTGTCCTCTTCAAGTAAACCAGCAGACAAAGAGATGGATATTATGTAGAAGTATAAAGAAATCAAGATTAGAAATGAGGCATTAAAGGATGATACATATATCTAATACTGGAGGCAGTCACCTAGTGACCAAAGCAGATTGCTTTCTGCATTTGACTACAAGACTAGGATGATGGAGATGACCTTCCTACAGCCAACAATGAAGCATCCCAAATTATCAGCAGATTATAAAAAGACATCATATGAAGTTCAAGCAGAAGATCTTCATCCTATAGACCAGATAGAATTTCACTAGCAAGCAGGTGAAATGTTGTATTCTACCATGAAAAACAAAGCCATGAGTGTACAGAAGATACAAAATACTCTAAGTAACATTGGAGATCAGCTAAAGCTATAAAATGCATCCTCACAAGCTAAAGATAACAGAATTAAATATCTGGAAGATTTGGTTATTGAATTAGGATATGATCCAACAAATTTCAAAGTTGTAGATGAACTCATAAATAAAAAGAATGCAAACATTGTTGCATTAAAAAAGAAACTCAAATTACCTCCTACAGAACATCCACAGGCAAAGGAAATGTTAAAGGATGCAAGCCGAAAGGATGAGATGATGAATCTCATTCTTCAGTTAACTGCCCAAATAAAAGAAATGGAAAATGAGATGGACAAATTAGTACATGAGAAAAATACCAGCTCAGAAGCAGTCCCTGTCACTGTTATTTCTATAGTCACTACAATTGTGCCTTCTACATTAGCAGAATCATTGGCCCCTTCAATTTCAATAGCTACAACACGTATGTTACATCAACAACTACTTCAGCAACAAAGTCATATACAACAACAACACAGCCTACTGATGAAGCAGGTAAACTAATGAAAGAAATGCAGGAAAATTCCATCCAAACTAATGAAATCAACAGACTCAAAGAAAAGTTAAAAAGTCTGGATGATGAAAAGAAACTATGCACAACAATGAAGTACAGAAGAAAAACAGGTTGAATGAGAAATTGAAGAAGTTAGAGAAAGAGCTAACACTGAAAGAGCCAATGGCACAAGCCAAGTAGCAACTATGGGCCAATATCATTGAATCTGTCAAATATATTTGACCATTCATTCAGGTTCTTTATGAGAAAAAAGATTTAATCAAAGAAGCAGGTGAAGCCATCCAAAAAATCAAAGAAGAACTTGGTAAGAAGCCAGAACAGGCTAATGAAATCATAAAGTTTCTTAATTCAAATAATAAGCAAGAATTAGAAGAGATTGGAATTAGTCACATGACAAAAACCATTCTTGAAGTCAATAAGGTTATTTCTAAAAGGAACTTGATGATACAGTTAGAGGAAAAATGTCAAAACATGGAGATTGCCATAACCAGGTTCATGATGAAGTTTGACATCCTGTGGCAGAAAGGTTTTCCAAATCCTCTGGTTATTAATGATAGATTAATGACAGATTGATGAAACAAGAAGACTATGATGAGAAAATCAGAGAGTTGGCTAAGGAACAAGCAAAAAATTCAGCCATGCAAGGAATTCCAATAGGAAAAGTACTCTACAAAAGCTTTGAGAACCTTTTTTACCTACAACATGAGGTAAAACATTTATTCATCAACAAGCCTACATTTTCAAAGTATACAAAGGTTGATGAAATATTCAGAGGAATGGTAAAGATAAAGTTACCAGATGCAGAGAATTGGGAAAACTTGATTGATTTACTATGAAAGTAAAACAGTAAATAGAGCAGTAACAGTTCAAAGTAAAAAACAACAGTGACAGTTAAAGAGTATTAGAGTTAAATTGTATCAGATGAAAGTCAAATATTAAAGTCAAAACGGAGAGGATAAATCATAGTGAAAGCATCCAACGTAAAGGACACTCAAATAGCCTAAGAAGACAGCCTTCATTGAGAAAATAGTCAGAGAAAAATAAGCAAAAGATCAAAGACAACAAACAACAAATTCAATAAAAACAGGGACAACTTGCATTAGTTAGATAGTTGTCTCTATCTTCTTGCATGAAGATATTTATTTTTATTGAATAATTCCTAAGTTTGTTTTAGGATATTTTGTGAGTTTTTGTATAAATACTTCACATTTCGAAGTATTGAGTGTGGATTGTGGATTGCTAAACATTTCTATAGATGTACTGATCTGAACCAGAGGGTTCTTTGTACCATTTTCAAGTCAGCAGACTGGATTGAGGAATAAAGAGATTATATTATAGGATTCACGTGTTGGGCCACTTCAGTGAAGTACTCCCAATTGTTCTTTTTTTTTATCTAAAGCTTTCACATACTTGCATGTTTTCTAAATCTAAATGTATAACAGGAATATTATTTCAGAATATGTTTAAAAGCACTATGTCTTGATCTATTATTTCATTTTCATGTTTTCTACTAATATCTAGATTAGGGAATTCTTAATTTCTCCCTAATTTCGATTGACCTCTGTCATTTCACTCATTATCCAGATTTTAGAACCCTTAATTTCTCTTTCATCCTGATTCAAACCATTTTCACCATCAGCCTAAGGATCTGAAGTTACTCAGTTATCTTGCCCTATGAACACTTCCCTTTAGAACCTTGATTTTGCTCTGGTTGCTTGACACTTTGACTCCATTATCCTAATGGAATACATACCTACATCTATCCATCTAAATCAGTGATTCCACCACCAAACCAAACCCAAAATCAAAATCCCAAGTAATCTTACATAACTAGCCTAAAATCAACTAAAATAAAAAAAGATAAATCATATAGAGAGATCCCTCTCTGAGCATTAGGAAGGTTAGATCCTAAATCTTAAAAGTAGGTTTGTGGTTACCTCTAATATTCTTTAAACCAAAAAGACTAAGACTAACAACCCTGAGAATTATAGGAGTGATAACATATTGGCAACCATACTGGGGAATAATCAGTCCTCAGTGTTTAAAATAAACCTTAAAGGAGATATTTTTACCTATCTTTTCACCTTAAGGTTGTTTTAGGGTTGTTAGTGAAACTTTTCATAAAAATTAAAATTTTGGCTTCTAGAAGAATCTACTATACCAGGTCTCATCCAGATCCACAACCTGTTGTAATAGTAGATGATCCTGACAGTGTTTTAAAGAAAAACAAAAAAGTAGAAATTTTAGGCAATAAAAGTCCATTGATCAAAGAAAATTTCCTCCCCAAACAATTATAAAGTTTACAATACATTGAATTTGATTTAGCTTTTAAGCAATCTTTGTTTACAACTAAATCAGAAAATGACATCTATGATAGTGTGATTGATCATGATTTCATTTCATTTATTGAAACTAAGAAGGAAATTGTTTCACTTGATTATGATAAAAAAGCTTTAGAACCATTTGATAAACTTGATGCTTTAACTACAACTTTGATTAAGGAAATTGATGAAACTTATTTTCAACATTTTTTTGAATTGACTGCTTTATCTACCTATACCCCTAAGCCTTCTACCATTCATTTATAATTTGTAAATTCAAATTTATTTAGTTCCACCTCATCTATTATATCCACTTCACTTCATTCCACTGAATCATTCATTCCAAAGCTTCCCCTTCAACCTAGAATTTTATTTCCATCTCCAAACACTTCAAGTTCATCCCCTAGCATTTCTGCTACATTTTATAGTACTTCAACTTCATTTCCAAGCTCCTCTTCCAGCATCCCAAATACATCCTCAAGTGTTCCTACCTCATCTACAAGTACGTCAAGCTCATCACCAAGCACCACAAATTTACCTCCTAGCCAAGCTAGAATCCTAGCCATGGCTACCAGATATGCTCCTTTGGTCCTACCAGGTCACTTACATAACATGCCTCAAGATTATCAAAACAAAATATTTCAATTTGATGGAACTAGTCAATACACTACACAACAACATGTTAATAAAATGACTTATTACTTCGAATTGCACGAGATTGATGAATTTGATGTCCAAATGAGACTATTTTCCTAAACGCTAGCTGGAAAAGTAAAAAAATGGTTTAAAGATTTACCTTCCAATCATATTGTTGATTTAGAACATTTTCATAGATTATTTATTGGTAAATGGGAGAAAAAGAAGAATCCTTTACAAATATTGTCTGAATATGAAAACATAAAAAGAGCACCTAATGAAAAATTCAGGACTATTGTACAAGGTATAACAGTATTTATAATGCAATCCCTACCAACCTCAAACCTCCTCCAGACTCTACATTGATCAAATTCCCTGATGGATTTGATACTGATATGGCATACCAACTGAGAGAGATAAATCCTGAAACATTAGAGCAAATGCAAAGTAATGTTGTAAGTGTAGAAGCAAATTTGTTAGCTAAGAAAGCTAGATTGAGAAATGAAAGAAGAGATACAATAAAGGAGGAAGCATCAACCTCGGACCTTAAGATAAATAGATTAGCAAAAACCTTAGAAAGAATGATGGATATATTAGACAATATGGAAAGGAAGCCATAGTGGGATAATCAACAACAAGGTCCTCAAATAAGAAATCCCAATTTCAGAAAGAATAACAATACTGGTAAATCTAGAGAATCAACACCTGATCAAACAATAAGACCACCTTTCCAAGAGAACTATGCTAAAAGTTCTCACCAAAATGAAGAAGATGAAGACACTCAGATTAACTTAATGGGCATCAATGATGATAATACCATTTTTCTTACATAAGAAGAACATGAATTATATGAATTACAATAGTTACAGTTAGAATCTGTGGAGTCTTTTGATTATAAGAAAGGTTATGAATTTGCAATTAATGAAGTTCATAGGCAATATAACCTTAGGATTAAGAAAAATGTAGAAGCCCCTACTAAGAAAACTTCCCAAAATCAGACAAAGAAATCAGTAGAAGCTCCTACAAAGAAAGTACTCCAAATTCTCCCTAGAGAAACCCAGCACAACTCTAGTTCAACTCAGAAAAATTCAAGTCCTAATCATAAAATTTCTAGTCCAAAAATTGCACCCAGTCCTAAAATTGTAGACATTACAGAAACTACTGATCAAATATCAATTGATCCTAAAAAATCTGCTGCTGCTAAAACAACATCTGCTGATAAAACAACATCTGATCCTAAAAAATCTGTTGCTGTTAAAAATTCAGTAGACACTAAAACAGCTTATCCTAAAACAACTGTTGAAACTTCAAAATATGCCAACGCTACCACTGCTACTCAAATTGTCCCACAAAAGAAAATTGAAAATAGTAAAACAATGCAAACACAAATAGAAAAACCAATTGTAGATAAAGAAGAGAAACACACTCAAACTATAGTTATTAAAGAATAAATCACTTACTTAGGAAAAACACAAACACCATTCAACATCCAAACTGGAATTTCTAAACTAAAAATACCAAGTCCTTTAACAGAGTTGGTAAAACATGATTTACAAAAATAACAGGTCACTGACACATTGAACATGAATGAAGGAGAAGACTCTGTTAATTTGAATGATGACCAACCAGAACGAATATTTGGTCCTGAGGTAAATGGAAAACATCAAGAAGGTGGTGTTCCTCCTTTTTACATTAGCTTGAATGTTCATGATCAAATTTTACATAATGCTATGCTAGATTCAGGAGCCTCACACAACTTGATGTCAAAAGAAATCATGGAAACATTGAATTTAGATATCACAAGACCATATAAAGATATTTTCTCATTTGATTCCAGTAAAGTGAAATGTCTAGGCTTGATAAAAGACTTGTGTGTCACTTTAGTCCAATACCCAGGAAAAAGTATATTCATGGATATTGTAGTAGCTGACATCCCTCCAAAATATGGAATTATATTATCATGCTCATGGGGAGCTAAACTGCAGGGATCTCTACAATTAGACATGTCTTATCCCACAATTTCAGTATTTAGTCAACCCAAAAAGCTTTATAGAGAAACTTTAATGAAGTACATGGTTAGTAGTGTAGAAAGACCTTGAAACTATCATATTTATTCTGTACCTGCTAATATGGACTCTTTCATTTTGTGTAATTATGATTCTGGCATAGAGAACAACACAAATTTAAAACAGAAACATAAATAACCGAATAGTGACAACATATTTCATGAATCAATGTGGCACTTAGACTTTGATGGCTCAGTGAACAAATTAGGAGCATGAGCAGGAGTTTGGATTCATAACATGGAAAATAATCATTCAAAAGGTCATGCCTTTAGATTAAACTTTAAATGTACAAACAACATGGCAGAGTATGAAGCTTTAATTTTAAGACTACATATTGTTAGAAATCTTGGAAGCAAAAGAGTTTCTATCATGGGAGACTCTGACTTAATTGTAAAACAAATCAGAGGAGAATATTTTGTGTATAATCCTAGGTTAAGCCAATATAGAGAAATAGTTTTAGATTTGATTAAAGAGTTGCTTGAAATTGACTTTGTTGTAGTTCCTAGAAAATAGAACATACAGGCACATAGTTTAGCAACTTTTGCTAGCACCTACAATCTGCCTTTTCAACCAAATCAACAATATGCAGCAGAGGTAAGACACAGGCATACTATACCAGACAACTTGAAATATTGGAAGATTTTTTCACAGGATACTCAAATCTATCATTTTTTGAATGCGGAGGGAGAATTCCATAATTGTAACATAGATACAAATTGTATAGTTTATGATAAAATAGACAATGAGATAGATGTAAATAATTTAGATTTTACTGAACCCACTAAATTTACTCATGTAGAAATAGATAAATTAGAAAAGGTAGAAATAGAAGAAATCGTAGATGATGATTTTCACATTTTAAACCTTAAGAATATTTTTTTACATAAGGGATTAGCCCCATTAGAATATATTTTTGATTCAAATGATGTTGCAAGAAAACCAAAAATGGAACCATTAAGATCAGACATAGAAGAATGAAATATAGGAACAGAACAAAAGCATAAACTCATCAAAATTTCCAAAGCATTACCTCAAGAAGAAAAACTAAAATACATAGCTTTGTTTAAGGAATTTCAGGATGTATTTGCATGGAGTTATGAAGACCTTAAATCTTATGACACCAGCATAATACAACATAAAATACCTATAAAAGAAGATCAAAAACCTTTTAAACAGAAGCTTAGGAGAATCAATCCAGTTCTTATGCTTTGATTTAAAAAGAGGTAAAGAGGATGTATGAAGCACAGATCATTGCACCTATCAGATATTCTGATTGGGTTTCAGACTTAGTTCCCACTAGGAAAAAAATAGGGGAAATCAGACTTTGTGTTGATTTCCATAATTTAAACAATGTGTCCCTAAAGGAAAACTATCCTCTCCCCAAAATGGACCATATTTTACAGAGGGTAGTAGGTTCATCCAGGATTTCATTGCTTGATAGATTCTCTGGGTATAACCAGATCTTTAGTTCAAAAAGAAGACCAACCAAAGACAACATTTACTACTCCATGGGGTACTTTCATGTATGTGAAAATGCCTTTTGGATTAATGAATGCAGGAGCCACTTTCCAGAGAGCTATGGACATATATTTTTCCAAATAAATTCATGATTTTCTTTTCATTTATCTATATGACATAGTAATATTTTCAAAAATAGATAATGAACATTTAGATCATCTGAGACAAGTGTTTATTAAATGCAGAAAATTTGGTATTTATTTGAATCCTAAAAAGACTCTCTTTGGACTTGAAGAAGGAAAGCTATTAGGACATACTATTTCAAAAGAGGAAATTAGGATAGACCCAGCTAGAATAGAAGCCATTTTGAATATAAGTCATCCTATAAATATCAAGGAATTGCAGGCTTTCTTAGGTAAGATCAATTTTCTCATAATATTCATTTTAAATTTAGCATAATTAATTAGAGAACTAAATAACATGTTGAAGAAATACTCAGCACTTAAATGGATAGTAAAGGCTAAAAAATCCTTTGAATAAATCAAACAAACCCTTACAAGAACACCGGTCCTAATAAGTCCTGATTTCAAAAAAGATTTTATCATGTTTTCTTTTGCTTCAGAACACACCATTGCAGCAGTCTTACTGCAAAAGAATGATCAGGGCTATGAACAACCCATTTATTTTTTTAGCAAATCCCTAAGAGATGCCACACTAAAGTACAACATAATGAAAAAATAGGCACTTGCTTTAGTTAAGGCTACTAAAGACTTTAGAATGTACATATTGTATTCACACATCATTCCAAATTCAAAAGTTAAGGACATTCTAACTCAGAATGGGCCTGATGGTAAGAGAGGCAAATGGATTGCCACTATTTTGGAATATGACATGGAAATTAAGCCCACCAAACTCATTAAAGGCTAAGGTTTGGCCAAACTCATGGTTGAATTGAACTGTGATGCCTTAGATATAAATTTTATTGCTCAATTAGATGACCAGGAAGAGATGGCAACTCCACATATCAGTGAATATTTCTTAGATTCACCTTGGTATGCAAATATCATATTTGTTTTACTAAACTTACAAGCTCCTCCTAGATTGTCAAGAACTAAAGCTAGATTCTTAAAGTTAAAAGCAATGAGATTTTGTATCATAGATAGTTCTTTATTTTGGAAAGATTATGGTGGCATTATTTTAAACTGTTTACTTAAAGATGAAGCTGATAAAGTTATGGAAGAGTTTCATGTAGGTGACTGTGGAGGACACCTCTACTGGAAATCAACTGCAGATAAAATGTTGAGGGCTGGTTTTTACTAGCCCGCTCTTTTTGCAGATGTAAGAAATTATGTGACCTCTGATCACAAATGCCAGACCTTTGAAGGGGAGAAAAAACTATTACCTTTATCCCTTAAACCCATTTCCACAGAAATTCCATTTCAACAATGGGGTTTAGACATCATTGGTGAAATTCACCCACCCTCCTCAGCCCAGCATAAATGGATTTTGACAGCCACAGAATATTTCACCAAGTGGATAGAATCCATTCCTTCTAGACAAGGCACTAATTCTGTCATCATCTCATTCCTGGAAAACAATATACTGTCTAGATTTGGATGCCCTCAAAAGCTCATTACTGATAATACAACTGCTTTCAAGTATAATAAAATGATTGACTTATGTAACAAATAACACATTGCCCTTGGTCATTCCACTGCATATTACCCTCAAGGTAATGGACTTGTAGAATCCTCCAACAAAAGCTTAGTAACTATCATCAAAAACTGTTAGAAGACAATAAGAAGTCCTGGAACAAAAGGTTAGTTAATGCCTGATGGGAAGACAGACTAACAACAAAGAAGTCCATTGGTACATCTCTCTATCAGCTTGTATATGAGATGGATGTTGTTTTTCCATCCTCTTTAGGAATTTCAGTGATGAAGATAATCCAAGAGCTACAGGAAGAACCCAATGATATCCATAGAAGAATAAATCGGACTATACACTTGCAGCAAACCAGGGAAGATGTCTATGTCAAATCACAATTTATACAAGATAAAATCAAAAGGATTTTTGACAAGAAGACAAAGGAAGCTGATTTTTACATAGGTGATAAAGTGCTTAAGTGGGATTCCAGGAGAAAACATAAAGGTGAACATGGTAAATTTTATTTCCTATGGAAAGGTCCCTAAATAATTTATGGTGACAGAGGTAACAATGCATTCTTTTTGAAGGAGTTGGATGGATTAGATCTGCCAAGTGGACCTATCAATGGTAGGATGTTGAAGCATTACTTTACTCCAGACTAACCATTAGTTCACTTTGTTTACTTTGCTAATTGTACATAACATTGAAAAGTCTAGATTGGATTGGATGTTTTTCTTGCAAAGTTGAAGCCCAGAGAGAAGGCCCTAAGCTTTGAAAGACAAAATATCATAAGTATAAATAGAGCAGAACTCATAAAAAATTCCAAGGCAAACACAGTCAAAGTTCAAGGTTACTGATCTTAAAGTTCTTGACATTTCACCAGGAAATGCCATCCCCATGTGGAGCCACTATTAGGGTCCTATAATAATAGCATTCATAATTTTGAATTGACTATGATCAGTCTTGTAATATTTTCATACTTTCCTTGCTGCAAATTGTTTTCCCATATTTAAAAAATGTAAAGAGGGTAAAAGTCCTAAAATAAAAATCAAAGGAATGAAAGAAAAAGATCAAAAAAGAATATAAAAAATGAACCCCAACAAAAAAGAGATAAAAATAGATCATGAAAGTGATGCAAATTCAAATGCCACTACTTTTTACTTTACTTTGCAAAATAAGATTGTGTGCAGCTTGTTAAAAATGCCACAATCCATGATAGTCAAACAACTTAATCTTGATTATTCATGCTTTAAATTTGATGCTGATAGATAGAGAATAAAGATCTAGCCAAACTGTTTAATCTTGGCAGATCAGTATTTAGGTAGAGTAATAAATGAGCTCAACAGTTCAATCTGAGCCATTGGAAGTAATAAGGATAGAATTAGATAATTTGTTGTTAAAAGAAAAATAAAAAGGGTCTGCAAGCTTAAATGCACCCAAATAAATAAAGAAAAAATGTTAGGGTAGATAAATGGGTAGGAAGAAGTAGTTTTCATAAAGCATGGATAGCAAAAATTTATTATTTCATATTTACTAAATTCCCTCTAAACTCATTTCCCTTGTAAAAATATGCCCTCCCCTTCATGTTTATTTTTTTCCCCTTACTTCACTCATTTTTCCTACAAAAAAACCCCTTTAAATGCAATATTTTCCTTGGGAAAAGTAAAATTCATTTACTAATTTCCCTTTATTCAAAAAACCCATTAAACCCCCATTATCCTAAATTTTAATAGTTAAAATGATATGGTCGGGCCCACATTGAAAACTTCTTCCCAATATCACTTTTTACATTAAAATCTTAGTGTATTTTAAAAATCTCGCTCATATACTAATCTTAGTTTTAACTTTATTATATTAAATCCCCTAAATACCTTTATCCCGTATATATTAACTCCCGCTAATATAAAGTACCAACCCACATTATATCATATTATATTACCCCGCCTATACATAGCTCCCACTTTCTTCTAATCCTATTGGTTATATATTACACTCACTTTCATATAATCCCGACCAATGTATATGTTATAACTTATCGAATAAATTAAGACCCAGGCCCCACGCCTATCAAATCCCCAACAATTCAATGTTATTTGCCAACTGTCGAATCTTAACTGATCACATCCAATGGCCAATATGCCTTGTCTCATACCCGATAGCCAAATCTTTAACGACCCCGAGGCCTTGCGAAAAGAGTTGTTTTCGGAGCCCCGCTCTTGGCTACGTGGCACCATTTGATTGCATCGCATCCTTAGAAAAAATACCGTCTACCACCTTCTATCGATGCGAAAACCACCCAGTTGTATTCCTGCTATTGCAAAAACTGCTCTCATTTGAAATTAACCCCGCGCATTTAATATTTAATCATTGTTGATTAAAAAACTCATATAGCCGCCCTTTGCAAGCCTTTTCACCATTTTTCTGTTACATTGTGCATGAATAGAGCATTTTCGACCTATTCCCGAGCTAAAGAACAACTGATGACCCTATTTTAAGCTAGATTTCAACATAATTCAACCCTGTTATTGCTAAATCCGGTGCAGAACTTAATTGAAGCAGTATAAAGATCAGTAGAGCCTCATAAAGCTTCTGTAACCTCAAAATCCCTCCTGCATACCAGAGCTTCATTCTCCTGGTATTCCTGAAGAGCCAAGGCCATTTTTTAAGCTAAAAGAAAATAATTAATCATTGAATCATTTTAGGAGCCTTTGCAGACCACAGAAAAGCTATTTTTACTTTCCAAACCTTTTTCTGTAGACCCTGGGCATATTTTTTACATAATTCCCAAGGCTTAAGACTGTTCTTGATTATAGAGACTGAATATTTGATTAATTGAAGCATAGTAGACTAGAAGATAATCCGTTGTTTCATTCCAAACCCTTTTGCAGACTGTAATAATCTTTCACAGCATTCCTAAAGGTCCTGAGATTCTCTTTCTAAGACCAAAGAGTAATTGATTGATAAATCAAACAAATAATGGCTTCCCAAGGTATAGTAACTGTAAATCCTCTACAACCTCTAGTGGCAGATGTGGAACACACTCCTTTAGCAGACAATGACTTTAAATTAGTGACCCTGTCATTGATTTTAACCTTCTTGAGCTCCACTGCTGGAGCCAAGACAAATCAATTGACCAAGCTGATGAAGTTTTCATTTGGGAGTCCAATTTGCCCAAATACATTGTCCAATAGACCTTCCAGTGTCCAGAAGTGATTAGACTTTGCCAAACTTGTTATTTCCCTGGTCAAAGAGCCATTATAACCCTGTAAAAGAGATTCTATTCACTATCATAGCTAAGTCAATTAACTAAATGTTGCAGCTTCAACCTAGGCCAGAAGAAACCCCTATTTCTATTGAGACCCTTACTTAGTTATATTTGAATCTGGACTTCCCCAAGAGGTTCCAAATATTCAAAACATTCACTCCCTCATCAATAGAAGCTCCCAAGACTAGTCCTCCTTATCCAGCAACCATATTCTCTGAGAGAACCAGACATATTATCACAATTATGTCTTCTATTTTGGGTTATTTTACTAATGAGCATGTTGATGCTTTAGTTTTAGGTTTCCTGTCTATTTTCACTCCTGGTCAACCTCTTGCTACCATATTCAATTTTTCCCAGTACCTTGTCGATACAATGCATGAACAGCTTGTTAAAATTCCTGAAGAATGTGTTTTCAAGTATTCATTTGTATTATTCCACATGTTTTTATACTTCCAAGCTGAAAGATTTTCTATCAACCTTCAGAAACTGGATGTTGAAGGTAATCCACAGTCAGTTATTTTTTGGCCTTCCTTAATTAGGAAGGAATCAATAGAGCTTACATACACAGACTTCATTGAATCTTTCATCCATCCAATTGTCAAAATGTAAGCAGCAGCATTTAACCAAGAGTCAGTGATGAGATTAAAAAGTTCCTACAGTTATCAAAGCACAGTAGGACAGGAGATTGGTACCTTTATCAGAACCACACAGAGATTAGGGTATATAGATCCAATATTTTTCCATATAAGCTGCCTAAATACTTCCCAATGAGGTTATTTGCACTTAAGTATATTAGGCAGATCCTTAATTTTGATGCAATAAATTTCTTGGTAGCCAAAAAGAAGACCCATTTTAAGATAAAGAATCAAGTTGGTCCTTTTATTTGCAATAGTAGAGATGCAGGTCCAAAAGATGAAAAATATTTGCATAAATTTAAGTTCAGTCAGAGTTTCCAGTGGTATTATGATCCTTTAGGAGTAATAAGAAAGTTAAGAGTCAAATGTAATTTAACTCCTTATGTACATGAGTCCAAGCCAGATATTGAAAAATACTCCAATCAGTCTAAATGGTTGGAGAACACTTTGAAAGAGGCAGAGAAGCAAGGTGATACTAGTTCCATCTTACATACTCCAACCCAAGAATATAGGAACTCTAATAGAGTCAGAGAAGAAGGATCATACTCAACACAAACTACCACTGAAACAAAGTTCAAATTGATGTACAAGAAGAATCCAAAATTAAATCCTGTAGAAGAACAAGTTGAAACTATTGAAATCCTTGATACTGATGCAGTGGTGAAAGACAATGCACCTCCTACAGTTTCTGAATAAACTCACCAACCTTCAACATAAAAAACTCAGATTATTCAAAAGCATCATAGTGTTGAAGTGTCCTCTTCAAGTAAACCAGCAGACAAAGAGATGGATATTATGTAGAAGTATAAAGAAATCAAGATCAGAAATGAGGCATTAAAGGCTGATACATATACCCAATACTGGAAGCAGTCACCTAACTACCAAAGCATATTTATTTCTGCATTTGACTACAAGACTAGGAAGATGCAGATGACCTTCCTACAGCTAACAGTGAAGCATCCCAAATCGTCAGCAGATTATAAAAATACATCATATGAAGTTCAAGCAGAAGATATTCATCCTATAGACAAGATAGAATTTCACAAACAAGCTGGTGAAATGTTGTATTCTACCATGAAAAACAAAGCCATGAGTGTACAGAAGCTGCAAAATACTCTAGGGAACATCGGAGATCAGCTAAAGATAGAAAAGTCATCCTCACAGGCTAAAGAAAACATAATTAAATCTCTGGAATATTTGGTTATTGAAGTAGGATACGATCCAACAAATGTCAAAGTTGCAGATGAACTTGTTAGCCACCTATAAAAAAAATTCAAGCAAACAGGTGGCTAAATATGTTTATGAGCCTTCAAGAGAGAAATTTCCTTTGAAAATCTATCATTCTTGAAGCCTCCATTGTTTCCATATCCTTCAAAATGATCTTCACTACTGTTTCCAGTAAAAAACCCTACAATTTTGTGAAAGAAACTGTCTTCAAAAGGCCTCCACTTTCCCCCCTTTTTACTCCCACAAAATTCCCATTTTCACCTTTGTTTCCTTCAAAAGATCCCTCAGAAAAATCCCCATTTAACCTCTAAACCATCCTAAATCCCCTTTAAACCTCATAATTTCCCTTTATTTGGTTTAAAAATCCCTTTTTCTGCTTACCGGGACCCCTTATTTCGCTTAAAAAACACTAATTTTAGGCCTAAAACAACCATTTTTACCTTAAGGCCTTAAGCCCCTTTCGGCTTAACCCTTAGCCCCTTTTCCGCATGTGACCCGTGCTATGACCAAGCACCAAGGCCTAATCGCAAATCGCAATTGGAGCTTTCTTGTTGGCCTTTTCCCTTTGTTCTTCAAATATTTCCGATTGCGAAGAGTTTTAGTCTGCCGATTGCTGATTCAATATAGACCGTTGATCTCACCCGATCCAACGGCCAGGATCGCATCATGCTCCATCGCAAGCCTTTCGCCTTTCCCCTTCCGACTTAATCCCGACTGTCGATCCTTTCCAGATCCGACGGTCAGCGCTCAATCGTATCGTGCTAACCTATCATTCCCTCGTTTCTGTTTCCCCAATGCCCGACTTCCGATTTAATATTAGCTGTTGAATCCATAAGAACCAACGGCTGAGATTCGATCGTGCTCCGGTTATGAGCCCGTCACCTGACACCCCTCCAATTTAATCTTGACCATCGATCATCCTGCCAATCTGACGACCAACGCTCAATCGCACATCGCAAATCCGAAAGTCTCGTTCGCTTGCCTCCTCCGATGCGGATCATGTGATTTGATCCCAGTTGTTGAATCCATAAGAACCAATGGTTAGGATTTAATCGTGCTTGGTTCACAGCTCCCGTCATCGCATCCGCCGATTTGATCTAGACCGTTGAATCCACAAGAACCGACAGTCAGGATTCAATCGCGCTCCGTTCATATTTTTTCACCATCCTGACCTCCGATTAAATCTTAGTCGTTGATCAAGTCTAATCAGACGGTCCACATTGCATCCACTCATCAAACCCCACCCTTCTCGTTTATTCCCATCGACGGATCTCGACCGTCCATTTCCAAGATCTAATGGTCAGGATTTAACCCGCCATTGACCCTACCCATATGTTATGCCCGTGCATATTCCCTCCTATTGCGCTTCTTCCACACCGTCGAATCTGAGGTCCCAGATCCAACGACCACCATTGCATATCGTGTAATTTTTGTGCCTGAAGGTTAATGTTTCAAATTTACGCGATATGGGCGGTTTTGAAAGGACAGGTGTTGTTCAGTGTATGGTATCGCGTTTTTTGGCCAAAATCTTAAAACCACTTGAATGTTGCGCGAAAACCATTCCGATTTTCCACCTACCGCCCTCCGTTATGTATCTCCTGATTTAATCCTGACTGTCGAACTCTGAGATCGGACGGTCATGACTTAATTTCAACCCATCCATTTGCTATTCATCCGATCTTTCATATAATCCCATCGAAATATCTCCACCATTGATTATTCTAATCCAACGGCCCACATTATATCACATTTCATTCCTTCCCCCATTCATCTAACCTCTCCAAAGACTTCATCAGACGATCTCCACCGTAGATCATCCTGATCTAACGGTCCCAGTTCATCCTCGTACCCAAACTCCCAAAACAACTGGTTAGCTGCTCTGCTAGTTTTTTTTCCCCATTTTTCCGCTACGCTCACTGTTTCCATCATTTCTCTTCCATCTCCACGAGCCTCTGAAGCAGTCCTTCCCCACTCCCGCTAGTTTTTATAACATGTTTATCATGTTTTGGAGGTTTCAGAAGCGGTGAATTCAATCTGTTTTCACAGTTGCAGTCATGGTAAAATACCATCATAGAGCCGAAGATCGTTGAAGAAGAAGGTCAAAGATATCAAAGGATTAAAGCATAATATTGAAGATTAAGAGCATAATTCACGGTCTTGCCTGGTCTAAATACAATCATTGATCGCAGCAGCGCAGAGGACATATCAGCAAGACAGTCCTTTTACTAAAAAAAGTATCCGAATCACTACTGCCCATTCTCTATTCTGCATCGAGCCCTAGAGTAGTTATTATCCTGACAGAAAGTCCTAAAGAACTGACATTGCATTAGTTACAAAGCATGGAAGACCTGAAGGGCTCAACTTCATCCTTTCTTGTCTCAAAGTACAAACAGAGTACCTCCAGCCGAAAATTACTTCATGGAACATACCCCCGGAGTTATTCTCGAACTGAAGAAAGCCCCAATTCATCTGCAAAGTACCTAAAGTCAATGTAAAGACATTAAGATAGAATGGGCTTTGAAATACTTTCCTCCTTCTGTTTTATATGAATCATTTATGTTCTATCTGCCACTACTATCTCTCTTCACCTATAAGAACTCATGAAAAATACATTTTAAATGTTTTTTGGTCGATTATTGAAAAAACATTGATTGTAAGCAGTTTCACTGAGATAGAGTTCTGTGAGTAGTAGTTGTGAAAAGTTTGGGAGATGATTTTTGAATGATATCAAGCTATTGGACAAGGATGTATGTGATTGGTTTTGATCTTCTAATATGACAAGCATGTTCATCGGATCCTGATCTAAATCAGTGGTGATGTGTTCTATCTTTGTTGTTTTTTTCTCTGTTTTACATCATGTTTCACTTTCTCTGATAAGAAGACAGTAAATTTAGCTTAGGACATACTGCCACAAGTACCCTAATGCTCACTGTATTTTCTTATCTTTATGTTTTCTGCTAATTGTGTGTCTAAGAACGAATTCAATATAATTTAACCAGTTAAAGACGTTGGCCTGCCCATGCTTACTGATGTGTGAATTTAGAATTTGTTTCTTGGATGTTCTTGTTTGGTTTAGCTGAAAGAATTGGGAAACTGGGAGGTTAGAGTTAGCCCTGTCTCACTAGGTTCCTTTTCTAACAGTTTAACCTTTCTAAGATCCCTTTGAGTTGAATGCCAAAAGCAAAGAAGGTTAAAAGTCTTTCTTTGATCTTAGACTTCACTCTGTGTTAAACTTAAATGTTTTCTATTATCTGAAAGTAGTCAGGAGGACTGTTGGATTGTTGTCTTCAGAGTTTAGTGTCATTAGGAGTTTATATCATAGAGGTTAAGGCATTCCCTGACCCTATATTTACTCTGAAGTGGTCACCTTGTAAGGTTTTCCTTGTTACTTCTCATTCACTTCCTTATTATTTCATTCCACACTATCATCTTAAGAGATCCTCTGTTTTAGATGACTAGCCCTTTGAACGCCTTGGATATTTGAATTGCAAGTAAATCCTTTTATGACCCCATTGCCCAATGGACTTGTGTTCTCTTTGAATTATCTCCCTATTGCCAAAACGTCCTTCTCTCCTCATTCCTTTACCTTATACTAAACCCTTCTTTCATTTTTTCCCAACCAAACAAATAAATCAAAAAACCCTTGTGCCCTATAACTAGCCTAATACCTTAAATTGACCCTCAAAGATACATATTTATTTACCTATATAGAGATATCCCTCTCTAGATCCAGGAGGGCCAGATCCTGAGATCCCAAAGTGGTTTGATGTTGTCTTATCATTTGGCATTGCCAAATCTGCCAAATAATAGGAACCACAACAGAGCTCATAAAGAAAAAGAATGCAGGCATTGTTGCATTAAAAAAGAAACTCAAATTTCCTCCTACAAAACATCCACAGGCAAAGGAAGTGTTGCAGGATGCAAGCCAAAAGGATGAGATAATGAATCTTATTCTTCAGTTAACTGCCCAAATAAAAGAAATGGAAAATGAGATGGAAAAATTAGTACATGAGAAAAAGGCCAGCTCAGAAGTAGTTCTTGTCACTGTTATTCCTATAGTCACTACAGTTGTGCCTTCTACATTAGCAAAATCATTGGCCCCTTCAGTTCCAATAGCTACAAAACTTCCTGTTACATCAACAACTACTTCAGCAACATAGTCATCTACAACAAAAACATAGCCTACTGATGAAGCAGGTAAATAGTGAAAGCAATGCAAGAAATGTCCATCCAAACTAATGAAATCAACAGACTCAAAGAATAGTTAAAAAGTCTAGATTCTGAAAAGAAACTATGTACAACAATGAAGTACAGAAGAAAAACAGGTTGAATGAGAAATTGAAGAAGTTAGAGAAAGAACTAACACTGAAATAACCAATGGCACAAGCCAAGCAGAAGCTATGGGCCAATATCATTGAATCTGTCAATGATATTTGGCCATCCATTCAGGTTATTTATGAGCAAAAATATTTAATCAAAGCAGCAAGTGAAGCCATATAAAAAATCAAAGAAGAACTTGGTAAGAAGCCAGAAGAGGCTAATGAAATCATAAAGTTTCTTAATTCCAAGAATAAGCAAGAATTAGAAGAGATTGGAATTAGTGACAGGACAGAAACCATTCTTGAAGTCACGAAGGTTATTTCTAAAAGGAACTTGATGATATAGTTAGAGGAAAAATGTCAAAACATGGAGATTTCCATAACCAGGTTCAAAATGAAGTTTGATATTCTGAGGCATAAAGGTTTGACAAATCCTCTAGTTATTAATCATAGATTGATGAAACAAGAAGACTATGATAAGAAAATCAGAGAGCTGGCTAAGGAACAAGAAAACAATTAAGCCATGCAAGGAATTCCAACAGGAAAAGTACTCTACAAAAACCTTTTTTACCTACAACATGAGGTAAAACATTTATTCATCAACAAGCCTACATTTTCAAAGTATATAGAGGTTGATGAAATATTTAGAAGAATGGTAAAGATCAAGTTACCTGATGCAAAGAATTGGGAAAAGTTGACTGATTTACTATGAAAGTAAAACAGTAAATAGAGCAGTAACAGTTTAAAGTAAAAAACAACAGTGACAGTTAAATAGTATCAGAGTTAAAGTGTATCAGATGAAAGTCATATATTAAAGTCAAAATAGAGAGGATAAATTAGAGTGAAAGCAGTCAACGTAAAGGACACTCAAACAACCTAAGAAGACAACCTTCGTTGAGCAAACAGTCAGAGACAAATCAGCAAAAGGTCAAAGACAACAAACAACAAATCCAATAAAAACAGGGACAGCTTGCATTAGTTAGATAGTTGTCTCTATCTTCTTGCATGAAGATAATTATTTTCCTTAAATAATTCCTAAGTTTGTTTTAGGATATTTTGTAAGAGTTTTTGTATAAATACTTCACATTTCGAAGTATTGAGTGTGGATTTTGGATTGCTAAACATTTCTATAGATGTATTGATCTGAACCAGAGAGTTCTTTGTACCATTTTCAAGTCAGCAGACTGGATTGAGAAATAAAGAGATTATATTACAGGATTCATGTGTTGGTCCACTTCAGTGAAGTACTCTCAATTGCTCTTTGTTTTTATCTGAAGTTTTCACATGCTTGCATGTTTTCTAAATCAAAATGTATAACAGGAATATTATTTCATAATATGTTTAAAAGCACTCTGTCTTGAACTATTATTTTATTTTCATGTTTTCTACTGATATCTAGATTAGGGAATTTTTCATTTCTCCCTATTTTCGATTGACCTCTGTCATTTCACTCATTATCCGGATCTGATAACCCTTAATTCCTCTCTCATCCCGATTGAAACCATTTTCACCATCAGCTTAAGGATCTGAAGTTACTCAACTATATTTCTCTTATTAACACTTCCCTTTAGAACATTGATTCTGCTCTGACTGCTTGAATAAAGACCTACATCTATCCATTAGCCCAATAGAATAAAGACCTACATCTATCCATCTGAATCAGTGATTCCACCATCAAACCAAACCCAAAATCAAAACCCCAAGTAATCTTACATAACTATCCTAAAAACAACTAAAATAAAAAAATATAAATCATATAGAGAGAGCCATCTCTGAGCATTAGGAATGCTAGATCCTAAAGCTTAAAATAGGTTTGTGGTTACCTCTAATATTCTTTAAACCAAAAAGTCTAAGACTAACAACCCTGAGAATTATTGGAGTGATAACACATTACAAGATCGGTTGAATCCATTTAGATATTTCTACACCATATACATGAAACATAACATAATAATCTACTCTTACTATCTACAAATTATTTCTACATATTTACAAGGAATTATCTCTCACAGTCTCACATCTTCTTGTCCCTCCAATGAGGGAGTTAAGCTAAAACCAGCTCTAGCCTCTGACAACATGACAAAAGAAATATTTTTCACACCAAAAAACTATTACCTTTATTTTCAAACTCAAATATATTACATTTATATAGCTGGAATGAGATCCAACTATTTCCAATCTTGGAGAGGGAGGTTGAGAGAGTATCTCAAAAACCTTTAACAATTCCAACAAACCAAATAAACCAAACCTACTAATGTAAGCCTTAATCCTAACAATGAATACAATCAACTATACGAAGGTCGTGGAAACAATTCATAAGGATCTCCATATAAATTAAGTTTGCAATTAAATTTAGAACATATCTTAGAAGTGAACATTGTATCAAGATCCTCCTCTTGATACATGGGACAATTCAGAGATGTTGTGTACAATTATGGTTTGGTTATTTGTGATTTTTGCATTAAAGTCTCTTAGAATGAATATAGTATTCATTTCATGTGAAATGTTTTTTATTTTAAACTATTGAATAAATTTTTTTAATTTAAAGATATATTTATTTAGTCCACTGGGTATTGGATAGACAATGATGGGGTGATATGTTAAGGCACTCCTTGACGATAAGTCACCGGTTCAATTCCCCACCCCAATCAAGGTGATATATTGGATATGATGAATATGTAGTCCTACCAAGCTTACAAAAAAAAAAATTTGTTAAGGCTCTCCTTGATGTGAAGTCACTGGTTCAATTCCCTGCCCCGATCGGGGTTATATATTGGATATGATGAATATGTAGTCCTGCCAAGCTTACAAAAAAGAAAGTTAAATTTATTTGGGATTATCTCAAGTGGTTTGGAAAAGTGGTTGTTATCTTCCCCACCTAGGTTCAAATCCCTGCTAGTGACATGATGAGCTATAATGCCTTGATGAATATTGTTGTATTGGCTTTGAGCCTTGTGAAATCTTAAGTGATTTTACCTATGGGTTGGCCTGGTACCAACAACCTCACACTATCCCTCGGGCGGAGAAGGACTGGACTAATTTTTCTCCTCGGAAATAAAAATCATTGAAAAAAAAATATCATTTCATTTAATGTGTGTGTGTGTGAACTACATTGAGTCTAGGTTTGGGCAAGCCATCAATTGGGTAGAAGAATGATCTACCCACAATAGGATACTATCATTGGGATTTTGCAAAGCTTGATGAAACTTAGAAGCCTCTTGAGATAATTTAATTCCTCTAGAATGATTTCCATTCTCAAAAACTTGATAGAATCTAAACCTCACTCAAACCAACTCATCACACCTCATAAATTGTTTAAAACTTATTATTACTCAAATATATTAATATATCTAAAATAATAAATCTACCACACTTGATTCACCATATTCACCATGTTTTAATTAATCAAAATATTTTGCACTCCGCAAATTTTAAATTAAAATTTTATTTATTATAATTAAATTAATTAAATAAACTATAATCTATTATAATTCATTAATAAACATAAAATTAAACCAAAAAACTCAAAATCCAATATCAATTAAGAGTATGGCCTTTTTTTTATTCAAATATAATTTTATAATCAAAGCACACAACGTTACACTAAATACTAAAAAGTTATTTATTTTGCATTCAATTTAAATACATCAACTTGATTTTAATGGAATTAAATAAATCATCCGATATTTATTTTGACTCTAAAGAGAAATTATTTTTTTTCACTATAAAAGATGTTTGCATCTTAATGAATTTGATCTTTCTCAATATTTGGTAGATTCACAGTTAATATGAATTTAAATTGGTTTATTATTAATTTTATGTTATTTATTTTATTTTATTTTTAGTTTTTATGTAATTTGATCGAGTCAAAATGTTAAATATCACAACATCTCTATCATACTCGGCTAGAGAGTGTCTCTAGGTGCAATTAATTATATGATTCCATTAAATAATATATTGTGATTTATTTTCAATTGAGGTTATCTTGAGCGGTTGGAAAGAATGAAAAAAAAGTTAAATATTATATTATCTCTACCATACTCTGTTAGAGAGTGTCTCTAGGTGCAATTAATTATTTGATTCCATTAAATAATATATTGTGATTTATTTTCAATTGAGATTATCTTGAGTAATTGGAAAAAATGATCATTATCTTCCCTATCAACCATCACTCTAATCCTTGGGTTGAAAAAACAAATAACTTCCCTTTTAAAAAAATGATTGATTAAATAAAACATTAAATTTAAATAAAATTTATATTATTATTTTGATTCATAATTTTTTCTATAATTATATGATTCTAAAATAAAATATGCAAAACAATTGCTCAATGGAGAGATAGAATCACATAATTATATGTAACATAAAAATAACTAAATATGTAAAAATATATTTATGTTTTTTTTAAATAAAGTATTTAATTTTCTATAAATTTTTCAAATTAAAATAATATTAATATTAATTTTAAAAATAAAATAATTAAATTAATATATTATAATAATTTATATCTTAAATGTATTTAACTAATTTTTAAATTATAATATCATAAGTTTTTGTTTTCCTATATTAAATATACAATTTATATGAATTTATATGTTTTCCATAAATAAGGTTAGAAACTAAAGTATCAAAATTTATTGATGATAAGAAGGCAAAGTATCACAGTATTATGAGGCAAATTAACAATATAGGCAATTTATAGGCAATTTTCTCCTATTTAGAAGCTCATCTCGTCAAAAACCTTCCTGATCAACTCACATCTCAATTGGATCCCAAACAATGGAGAATATATCAGGCTTAAGGAGGATTCAGTTCTCCATAATATGTTGTTGGAGAAAATAGAGGACTTACGCCCCCTAATGGCCCATTTGAATCTAAGTGGGATAAATACTCCACCTCACATATATTAGTGGAATAATGAGGGTCTTTGGACAAATTGGAATGTGGGTGATCTCCTTGATCATATTAAGCCACTTGGTGAAATTTTGAAAAGAAAGTTGATTGGTAGTACCCCTATCAATCAACACCATCAGGACAAAATTGGATGGAAATATTCATCATACTCAGTTAATGAGGGCTATATGGGTCCTTCTCTTTCAATCTCGAATCCCTCCCAAATCCTCTAATTAGAGCTAGCTATGAGCACCAAATGCCCTTCCAAAATTTAATATCTTTTGCTGGTTGATAATTCATAAAAGTATACTGACTTTTGAGAATCTTAGCAAGAATGGCATCCAGGGCCTATCGCGTTTCTCCCTGTGTGAAAATCAGGAGGAATCTATCCCCCATATTTTTCTATAATGTTCTTATGCCAAGACAGTTTGGTCTATCGCCCTAGGTCCTCTGTCTCATAGAATACGTTGGCTCATTGGGATTCAAGATTTATTTTCCTCATGGCATAGGAACTATTTGGGCTCCCTTCAATCTAAATCCTCCTTTAAAGCTATTTGGCTCGCCCTCCCAAAATTTGTTTGTTGGAATGTCAGGCTCTCCTAAAACTTTGTGATCTTTAAAGGTTTTACCATCTCAACCAAATTTGTTGCTTTAAAGGCCCTTTCCTTTTTTCTTGAGTTTAACCATCTCCATGGAGACTCTCCCCTTGACGTGCCTAAAGAGAAGTGGATGGATTCCCTCTCTCCTTTGTCCCTTCACACTCAAATTCCCTCTTCTAAATTGCATCATCCTTGCTAGAAGTTGTGTTCATCTCCTTTGGAATTGGTAGAGTGGAAGAAACAACAATGAAAATGGATATTACAATTTGATGGGGCTTCCAAAGAAATCCAGGGATGGTATGAGGGGAAGAGATTTTATTTAATCGCGAAGGAATAAAGGAGGTAAAATTAGCATGGGGCATAGGAAGGAAATATAATAACCAAGTAGAGATATATGGGCTCCTGCAAGGTCTATGCATTTCTAAAGACAAATATGTGAAACAATTATTGTCTTAGGAGATCCATTGCTTACGATCCAGTATCTCAATAGTGAGAACAGTCTGAAAGATAACTCTCCTGCTTTGGTGCTTTAGAGAATTATAAGTTTGTAGAAATTATATGCACTACGCATGCATATGTCCAAGATTCTCTTGATCACACACTATTTTAACTTCATGCACAATACAGAATCTATTCCACCATTGATCATCACATGCGGAAATTAAATCAATTGCAATGCACACATGAAACCATAAAAATTCACACACATTAACACAGTTGTTTTACGAGAAAGCTTGAAGCTAAAAACCCCAACTATCTGTATATAATATATTTCATAGAGATCATGTGACAATCCTCATAAAAAGCTTATCACAAGCTCTCAGTACAATCCAATCACTACACACTAATCAGGCCCGATCTTGCAAATCCATGCATTGATCCTTGCCAGTCTCTAGCCTGCCTCTACTGCTCAAACCCTGCTGAAGAATGGCTCTGAATGAACTCGAATCCACCCTATATTGACTGCGCAATCCTCATTGCATCTCCAATGAATGTGTGGTGCAAACAATGCAACACTATAGTCACAACCGATAGTCACACTTGCTCTTTCACCTACCTCTCCACTGGTCTCCACTGAAACTGCCATGCACTGTAGTTAACTGATGTATTGTTCAGTTGATTAATGAGTTATTATTTTTGAATTAATTAACTAATTAATTCACACCACTCTCACTAGTGTATCAATCAGTTAGACTAGATACAACTAGCTCAACTGAGTCTAACTGAGTTAAACTGAATACAACTCCATAACTACTTCTTCCAATTGTTTCATAACTCTACCACTTGAGTTCTCCTTTGAGTCCTCCATGCATGAACTCCAGTAAACCCTTAGGAATTGCGTAATTCCTTCAGCCCACTGATTTTCCAAATCTGTTCACTGAAATAAAGTGCTCCAAGAGAATAAGTTGTTGTTTATTGTCGTATTATTATTAAGAGC
Organism: Pinus albicaulis; assembly: GCA_034641835.2. Taxonomy (NCBI): domain Eukaryota; kingdom Viridiplantae; phylum Streptophyta; class Pinopsida; order Pinales; family Pinaceae; genus Pinus; species Pinus albicaulis. The sequence goes on along the minus strand of CM076573.1, from coordinate 386,267,305 downwards.
TAATAATAACAGACATGCATCTATTTTTAAATTAGCGATCTATAAATAGACTTCGCCCAATCTTCTAAAAATAGAATCTCATATATTTTTCACATTTGACCAACCATATACAAATAGCCTCCTACTACATATAGAATATTCTCACCATGTCTAAAAATAAACATACACCTAAAAATAGCCTGTGTGGGCCCCACCTAGTTTAGGTGATTATTTTCCAACTAGGATCAAGGATGATGTTTCAGGATGCCTCCTTCATTGTTTCTTGTTGCAATATTCAACACTCCCTCTCAACAAGAAAGGACTATCTTTGCATCGACCATGCAACTCCATTCATTCGCCTTGCAACCTTTGCGAGCGCCCGCCTGGCTCATGCATTTGCTGCGCAACTCTTAGAAGCGAAAAGGCTCCAAACAACTCAATCGGTATAATGCATGTGTCATCAAAGTCTTGGAAGCACGCCCAGTGCTACACATGTCTTGAGAACCACTATGTTGTTGAACTACGCATATGCACTGCGCATTTCTTGTCGACTGCGAACGGCGCTCCGGTATCGACGCGTGCGCACCGCATCAATCAGCGATCATGCTATTATTGCTCTATGGGCTCCTCGTAGCCGAGGTTCAATTCATGAGATCCACACCATCTCGATGAATCCTACCCAGAAATATCCTCTTGGGATTACTCATGCATGTCGCCCCACCTCTCACCTGGTGGTATAGCTGCATGCACTCCCTCTGCCCATCTGGCACGAAATTTCTCTGCATGAGTGGTTGCTCCCACTCCATGATCCTCATCTTGTGGCTACTTCACATCCCCAGGTTCACTCTTACCTGCATGCAAATCCTGCTCCCTCTCAAGCTTCAATTGCATGGCTTTCTTGCACTTCCCAAGAGTAGGAAGCTCCGTAGAAATCCCATCTACTTCAAGTCTGTAGAGATTCTTCGCTCGGATCCCAACCTTCTTGACTTGTCCTGTTGCTTTGTACCGAAGGAAAATTTTTCCTTCACTAAAGACAACATCATACCCTTTATGCTCTAACATTGCGACTGAGATTAAATTCTTCTTTAAACCTGGAACATGCACTACATCTTGTAAAAGAATGAGTTTACCTGACTCCCTCTGAAAGGTAATGGTACCAATGTTGGCCGCATTGTATCGTCCATTGTCGCCCAACTCAACATGAAACTGGAGATCTTTCTCCACCAAGTCACTGAAAAGGTTCACATCTCCGGTCATGTGAAAGGAAGCACCACTATCAAAGTACCACCCCAATCCCAATGCACTAGACACCATGCATGCGATCAATGAGAAGTCCAGCTCAAATTGCGAGGCAAGAGCCTCACCAGCTGCAACTCCAACAACCTGCTTGTTCTTCTTCTTCTGTGGAAAATGTGTGGCGAAATGCCCATGTTCATGACAGTGAAAACACTTCACTTTGGACATGTCACGCTCTTTGCCATCCACACCGGATTGAGAAGGATTTTTCTTCCCCTTCCCTTTCCTTGCTTTGGCAGCCAAAGCACAATCCTCTTCATCATCATTCTTTGATGAAGAGCCATCCCTGGTACTCTGCCTTATCTCCTCTTGCACAAGATCTGACCAAAGTCGCTCCCATCCTGGCAGTTTCTCCCGACCGTTGACAAAGTCCTTGTAGCTATGCCAACTCTTCGGAAGCCTAAGGAGAGCCAAGCTCACCAAGTCTTCTTAATCCACACTAATTCCTACACTCCCAAGCTCATCCCTGTAGTGGACAAACTTTTTCAAGTATACCGGAATAGTGTCATTCTTCTCCATTTTTATTTTCCTGAGCTTGTCTTTAAGCGCCAACTTCCTCTAGTCACTTCTACCTTGGAACAATTCTGTCAAATCCTTCCACATCAAGAATGGAGTGGCTTTACTGTGAAGGCTAGACACAATGTGATGCTTCACACCTTCCAACATAATCCTTCAACACCTTGCTACCTTCCTTTTCCATGCATCAAGTGCAGCTGCATCGCTAGAACCCGGATTAGGAATATCAACATCTATCAACTCCTTCAACCCATTATCCTCCAGCACCGCCTCCATCCTGTCCTTCCATGCAATATAACTCGAGCTACCCTCAAGGGCATACTCCAATCGCAATCCGTTGAAAGACATTTCAATGAATGCTCAACTTCAACACCAAGAAAACACTACAGCAAATTCGAATTCCACCAGCACAAAACTCAACCGCTTTAATAATTGCAATCTGCTCCAATGATCAACCGCTCTTATACCATGTAGAAATTATATACAATATGCATGTATATATCCGGACTCTCCTAATCTAACAATATTTATCTTCTTGCTAAATACAGAATCCTTCCACTATAATTCTTGCGAAAATTTAATCAACAATTGCAAAACACATGAAGCAATAAAAATTCACACATATTAACACAGTTGTTTTACGGGAAATCCTGAAGCTAAAAACCCCAACTATCTGTATATAATATATGTCATAGATATCATGTAACAATCCTCATACAAAGTTTATCACAAGCTCTCAGTACAATCCAATCGCTACACACTAATCAGGCCCGATCTTGCAAATCCATGCACCGATCTTTGCCAGCCTCTAGCCTACCTCTACTGTGCAATCCCTGCTGAAGAATGGCTCTGAATGAACTCGAATCCACCCTATATTGACTGCGCAATTCTCATTGGCATCTCCAATGAATGTGTGGTGCAAACAATGCAACACTATAGTCACAACTGATAGTCACACTTTCTCTTTCACCTACCTCTCCACTGATCTCCACTGATGTAATATCCCGGAAGGGAAATAGACAGCAATGCAAGCATACGACAATATAGAAAATGCCAGAAATATAACATAAAGCAAATACACATAAAAATGTCGGGAATGCTAAGCCATTTTATTAATCTGAGAATATAATGAGATACAATGGATAATCAGAATAAATGCACCTATCCTTGCACAAGGCAAGTGAAGAACCCTCTCAGAAAAATAGGAAATGGCTGCTACAAGAAACTGCGTCCCAGCTGCTGGAAGAAACTGCCGTAAACTGCTGCTGCTGGAATGGACTGAAGCTAGGGGCTGATCCCCTTGCCGGAATGAGCTGAAAATCTGCAGACCACCTGAACTCACCACCCCGGACAAAACCCAGAAACCATATAGAAAATGGTCAGCCTCCGAAAATCACCCCAGAAACCCTCCTCAAGGAAAAACGCTGTCCCTCCAGGCCCAGCGCAGATGCCAAATGATATATGCTGAAATCGGGCCACAACTCCCCGGAAAATCTCCCACTGATAAAGACTGAACCTCCACACCGAATCTCCCTGTATCTCCTGCGGAAAACCCCGCAATAGAACACCTCCTCCAAGAACTGCGTCCTCTCTCCTAGGGACTGCGCAGTCACCAAAAGAAGCCCAGCTCCTCCGCAAATCAACAACCAAATCCTCCGCTGAAAACTGTAGAAAAGACCTTGCCCGAGCAGGCACTCGAAGTCCCCCGGGGCTAAGGGCGAGATCTCCGACCGAAGACACTCAATCGCACTAAACAGTGCTGCAGACAGGCTAAACAGCCAGCGTGCTCAAGAAGACAGAAGTCTAGCTCAAATATCATCAACAACAAGAATGCCCAAATGAGATGGCTCTCCCTCCTTTTATAACGCTGGCCCTCCTCAAAACCCTATGTGGTCCCTCACTCTCCCACGTGCTCCTCCTAAGACTGCGCAGAAGCTCCTAGAGGCTACGTGAGCCTCCTCTCATGCGTGGTGTGGACCCCCAAGGCTCCCCCTTAAGTTATAACGTTGCCTCTACTAGGGAACACTTTATTTTATTTAAAGTGAGTTAGGCCCCTTTCTCACTTTTATTTATTAATTAACTATAGTCGGAAAAACTATACAAAATCAAATATTCCAATTAGCGGTGCTAATTAGGAATATTACAGTCTCCCCCGACAAAATGTTGCTTGTCCTCAAGCAACTGAAGTGATGGATGCTGTAAAATCTTCTCGTCCTCCCAAGTGGCATCCTCATCCGGCAAATTCTTCCACCTCACCAAGAATTCCCGGATTGTCCTGCTCCGCAGCTGCCTCTCCCTGGTGTCAATAATAGCCTCTGGCTGCAATACCAGATGCCCCTCATCATCCGTGGGTGGTAGCTCATCCGTGACTGTCACCTGCTGGCCCAATGCCTTCTTCAGGCATGATACGTGAAAAATTTTATGGATCATGTTGCCTTGGGGCAGCTCTAACTCATATGCAACCTGCCCAATCCTGCGTATCACCCTGTATGGTCCATAAAAGCGGGGCTTAAGCTTCTCGGCCCCTTTCTGCTTAAGTGAAGACTCTCGGTATGGCTGTAATCGTAGGTAGACCAAGTCTCCTACCTCAAAATGTCTCTCCACCCGACCTCTATCAGCATACAGCTTCTGCTGATTCTGTGCTGTGGCCATGTTATCCTTGAGAGCTCGAAGGATATCCTGGCTCTCTTGGATCCAAATCTTGGCTCTCGGAGCCTTGCTAGCACCAAACATCACATCTGCAAAAGACAAAGGATGATACCCATACAAAGCATAGAATGGTGACATACCAATAGACATGTGATACGTCGTGTTGTAGTAATACTCTCCCAGATGCAGCCACTTCAGCCATGCTCACTGCTGCCCACTGACATAGTTACGCAAGTAGCCTTCCAGCCACTTGTTAACTATCTTCGTCTGTCCATCCGTCTATGGGTGATAACTAATTCTCGGTGTCAACTCAGTCCCCACTAGCCGGAAAAGCTCCTGCCAAAATCCGCCCATGAAGCGACTGTCCCTGTCACTGATAATGGTCTTAGGTAGACCATGCAATCTGAAAATATCCCTGAAGAACAACTCTGCCACCTGTGCTGCTGTGTGGTGCGCGGATACAGCGAAAAAGTGCGCATACTTTGTCAGTCAGTCAACGACAACAAAGATGCAGTCCTTGCCCTGCACCATGGGCAACCCTGTGATCAAGTCCATCGATATGCTCTCCCATTTCCCCTCTGGAATGGGAAGAGGCTGCAACAACCCTGCGGGATGGCTCATCTCTCCCTTGTTCCTCTGACAAATATCGCACTCCCTAACATACTGGAGTATGTCCTCCTTGAGGCCCTTTCATGAGAACCTCTCCCTGATGGCCCTGTAGGTCTTGGTGAACCCCTGATGGCCCACCAATGGAGAATCGTGTGAAGCATGGAGTATCTTCTTCTTTAGCTGAGACCCCTCAGTCAAGAAGATCCTATCCCTGTAATAGATAATCTCATCGACCACCCTGTACCTGTCATCTGCTACCTGCCCATCCAACACCTCACATGCAAACCTGTCCTTGGAGTACTCCACCAACATTCGAGCCCTCCAATCAGCGTCCAAGCTCATAAGAGATAACGTGGCCGGTCTACGTGAAAGGGCATCTGCTACCATGTTATTCTTGCCTTTGACGTACTCAATGTCAAAGTCATAGGCTTGGATCTTACTGATCCACTTCTGCTGCCTCTCCTGCAACTGCTTCTGCTCCAGAAAGTACCTGAGGCTGTTGTGATCTGTTCTCACCCTGAATCTACTGCCCACTAAATATTGTCGGTACTTGGCCAATGCATGCATGATGGCCAGCATCTCCTTGTCATATATGGGATACAACCTCTCGTGCGGAAGGAGTTTCCGGCTCTCAAAAGCTATAGGATGACCACCCTGCATCAATACCGCGCCAATCCCCTCTCTTGACACATCGCACTCCAAAATAAATGGCTGCGTGAAATCTGGAAATGCAAGCATGGGGTAGCTACTCATCACCTCCTTGAGCTTATCAAAAGCTCGCTGTGTTGTGTCTGACCAACTGAATGCCCCCTTCCTCGTCAAATCTGTGAGGGGTGCAGTAAGCTGTGAGAAACCTTTGTCGAACTTCCTGTAGTAAGTGCAAATGCCAATAAATCCCCGAAGCTCAGTCACGTTCCTCAGTTCTGGCCAATCTCTGATGGCCCTAATCTTCTCCTCGTGGACTCTCACCCCGTCCACCCCTATGATATGCCCCAAGTACAGCATCTCCGTCAATCCAAACTCACATTTGGAGAGCTTGGCATAAAACTGCTGCTCCTCCAAGATGCGCAATACTGTCTCAATATGTTGGAGATGCTCCTCCCACGTCCTGCTATAGATGAGTATGTCATCGAAGAAGACCAGCACAAACTTCCTCAGATGACCCCTGAAGATATGGTTCATGCACGACTGAAAGGTAGCGGGTGCATTGGTCAGCCCGAAAGGCATAACCAAAAACTCGAAGTGCCCATAATGACACCTGAAGGCGGTCTTGGGAATGTCCTGTTCCCTCATGCAAATCTGATGGTACCCAGATCTCAAATCAATCTTTGAGAAGAAGCATGCTCCCCTCAGCTCGTCCATCAACTCATCGATCCTGGGAATGGGGTACCTATTCTTCAGGGTCTTCTTGTTCAGAGCTCTGTAATCAATGCACATCCGCAATGTGTCGTCCTTCTTCTTCACCAACACCACGGAAGAAGCGAAAGGACTCGTGCTCGATCGAATGTGTCCAAGGGCCAGCAACTCCTGAATAGCATGCTCAATCTCATCCCGATAGGCCTTGGGATGCCTATAAGGTGTGGTGATCACTGCCTGTATCCCCTGCTCCAGCTCAATGGTATGCTCAAATCCCCGATCCGGTGGCTGTCCTGGCGGAATATCCCCGAATACTATGGCATATCTGTCAAGGATGGTCTGTACCTCTGGGTGCACTGCCTGTCCTGTAGTCGCTACCTCCAATGCCCGCAGCTCTACTGCCCACTCTATGTCTCCCTTACGGAAGGTTTCCTCCATCCTATGTGCCGACACAGTCTGAGGCGGGTATGTGTGTTGTCCCCGTATCTTCTCATGCCTCCCCGTCTTGGGATCATCCCACTCCATCTCTAGGGCCTTATAATCTATCGTGACCTTCCCTAGAGTAATAAGCCACTGAACACCCAATATCATGTTGGTGTCCGAAATATCGACCACAAAAAAATGATCGGTCAATGTATAGGTGCCCATCGTCACTGATAACTCGGGAACATATCGTGCACACACCATGGTCTGATCTCCTGGGACCAAAACTGAAAACCCATCAAAACTCTCAGTTTGTATACCTCTCCGCTCAACCATCTGGGCATCGATAAAGTTGTGGGTTGCCCCACTGTCGACCAAGACTGAGACACGCTGGCCACGCACTGTCGCTCGTACGCGCAGTGTCAAGTACTTGGGAACTCCCTGCAATGCTGCTAGAGCTCCTCCAGTAGGTGCAAATGATGCACCACCTGCTGGTGGTGGTGGAGGTGGTAAGGTACCCTGCACTGCACAACTATCTCCTGCCTCCACATCATCCTCCTCATCCTCTTCCCCGCTGCTCTCGGAGAAGACCTCAATGAAATGTGCTTTCCCTGCAGCACATCTATGTCCCAGTGCCCATGGCTCCTGGCAGGTGAAGCACAACTGCTTCTTCTTCATCTCCCTCATGGCCTCATCATCAGCCTGTACCCGTCCGGGATTCCCCTTGGGAGGCGGAATCCTCATGTCCTTCCCCTTAGGCTGGAAAGCCTGTCTCTGAGGATAAGGTGTCCGAGTCCTGGGTAAGACATCCTGTAAGTCTCGGGTCCTGCTGATAGCCTCCTGGAGTGTAGTTGGTCTAGTCGACCTGACTAGGCCACGAAGTGGCTCTACTAATCCCTCCATAAACATGTAGACCATCCGTCCTGCGGATAGATCTGGCACCATCACTAAAACCCTCAAGAAATCTGAAATGTAAGTCTCAGGACTCCCAGTCTGTTTGAGCTTTGTCAGCTCAACGAAGTGCTGCTCCGGATCCCTCCTGTCAAAACGCTCTATCACCCTCCGGGTAAACTCGGCATATGTCCCCACTGTAGAATGCCCGAGTGTTGTCATCCCATGAAACCACCAGTCCTGGGCCTCACCCTCCAGAAGTAATGTTGCCACCTTAATGGCCTCTGACTGCAACATCTGATTAAACTGGAAATAGATATCCAACTTCTCTACCCAAGACTTTGCCGAACTGTTTGATGAACCATCAAACATGGGCAAATGAAATCTGCTAGTTGCGCGGTGGTCATCATGATGATGTCTGTGTCCCCTGTGATGATCACGGGGTCTACCATCACGCTGGAGCTGAACATAATCTCTAAATGAGATAAGATCTCTGATCGCCGGCCCGCGTGCCAGGTACTCTGCAATGTAGGCGTCCATCTGGCTAGGGTCAACCTCCGGCTCCTGCTGTGCTTCTGCCCCTGCGTCCTCTGCTAGGAAAGTGGGCATAGTGGATCGCGTGGGTGCATGCGATGCCATGATGGGGATAGCATCACGCACCGGCATATGGTGTGACGTGCCTGATCCCTCACCGATCTGAAAACCCCTTGGGGTTTCCCGCTGCCTAACCTCCAGCGCAGTGAGTCTCTGTGACACATCCTGCATGTGTTGGAGGAGTGCCTCTCTAAATCTCCTCGCATCCTCCTCGTCTACCATAGGACCCTGCTGCTCTGCGTCCCCCACAGGCTGCTCCCGCTCTGAATCTGTCTCAGGCTGCTCCTGATCTCTGTATATCTCGGGCTGCTCCTGATCTGTGTCCACCACTCGAACACAGTCCCCCTCTCCGTAGGTGTTCTCCAACCTACGCTCAACGTCTCTGTATTTCTTACCCCGGTAACAGATATGGGGTCTATCCCTCGGCCTCATAGACTGCTAGCTCCACAGGCTGAGCCAGATCTATGCTCTGATACCACTGTAATATTCCGAATAGGGAATAGACAGCAATACACAGCAATACAAGCATATAACTATATAGGAAAATGCCGGAAATAGAATATAAAGCAAGTACACATAAAATGCCAGGAATGCTAAGCCATTTTATTAATCTGAGAATATAAATGGGTACAATGGATAATCAGAATAAGAGCACCTATCCTTGCACAAGGCAAGTGAAGAACCCTCTCAGAAACAGGAAATGGCCGCTACAGAAACTGCGTCCCAGCTGCTGGAAGAAACTGCCGTAAACTGCTGCTGCTGGAATGAACTAGAACTAGGGGCTGATCCCCTTGCCGGAATGAGCTGAAAATCTGTAGATCACCTGTACTCACTGCTCCGGACAAAACCCAGAAACCATAAACAAAATGGACCACCTCCGAAAATCACCCCAGAAACCCTCCTCAAGGAAAAACGTTGTCCCTCCAGGCCCAGCGCAGATGCCAAATGAAATATGCTGAGATGGAGCCACAAACTCCTCAGGAAACTCTCCAACTAATAGAGACTGAACCTCCACACCGAATAACACTGAATCTCCTGCAGAAAACCCCGCAATAGAACACCTCCTCCAAGAACTGCGTCCTCTCTCCTAGGGACTGCGCAGTCACCAAAAGAGGCCCAGCTCCTCCGCAAATCAACAACCAAATCCTCCGCTGAAAACTGTAGAAAAGACCTTGCCCGAGCAGGCACTCGAAGTCCCCCGGGGCTAAGGGTGAGATCTCCGACCGGAGACACTCAGTCGCACTAAACAGTGCTGCAGACAGGCTAAACAGCCAGCGTGCTCAAGAAGACAGAAGTCTAGCTCAAATATCATCAACAACAAGAATCCCCAAATGAGATGGCTCTCCCTCCTTTTATAACACCGGCCCTCCTCAAAACCCTACGTGGTCCATCACTCTCCCACGTGCTCCTCCTAAGACTGCGCAGAAGCTCCTAGAGGCTGCGTGAGCCTCCTCTCATGCGTGGTGTGGACCCCCAAGGTTCCCCCTTAAGTTATAAGGTTGCCACTACTAGGGAACACTTTATTTTATTTAAAGTGAGTTAGGCCCCTTTCTCACTTTTATTTATTAATTAACTATAGTCGGCAAAACTATACAAAAATCAAATATTCCAATTAGCGGTGCTAATTAGGAATATTACAACTGAAACTTCCATGCACTATATTTAACTGATGTATTGTTCAGTTGATTAATGAGTTATTAGCTGTGAATTAATTAACTAATTAATTCACTCCACTCTCACTAGTGTATCATTTAGTTAGACTAGATACAACTAGCTCAACTGAGTCTAACTGAGTTAAACTGAATACAACTCCATAACTACTTCTTCCAACTGTGTCATAACTCTGCCACTTGAGTTCTAAATGAGTCCTCCATGCATTAGCTCCAGTAAACCCTTAGGAATTGCGTAATTCCTTCTGTCAGCTGATGTGCCACATCTGTGCACTGAACTAAAGTGCTCCAAGAGAATAAGTTGTTGTTTAGTGTCTGATTATTATTAAGAGCTAATAATAATCGACATATCTATTTTTAAGCTGGCAATCTAAAAATAGATTCCACCCAATATGTCTAAAAATAGAATCTCATGTATTTTTCACATTTGACCAACCATCTACAAATAGCCTCCTGCTACATATAGAATATGCTTACCATGTCTAAAAATAGACATACACCTAAAAATAGCTTGTGTGGGCCCCACCTAGTTTAGGTGATTATTTTCCAACTAGAATCAAGGATGATGTTTCAGGATGCCTCCTTCACTATTTCTTGTTGCAAAATTCAACAAATTTTGGTTGTATTCTTTCATTCCAAAAGGTTCTATCACATACTCAGAATGTGGAAGCTGATTTAGAAGTGAATAAGGCCTGCTCTCTAGAAGAATATAACCTAGAAAGTAATGAATATAGGAGACTTTCTCCAATGCCCTAAATTGTCATATTGCTGAAAGAGTTTGGTTACCACATATGCTCCTCCCTCATTGGAGGATGAACTTAATTAGAAGCATTATAAACTTTGACCCCCACCCTTATATACCCTCCACCCTTTGTCGTGTCGTTCAACAATCATTTTAATCGATTTATGGTTTGGTTCCATGTTAGTGGAGATTCCTTTCACAACATGTCAAATATTGTGTGTTGTCTCCCTGCAATGGAAATTTTCTTCACCTCGCATGTTTGGATTAACTGCATTTATCTGATCCGACCTTGGAAATCCCTTCCTCTTAGAATAATGATGTCTCTCTTTGGAATACGTACATGTAAATTTAATGTTAAGAGGATGAGGATCGTGTGGATTGATATGAGAAGCAGGGTTAAATCAATATGGAGCCTCACCTCAGCTCCATTCATTTCTAAGTCCGCTTCTATGAGTGTGACATATTCTCAATGGTTTGTGACTTTAGTTTTGGTTCGACCTATGGACTCAATTATGGCATTAAGGAATACAAACTTCGAACAACTCTGTGAAGATCTCCACTTCAGACTTTAGTTGATTCTCCTAGGGGTGGCGAATCTCTTGCTTGTGGGAATTCTAGAGATCGAGGCTCATTGGTTCAGAGGCCTCACTAGCATAGCCTAAGCTTCCTTTCTCTATCATCCTCAATCGAGTTCCAGCCCCAATTCTGGATGGTATCTCTTTATTTCCCATTTTCAAGTATGTTCTCTGCATTCAATTTGGATTGGATGGAAACTCCAGGTTTATAGGCTCTTATCTCGGCACTCTAGATGTTAATTTGATTTTATTAAGGTGGTTTGAGGCTATGTTGGTTTACCAAACAACTTCGTTGTCCTTTCCTAGAGATTTATGCATGACTCTGGTTCAGTAGTGGTGGAAAATTTTCATAATTCATGCTTCAAAACTAACCTTAGACTCCTCTGTAGAGGCGTTAGAAATCTTACATGGTTATTATAGCCCTATTTAGGCTCGGGTATCATTCAATTTAAGGTCCAAAAAGGTGTAATTTGAATCCTTTATTTATCATTATCCTGCAGCCACTCTGGGGAGTCTTGGGTCGCCTCCATTTTCTATTGGGCTTCGTCAAAGTCTTGCTCAATGTTCTCTCATGAATTCTGACTCTTACTGAGATTCCTCCTCAACAGCAAGCCCTTTATCTCATTTTTTATCTTCTCATGAAGCTTTTCATAGGGAATATTATGAATTTCAAGCCAAATTTTTCCAAATGTATCACACTCAGGTGGATCACACTAAAAATATACTAACACTTCGACACTAGATCTCTCGCTTAAAACATGAAGTAGATATGCTCTGGAATATTATAATGGAATTCAAACTTAGCAAAGAAACACCTACTAATCCTGACCAACATCGGGAAGATTCAGGAAAGTGGGACATAGATCTCTACAGTCCAACAACCGAAATGATTTAATTTCACGATTTCCACTCTAAGTGGGTATGTTATCCCTTTTGCAATTTTGCAAATTTTTTGTAATTAGGTTAACTATTAGTTTTTTTTGGGTACTTTTCTGTAATGGGGCAGTGATCTCTCTATATCTAGGTCAATTCTAAAAATTGAGGATGTAACCCCCATGTATTTGTTGTGACCAATACTCATTTTTGTGTAAAAAAAAAACATTGATGATGAGGTTAAATAAAGTATAAAATTTTATAGGGAAAATAATTAAGGGGCATAAAATAAATTAAGGACCATTCAAAAATATATCTATGTTCTTTTATGTTTAAAACAAATCTAATAAAGTAAAGTATTGTATTATAATTCATTACAACATAACTCATCAATAAAAGATGACTCTTGAATTGATTGAGAGATGGCTTAATATTGGGATCCAACTCCCATTGGACTCTACTCACCTCTTATTTCCTTCATACCCTTTAACTAATCTCATCCAAATACCTCATGATTCATATGTCTTTGAATATTAGGGGAATCGAGGGCCCTCCCAAAATGTGCGCACTCTTTAGACTGGTATATATACATCGTCCCTCTATCATATTTGTTTAATAAACTATTGTTTATAGAGATAAATCAAAGGAAAACCTCCTAAAGATATGTCCATACTGGTGTATTTGTGTTGTTGATGCAGTGGGATCCGAGTTTCTTTCTATGCTTTTGAACCCTAAGGATGCTACTCTCCAACCTTTTTCTTCTCTAGATGGAATTATTATGGAAGTATATCTTAGGGACTTGGATAGATCGATTATCCTTGTCAATTGTTATGGACCATACCAGGATCGATTGATCCATGTGGATATTGGTGGCCACTCGCCTATTCCACTTGGGCCCCCACCATTGTCTCTTTCAGTTTTTCAGTTTTGGCATAATTTACTATTTTTAGCAGTTTTTCGGGTCCTGAACTTCCAGAGCCGTTTTGAGGCCCTAAACGACGTTTTTTGGGCATCGCGCCTCTAGTGAATATCATTCTGTTCTGGAATTATATTTATGGTGAAAGTTGTAGTCCTCAGATAGAGCTTTCTAATGATGTATCATGTGCGTCAAACGGAGATAGTATGCCAAAGTTACGTCCCTGGGAAGTTGAAACACCAATTTACCCAAACGGGGCCCATAGTTTTGGTGCTTCATCTCCTAGGGTTAGTTTTTTGGATGTTTAGGATTCTTCATTGTTTCTTAATAATAAATAGGCCCTCGAGCCTCATTGTAACTCAGTTCAGAGGCATGTAGCTGTCACATCTCTTCTCAGAGATAGCTACCAGCGCCCTAGCTAGTTTTATTTCCATTCTGTCTGTAAGAAAATTTCAGTTCTTGATACTAATGAAATGAAGTGTTATTTCCGCTGCATCTCTGTATTTATGGTTATATGTTTATTCTATTGTGTTCCTGCATAAATCCGGATCAGTGGTATCAGAGCATTCTGCTTTTTCTCGATCCTTCTTTGCATGTCCCCAACGAGGTCTGGGTATAAGGAGCTAGGGCTTGATCTGGTGGAACCTTTGCAAGATCAGCCTTGCAAACCTCGACGGACACCCATGGGGGACGAAAAGAAAGATGAGGGAGCAGGAGATCCTATCAAAATATTGCTCGAGTAGGCCCTCGAAAAACAAAGGAACACGATGATGGATAACTTTGTTCAGATCCTTCAACGGCTGCCCACCGGCGGTGCATCTGCATCCAGCAGCCACTCTGGAAGTGCGACTCCTTTTAAGGTACAAGTAAGTTTTGTCATTCCCATATTTCAGGGTCAAATAGACACAGATGTCGTAGATAGATGGTTGAATCTATTAGAAGGATATTTCTTTGTTCATGACTTTTCAGACCGGGAGAAGATTATTTTTGCACTCCTCAAAGCTACGCCCCATGTTAAGGACTGGTGGGAAACCTACTGTGAGAACAAGGACTAGACAGAACCCTCTTTGTTCTCGGCCATACCAACTTGGAATTCTTTCCGAGATGTCGTCAAGGAACAGTACTATCCCGTGGTACATACAATGGACCACGCTACGACAACAAAGGGATCAAGATGTGCATGAGTTAACGAATCTGTTCCATACCCTGCGCACAAAGTTGGGTATCAAAGATTCAGAGAAACATTTGGTGCTAAAGTATTGCAGTTGTCTGCAAAGATACATTCAGGAGGAAATGGAGTTCCTTGACATCTCCTCGCTTGGTACGACATACCGGTATGCTGCCAAGATTGAGCAGAAAATTCAAACAGAAGAAGCGAGACTTTGGATCTGCGAATCAAAAGTAAGGGAAAGGTGCTTCCAAACCACAGAACAAAGGACAGATCCAAGGCATGGCGGCTAAAGACAACCCGTCAAAGCCACAAGAAAAGAACAGCACCGCAAAGCCAAAGAAGGACATGGGAAAGCGGTGTGAGTTCCATAAGAGCTCCACTCACAACACAAGTGAGTGTCGGGCCAAGCAGTCGCTAGTGGCCGAGATGAGGGCTTCTGAGTCAGATGCATGCTCCGACTCCGAATCAGAGCCTGAAAAGGGGAATGAAAAAGGGAAACAGATTATTGATGCGGAGCCCAATGCCACTGTTTCCACTACAAAGGTCCAGAAGGAGGAACCGGAAGATCCAGAGGAGGAGGAACGTCTCTTCCACTCCCAGATGTGGGTAAAGGGCTCCCCCGTACAGTTCATTGTCGACAATGGGAGCCAAAAGAACCTCATTTCAGCAGACGCCGTGAAGCGGTTGGGCTTGCCGACCACAGCTCACCCACATCCATACACCATCGGGTGGCTTCACCAAGGACGAGATCTCCGCGTCAGCCAGCAGTGCCGCCTTCCCTGTAGCATCAAGCCCTTCACGGATGAGGTATTATGTGACGTTGCTCCTATTGATGTTTCTGATGTATTATTAGGACAACCATACTTGTGGAAGCGTCATGCTGTGTATGAGTCTCGACCTCGTGCTGTTATTGTTACTTTGGGAAATAAGTTGTACAGGATACCAGAGGTACCACCTCCTGCCGCTATCTCTTTGGTTACCGCAAAATAATGTAGTAAGCTCATTTCCCAAACCAGGAAATTCGTTTTCCTGATGATCCGCCCCCAGGGCAAGAAGAAGA
Source organism: Pinus albicaulis (assembly GCA_034641835.2). NCBI lineage: Eukaryota > Viridiplantae > Streptophyta > Pinopsida > Pinales > Pinaceae > Pinus > Pinus albicaulis. The sequence continues at coordinate 386,251,985 of CM076573.1, read as the reverse complement.
CTGTGGCCACGACCTCCAGACAGGGCTCCTCTACACGACAACAACAAATGGATAAGGTTGTGGAGGAGTATGGGGACATATTCACCTCACCCACAGGGGTTCCTCTGCACTGTCAGGTCAAGCACCCGATTGATCTGACCCCAGGTGTGCCGCTACCCAATGGACCGATCTATCGGCGCTCTGTTCTGGAGAATGATGAAATCAAGAGGCAAATTCAGGAGCTGTTGCAGAAAGGTCACATCAGACCAAGTTCATCGCCCTGTGGGAGCCCGATCGTGTTGGTACAGAAGAAGGATGGGACGTGGAGACTCTGTATTGACTATCGGGCGCTGAACAAGATCACTGTCCGGAATAGGTATCCAATCCCACGGATTGATGACCTTCTGGACCAACTCAAAGGTGCAAAATATTTCAGCAAGATCGACCTGAAGTCTGGGTATCACCAGGTACCAATTGAACCCTCCGATGTGTGGAAGACTGCCTTCAAAGCCAAGGAAGGCCTTTTCGAATGGCTGGTCATGCCTGTCGAGCTGACGAATGCTCCCGCCACCTTCATGAGGATGATGGATGACATCTTGCGGTCATTCACCAACTCATTTGTAGTGGTGTACTTGGATGATATTCTGATCTTCAGCCAGACTTGGGAAGAGCACCTTCACCACATCCGACAAGTCCTCCAAACACTGCGGCAACACAAGTTGTGTGCCAATTTGGAGAAGTGCACTTTTGGCATGACCCAGGTTCAATATCTGGGATACATTATTGATGAAAGGGGTGTGCATGTGGATCCAGCCAAGATCCAAGTCATTCGGGATTGGCCAGCCCCAACCACTATAACAGAGCTTCGCAGCTTTCTGGGTCTTGCTAATTTCTATCGTAGATTCGTGTTGGGATTCTCTCATATCACTTGGCCCTTGAGTCAAATCACCAAGGGAGGAGCGAGAGCAAAATTATTTTGGTCCGAACCCCAACAGAAGGCGTTCAGAGAATTGAAAAATCGCCTCTGTTCTGCCCCAGTGCTCACATTACCCGACTTGCAACAGCCATTTGAGATCGAGACAGATGCCTCTGACTATGCTATTGGGGCAGTTCTTACTCAACAGGGACATCCAGTGGCATATCACAGTGAGACATTGTCTGATACAGTTCGCAAGTATCCCACCTATGACAAAGAAATGTATTCCATTGTGCAAGCCTGTCGACAATGGAAGCATTACATTTTGGGGAAGGAAACAATCATCCACACAGACCACCGGCCCCTGCAATTCATACAGACACAAGGGAAGTTGCAGAATGATCGCCATCAGAAGTGGTCCACATATCTGCAACAGTTTCATTTGAACATCAAGTACAAGAAGGGTAGCACCAATAATTTTGCAGACTGCCTCAGCCGACCACCGATCGTGGCGCTCACCACCGTGCTCAACTCTTGTGGGCACGAGACTTCTGATTGGCCGCTTCTCTATGAGAGTGACCCAGAATTCGGCCACACTTACAAGGCACTCTTGGGGGGCACGCAAGTTCCAAATTTTCACCTCCAAGATGCACTTTTATGTCACCCGGGACACCTTTGTGTTCCTTCAAGCGAGCGTGCCAAGATGATATGGGAAGCACACTACAGTCGAGTCGCTGGGCATTTCGGGGTCGAGAAAACAGTAGCAATACTACAGAAGTATTTCTATTGGCCGAACCTTCGAAAGGATGTCGAGAAGCACATCAGATCTTGCACTGCTTGTGCCATTGCCAAACCGACCATCAAGAAGCAAGGCCTATATAATCCACTACCTACCCCTAGTCGACCGTGGGAATCCATCTCCATGGATTACATGTCGGGCCTGCCTTCTACTAAGAATGGAAATGACTGTGTTTTCGTGGTCGTTGACAGATTCTCGAAGATGGCCATCATGGCGGCCTGTAAGAAGAATATCACAGCAGAAGCCACTGCTAAACTCTTCTTTGAACGAGTGTGGGTTCACTTTGGGATCCCACAGTCTATCATATCAGATCGAGATAGCAGGTTCCTCAGCACATTTTGGTCCAGCCTCTGGTCAATGTTGGACACAAAGCTCACCAAGTCCACAGCTTTCCATCCCCAAACAGATGGCCAGACAGAGGTCGTCAACTGAATGATTGTACACATTCTGCGTATGTACAATTCAAATCATCCACACACATGGGACGAGAGCCTCCCCTATGTACAACATATTTATAACATGGCTCTCCATAGTTCAATTAGCCATAGCCCCTTTCAGGTGGGCTTGGGATTCCAGCCATTATGTCACATTGACATAGCCATGCCATTTGCAGTTGCTCAGGCCGATTCAGCTCATGTCCAGTCTGAATTTGACAAAGCAAGTAGCTTCATCGAGCGCATTCAACACATCCGCCAACAGTTTCATGATATATTGGACAGAGCCAATGCGAATTACAAGCAGTGCCATGATCAACACCGGGTGCCACACAATTTCCAGGTGGGCGACAAAGTATAGCTACATTTGCAGAAGGAGCACCTCACTGGACCCCACCGCAAGCTTCACCCGCTCCGATACGGGTCGTACACCATCACCAAGGCTGTAGGGAACAATGCCTTCGAGCTTAGTCTTCCTCCATTCCTTGGTCTGCACCCAGTCTTCAATGTGGATCACCTTCGTCCTTACTTCCCACCTCTACTGGACACCTCAGACATTGCAGAAAAACTCACACCAACGGAGTTAAACCCAAACTGCATGGAACAAGCCACCACAAATTGTAACATGGACATGCAAATCAAGAACACTCGCCAACAGAAGATCCAACTGTATCGGGTTGTCAAAGCTGGCCAACTCCTGCACCAAGGAAAGTGGTTCACCAGGGACCAAGTTCAGCAGAAATTTCCTCATCTCATGGAGGAGCTTAACGCAATGGGGACCATTGCTTCCTAAGGGGGGAGGAATGATCCAGGTGGATATTGGTGGCCACCCGCCTATTCCACTTGGGCCCCCACCATTGTCTCTTTCATTTTTTCAGTTTTGGCATAATTTACTATTTTTAGCAGTTTTTCGGGTCTTGAACTTTCGGAGCCGTTTTGAGGCCCTAAACGATGTTTTTTGGGCATCGCGCCTCTAGCGAAATTGGCATGACATTTGTGGCGAAAATTGTAGTCCTTGGATAGAGCTTTCTAATGATGTATCATGTGCGTCAAACAGAGATAGTATGCAAAAGTTATGTCCCTGGGAAGTTGAAACACCAATTTACCCAAACGGGGCCCATAGTTTTGGCGCTTCATCTCCTAGGGTTAGGTTTTTGGATGTTTAGGATTATCCATTGTTTCTTAATAATAAATATGCCCTTGAGCCTCATTGTAACTCGGTTCAAAGGCTTTTAGCCGCCACATCTCTTCTCAAAGATAGCTACCAGCGCCCTAGCTAGTTTTATTTCCATTCTGTCTATAAGAAAATTTCAGTTCTTGATATTAATGAAATGAAGTGTTATTTCCGCTGCATCTCTGTATTTATGGTTATATGTTTATTCTGTTGCATTCCTGCATAAATCCGGATCATCGATCTTGTTATTGGAATCTTCTCTCTTGTAGTGGACTTCTTAGAGAACACTCTCTTTTTCTAGTTGGAGAATTAAACTTCATGACCTCTATCAATGAAGTTTCAAGTAAATCTTCTCATCCTAATACTTTTTCTCTGGTGATATCTCAGTTAATACATGACTCTAATATCATTGACATTCATCCCTATCCCCTTCGTGCGACTTGGAAGAATGGTAGATTGGGGGTGGATGGGTAGCTAAGAATCTAGATTGTTTACTTATTGTTGAGTCATTGGTGTATTATGTGGGTAAATATAGTTGTTGTATTTTCCAATATGTCATCTCTGATCATTCTCCCATTTGTGTTTAGCTATATTTTATTGAATCCTCTCACAAGACTCCTTTTAAATTTAACCATTCCTATCTCAATTAGGAATCTTTACTTTCTCTAGTTCTTGACTATGGGAAGTGTTGTTGGGCTCCATTCTCTCTCTGTTACAACTTCCTAGTATTATAAGATGAAATTCTTAAAATAGAATGTCAAAAGGTGGGATGAAAATCATATACGAGAACAATAGAGGGAATTTGAAATTTTTGAGGCTTCAATTAATTATGTTCAACAGTCTTTCATATCTTCAATTTTTTCGGAATCGTTAAAGTGTAAGTTATGCTTTCTGCCAGATAGGAAGGATCACCTTCTTAGAGCTAAGGAGGAAATTTAACATCTAAAGAGTAGGGATATATAGATCAAAAAAGGAGAGTATCCCTGTTTATTAGCTCTCTCTTTCAAAGATCACTAAATCTACCATTACTAAGATTAGGCAATATATGTTTAAATTCCTCTGGTATGGAAGGAGATATTATGTAAGTTTTCACTTGGTAAAATGGGATTTTCTCTCTCAACCTATATGTTGTGGAGGTTGGGGTTTCAAAAACCTTCATTGAATTGGATTAGCTTTGCTATGAAAAGTATATAGAGGGCTATTACAGGCTCTGGTATTTGGAGCAATATTATTGCAAATAATTATTTTCAAAACCGGTCGTTTACAGAGTGGATAAGGTTATATTAGCCTTCGACTTATATTTTCAATTCGAATATATGGATAGGTTTGGTGGAAGCCCTTCCATGGATTACTAGTTGGATTTCATGGAAGGTTGGAAATAGTGAACATGTCATCCTTGGGTATGATCCTTTTATTGGTGGGTCATCCTTATATATTTTACAAAATGAGTTTCAAGCACAACTAAATTCTCGTGGTGTTTACAGGCTATGCCGAGCTTATCCACCTTGTTTTGAGGCCTCGCTCATTGGGAGGTGGAAGTACTCTACAGATTTGGTATTACAGGGATTATTTTCCTTTGAATGGGACACCTTTCTTACAAGGTGACACATAGCAAGTTCATTTTATTTGACAAGGAGGATGAGATTTTTTAGTGCTAGAATTCCTCTTCTGGATAGGTCACTACGAATATTGCATATGATGTGATTGTTGCCCCTACTATTCACCCCATGGAAAAATGGTGGGCTAAAAGAATCCAAAAATGGCCCATACCTCCTAAGCTCAAGTGTTTTATCAAGTTGGCTCTAAAAAATAGAATCTTGACATGGGATAATGTGCTTTGTCGTGGATTTCATGGTCATAATGCCTATGCTCTATGTTTGAGAGGTCTCGAATAGATTGATGATGTATTTTTTCAATGAGAGTTATCTAAAGCCCTGTGGAATGAAGTCCTTTTTTCACTCAATTTTTTGGATGGTGGACCAAACAATTTTTTTGAATCTAGTATTCAATGGTGGGATCTAAACATGGAGAAGTTGAAATGTTTTCCTATCTTCTTGGCATGGAGCATATAGAAGGTTCATAATAAAGGATGTTAAAGGGTATTCTGATAAATACTTCTGGTAATCGAATGCATATTCTTGGCTTCTTCTTTGATTACATTAGACCTCTTAAACTCAAAAAGTCTCATCACATTACTTTTCATCTAATACCACAATCTGGCAATGTAGGTTTTTTTTATAGTTCCCAAAAGGATGGTATTTGTGGAGCTAGGGATCTATTGCTTCTGCAAGGGAATCAATGTTTATCATATTTTGTTGAATCTTGAGGTTGGTACCAACACAAAAGCAGAACTCATATCCTACTGGGCCCTACTACATTCTTCAACTTCTATTAATCTTGTTTCTTTTTAGGTCTATGGGGATTCAAAATGTGTCATTGAATGGCTAAATGGGAGAAACTTCCTTCAAACCCTCATTCTTCTATCTTGGATGGAGAGAATTAATATATTAAAGGGCCACTTCCACTTTCTCTTATTTCAAAACATTTATAGGGAATGGAATCATATAACATACTTTCTTTCAAAGAAACCCATCCATGTGGAGGAAGGCTATATATTTTTGAAAGAGAGACAGTGCATCCAACTTCTGAGAAGAGAGAGAATCCCAATCCCCTATGGTCATCAATAGCAACAAAATCAGTGTCTTTGAGTGAAAGTTGGCATTACTTTTTGCTATTTTTATCAAATATATGTAGAGTTTTTGTATTTCCTTGGGATGACAGCTATTGAGTCATCCTTTGGAATGTTTTCTAACTTTTGTTCATTTTTTAAAAGAACTTCTATATATTGTTATAGACATCAAACAAGTTCTATGCGGTGAATGTTTTAATTAGTTTACTAGTCTCTATCTCTTTCTTTAAATATTGAAGTCTCAGATATGTGTATGTGACTGCTTGGCACACTGGGATCCTTTAGATATTGTACTCTTTTTTATCAATAAAAAAGATGAACTTTCCATTCTGGAAAATGCATCATCACCGCATGATATATATATATATATATATATAGAGAGAGAGAGAGAGAGAGAGAGAGAGAGATCATCACATGATATAATTTCTTTCCATTGATGTCTTAATTTTGGGATCATCCCATTGGATTGCATTCTTCCATCCTCTTGAACCTCCTATTTCCTCGAGATGATTTAACTTATCTCATTCCCCACGCAATCTCTTCAATTTTGGACATGCAAACACCAATAAAGACCTGAGCATGGGGGGAATGGTGACACTCCCTTTCCCAACACTCCACTCCCACTTGCTACTCCCACTGCCCCCAGCCCCCTATCCCCCACATACTCTGATGAATCTCACCCCCAAAGAATCAAATTTTCCATCTCTGGAAAACCCATCCCAAACTACAACTCCTCCAACTTATCGCATCCCACTATCCATAACAGTCTCTCAAACATGGAAATTTTTCAATTATCTCTTTCAATTACTTACATTCAAATTAGACTAATGCATGCAAGATTTTGGAATTTGGTAACCTAACTTGGTAGTCGCTCCACATCGCATCCTTCGAGAGTGAAACTTTCTAGATATTTCTTCACCTACTTATCCTGTGGAAGGTAATCTTAACCATTTTCATCTTGATGTATGCAGGGGACTTCTCAAGTCCAATCCCTTCCAAAAGTATGATGGCAATGAGGAATGTGTTTATTTTCTTCATACTTGACTCCTTCCTATCCAACATGTGGATTTGGGCACAAATTTGGTTTATTTTGACCCTTCAAAGGTTACAAGATGTCCTCTTATTTTTTTGGGAAGTTTTGGGTGTGTGCATTCCACCTTAGGCCCTACTATGTGTGTTTTTAAAGCCTTGGAATATAGGAAAGATATCCAGGATGTCATTTCGATTTGAGGTAAGCGAACTATCATCCCTTTGTTGTTACATTGTAGGTAATATCATTTTCTCTGGCTTTCCTTATCTTAGGCTATCTTCAAATAAAGAATTTTTAAGTGCTTTTGGTTGTTGGTGCTTTAGATGTTGGTCGTCATTCCTCTCGTGGTGCCATTTGTCTACGGGTTTGTGTTCTCTATCTTTGGGTTTAATTCTGTCATGGTGCCCCTATAAATCAATGAGGGTGCTCCTCAATTATATGTCATTGCATTTCTTAAGGACTGTGTTAGTTTGGAAAAATATTAGGGCATTCTAGCCAGCTCTGGGCTAGTTTTTAATTAACGTGAACTAACCAGTTTTAAGACCCAATGTTCGACTCTCTTAGAAGCTAAGAAAATTTTGGTATTTTTTGGTAGTCCTTGGGAAGTGGTAGGTGGATATTTTGGTATAATCTGAAGTTTGTAGTGGTTGTTATATGTTTGGCCTATTTTCATTTGAACTCATGTCCTTTAATCTTGTGCCTATTATTGAACCAAGAAACTCATTTAAAAGGAAAAGAAAATATAAACTGAATGAACACCCACCACAGGTAAACACATTTATTTACGTGGTAAAACCTTCACAAGGTTTCAAGGAAACTTCCACGGGGCAAGGGATTGGAAACTCTTTATTAATCAATGATTCTCCGTACATACAAGCCACTCGGGCCATCAAATTTATCTTGAGCTTATTTCATTATTTTAACTTCATTTCGTTACTCAACCAATTAACGGTCAATAAGTAATTTGCCCAAAATTACATTATTTACAATTTGTTGTCATATTTTTAAAAAACTCCACCTTGACAACAATTTTCCTAATCCCTTGCCCATGCCCATTCATCATCTTTTCTGCAAGCCAAGAGAAGCGAGATATCATCTCAACTTCTCTACTGTAACTAGCTTCATGAATATATCTACATGATTTTCCTATGTGCGGACCTTCTTGAGAACTACTTTTCCACCTTCGATTACATGTCTCACAAAGTGATACCTTACATCGATGTGCTTGGTCTTGCTATGATAGGCTGGAATTATAGCCAAGTGAATGGCGCTCTGACTGTAACAAAACACATTAACTTTCTCCTACATCCTTCCAATCTCATCAAGCAGACCTTTTAACCAAATTTCCTCTTTACAGGCATCTGAAGCAGCTATATATTCTGCTTCAGTAGTGGACAAAGCAACTATCTCTTGAAGCTTTGACATCCAACTGCTTACTCCACCTGCAAGAGTAAAAACATAACTTGTGGTAGACCTCCTTTTGTCCAAATCACCTGCATAATCAGCATCCACATATCTGCAGAATGAACCTTCACGACCATCAAAGCTGATGCAATGGTCACTCGTGCCTCTCAAATATCGAAGCACCCATTTCACTGCTCTCCAATGTTCTTCTCTTGGATTTTCCATGAACCTGCTGACAACTCCAACTGCATGTGAAATGTCAGGTCTTGTAAATACCATCGCATACATTAAGTTGCCTACCACATTTGCATATGGTACATGAGACATATACTTCTTTTCTTCATTAGTTCTAGTACTTAAATCCGAAGAAATCTTAAAATGGGAAGCTAATGGAACATTAATAGGTTTCACATTGTTCATACCGAACTTTTCAAGTACTTTCTCCACATACTTCCATTGTGATAACCAAAGCTTACCATTCTTCTTGTCTCTATGTATCTCCATGCCTAAGATATGTTTTGCTGCTCCAAGATCCTTCATATCAAATGTCCTAGAGAGCTGAGCCTTTAACCTGTTGATTTCTTCCATGATTTTGCTTGTAATAAGCATATCATCAACATACAACACCAGGATAATGAATATTCCATTGAAACTTTTGAAGTATACACAATTATCATACTCACTTCTGATAAAATTATGGCTCACCATGAAGGAATCAAACTTCTTGTACCATTGCCTGGGCGACTGCCTCAGGCCATATAATGATTTCCTGAGCTTGCAAACTAATCTTCTGTTGCGACCTTGTACAAAACCTTCTGGCTGATCCATATATATCTCTTCATCTAAATCACCATGAAGAAAGGTTGTTTTAACATCTAATTGTTCTAACTCAAGGTCAAGTAAAGTAGTTAGTGCTAACACAGTACGAATAGAAACAAGTTTAACTACTGCTGAAAAGATCTCATGAAAATCAATACCTTCAACCTGAGAATACCCTTTTGCAACCAGTCTCTCCTTATACTTCTCGATACTTCCATCAACTTTCCTTTTCAACTTGAAGACCCATTTGCACCCAACAACACTTCTCCCTTCAGGAAGTTCTACAAGATCCCAGGTATTGTTCTTGGCTAAGGATTCCATTTCTTCTTCCATAGCCTTTTTCCATATCTTGCTATCTGCATCATATACTGCTTCCTGATAACAAGAAGGTTCCCCATCTTCAGTAATCAATGCAAAAGAAGAAGAAGAATCTTCATACCTTTTAGGTGTTTTTCTTTCCCTTGTAGACCTTCGTAGAGTGACTAGTTGCTGAATTGGTTTTGGAATTTCTCCAGTTTCCTTTGCTTCTTCACCTTTTTCATCAAAAGTCTCTCCTACCTTTCAACTTTCTGGAAAAGTTTTAGTCTCCAATTGAATCTGTTGACTTGGCGATACCTGCTCCTGTTCAACTTTTTCAACATCTAATTTTAAAAGAGAAGATTCATCAAATGTTACATCCCTACTAATGACTATCTTCCGTGAGGAAGGATCCCACAACCTATATCCCTTCACTGAATAATCATATCCAACAAAGACACAACATTTCAATTTTGGATCTAACTTTGAACGCTGAATTCTAGGAATAAGAGCATAGGCATCACAACCAAAAATATTCAAATGTGAATAATCACAAGATTGACCTGACCAAACTTTTTCAGGAATTTTACAGTTTATTACAACTAAAGGTGATCTGTTAACTAAATAACAAGCAGTGGAGATTGCTTCTGCCCACAACTCCTTTTGCAGGTTAGCATTACTAATCATGCTTCTGGATCTTTCCATAAGAGTATGATTCATCCATTCAGCAACGCCATTTTGCTGAGGGGTATAAACAGCAGTTTTATGTCTAACAATCCCTTCATCCTTACAAAATTGCTCAAATTCTAAAGAAGTAAATTCACTGCCATTGTTAGTTCTTATACATTTAATTGATTTGCATGTTTTCTTTTCCACCATTGTTTTAAATTGTTTAAAAACATTAAATATATCATCTTTCTTTTTCAACATATAGGCCCAAACTTTTCAGGAGAAATCATCAATAAACGTTAAGAAATATAATGCACCTCCATAAGACACAGTAGGAGATGGTCCCCACAGATCAGAATGAATGTAGTCTAAAATTTGTTTACTATTATGATTTCTAGTCTTGAACCTTTGTTTACATTGTTTACCAAACACACAATATTTACAAAAATCCAACTTCAAGGATTTAAAATCAGGAAGTAACTTGTTGTTCATCAGTACCTGAAGACCTTTCTCGCTCATGTGACCCAACCGCTGATGCCATAGATGAGAACCTTCTTCTGATTTCTCTGATGCGATCGCTGCTTCACTAACTTGAGTGCTTCCTTTGAGTCTGTACAGATTTCCGACCTTTTCAGCCTTCATCACAACCAAGGCTCCTTTTGAGACTTTCAGCACTCCATTCTGACCAATAAATTTATACCCATTCAAATCCAAAACTCCCAAGGAAATCAAGTGTTTCTTTAGATCAGGTACATGCCTAACATCAGATAATGTTTTAATTGTATCATCATACATTTTAATTTTTATATTACCAATCCCAACAGTCTGACAAGATGCATTATTTCCCATGAATACAGAACTACCATTTATAGTTTCATATGAAGTAAACCAACTTCGGTGCGGACTCATATGATGAGAAGCACCAGAGTCTAATAGCCACATTTCAACATCTTGAGAAACATTACAAACAGGGAGAGCTTCAGCAATTAAAACCTCATCAACCATACCTGAATCAACCTGATTTGCTTCCTTGTTATGGTTTTCCAACTCCTTCTGTTTCCAACAATCTTTCTTAAGGTGTCCAAGTTTATTGTAGTACTAGCACTTGGATTTACACTTCTTGCCTCCCTTTGAATTCGATCTGGAAGAGCCCCTTACTTTCTCCCCTATTTCCTTTGACCGACCTCTGGCTACCATGGCTTCTGGTGCAGAAGTCTCAATGCTAGATTTCCTTCGTACCTCTTCAGATAAGAGAGCACCCACAACCGATTCAAGTTTTAATGAAGCGGCAGTGCTCAAACTGATTGAGGTTACAAAGTGATCCCATGACTCGGGCATCGAACACAACAAGGTTATTGCCTTGTCTTCTTCCTCCATTTTTACTTCCATATCTGACAATTGGAAAATAAGCGTATTAAAAGCATTTAAGTGTTCTGCAATTTTTGTACCCTCCTTCATCCGAAGACTATACAATTGTATCTTTAAATATATTCTATTTGTCAAAGATTTTGTCATATACAAGATTTCCATTTTTTTCCACAACCCTTCAGCTATACTCTCTCCAACAATATTGAAGAGAACTTCATCTGCCAAACATAATTGAATGGTATTGAGAGCTCGGACATCCAAGTCTTCCCAGTCCAAATCTGTCATGCTTGCCGATTTTTTATTTACCCCGTCTAATGCTTTGTGCAACCCTTGTTGCACCATCAAATCCCTAACCTTCAGTTTCCACAAAGCAAAATTGTTTTTCTCTGTGAATTTATCCACCTCGAACTTTGCATTTGTCATTTTTTCCATTTTCTTCCTCCTAGTTTTTCCTTCTTTCCTTAATTTCCAACTAGGGTCTTAAAAAAAAAAATTCTTCCCCTCTTCTACTAGGGTTTCAAGAGTTTCAGATTTTTCTTTCTTCTACTAGAAATAAAAAATACAATTTCAATTTTTTTTTCGAAAATATATATATATATATATATATATATATATATATATATATATATATATATATATATATATATATATATATATATATATATATATTCCTTTAAGAAATAAGAAATTTTTTTTTCTTCCCACAAAGAAAGGAAAAATCACGGTTTCTTATTCCCTAAAGACTAAAAATAAATAAATAAATAAATATATATATATATATAAATAAATAAATATATATATATATATATATATATATATATATATATATATATATATATATATATATATATATATATATATATATATATATATATATATATATATATATATATATATATATATATTCCCGTAGCACAAAAAATTTTCTTCCCACATCAAAAGGAAAAGTCAGGGTTTCTTATTCCCGCAACCCAAAAAAAATTCTTACAATTTCTTCCCACAGCAAAAGAAAAATCACGGTTTCTTCACACAAGAAGTTTTCAAGAATAAAAAAAATACCCATTTTCTTAGTAATGCAAAACAGGTTCAATGGCAGCGAATTCGATTTCCCTCTGCAATCTCTTGGCCCTCGATAACTTCTTTTCTCCAGCAATTCTTCGCTCTCCAACAGGCAGAACGACTCAAGCAAACCCTCTGCAATATTTTGCTTGACAGTGGCTAGGGCATAAACTCGATCACAGCGTCCTGGGCATCAGTCGACGGCCTCAGCCTCATCACAACGAAAACCCTCTGCAATCTCTTGCTTGACAACGGCTATGGCATCAACTCGATCACAGCGGCCTGGGCATCAGTCGACGGCCTCAACCTCATCACAATGGAAACCCTCTTTCTTTCTTCTAGCAACGACCACTTCTTTCTCTAGTGGCAACTTCTTTCTCCAGCAGCGGCCCACAGCAGACTTCTTTCTTGATGGCAACGACTCTCCACTCAAGGCTGACGACCTCTCTCCTTTTTCCAGCGACGGCGGATGCAGATCCTCGACTCGATGGCGGCCTCCCTCCTTGTGTGGCAACCTCTGCTTGACGGCTCCCAACAACTCGGCCTCCCTCCTTGTATGGTAGCCTCTGCTTGATGGATGCTCCTCACTCAAGGCAGCAGTGGGATCTCTCTGCAGCGTCCTTGATCAAACCCTTTGATTTTCTTCTTGTACACATATATTGGGGTTTAATGCAATATCTCTCTGTAGGGTCAATGGAGTTAAATTCAAGCTTTGATACCACTTATTGAACCAAGAAACTCATTTAAACGGAAAAGAAAATATAAACTGAATGAACACCCACAACAAGTAAACACATTTATTTACATGGTAAGACCTTGACAGGGTGTCAAGGAAACTTCCACGGGGCAAGGGATTGGAAACTCTTTATTAATCAAAATGATTCTCCGTATATACAAGCCACTTGGGCCATCCAATTTATCTTGAGCCTATTTTGTTATTCTAACTTCATTTCGTTACTCAACCAATTAACGGTCAATAAGTAATTTGCCCAAAATTACATTATTTACAATTTGTTGTCATATTTTTAACACCTATGTCTCGTTTCCTTGGAGGTATGATGTTTTTTATGATCCTTGTGTTGTCTTAGGGAGCCTTTTGTTTGTGTAATCTCAAAAATCAGAATAGGAAATTCAACACAGTATTGGTTGCAAATAATTTACTCCTTGATGTGCAGTAGAATTGGTCACTTGATTCTAGACCTCTTCTTAGAACTTGTTTCTCATTGTTCGTTAGTTTGATTCAAAGTATGTCTCATGGAGAGATTTTGGAGTTTGTCCTTCAAGCTATCAATTAGGATATTTCTATGATTTCAGACAATATACTCTCTATAATACAAGATTCGGCAAATAGAAGACAAAATTGACTCTCTCAGATCCCAGAGTAGGTCAGTAATTTTGAAGTTGAATGAAAAATAATGGTCAATCAGGAGACTCATGAAAGCAAAGGAATAATTCTTCATGGTTTAATGTAACATTTTGATGCTTTGTAAATTTTGATTTTCATTAGTTAGATCAGTATTGGTGAATGTACAAATGAAATGTTGCAAATATTGTAGCATTTTGTTCAAAAGCTTCATGGTTAGAATTTTGTAGATATACATTGATACATACTCCATTCCATTCTAACCATGTCCACTGGTTTCAAATTGCTTATGTAAACCATATCTCTAAACTAAGTTTCAAATATAATAATTGTTCTCAATTCTTGTTAAAAAATTGAAAGCACATAAATACAACGCATGTGTGCGTACACACAATTATTTTTTGAGAAAATAAAACATTTACAAAATTATTTCAAATATATTTTTCTCTTTATATAAACGAAAAAATCTAAATCGCATAATATAGAACATGGAAAACACATAAATATAAGAACCCAACGCAACCTCTAAAATAAAACAGAAAAGAGAAACATATGTTACAATTAAAAAATAAAATATAGACATAAAGATTCATATTTTTTTAAATAAAAATATTAGAAAACATTTGAAATTTCGCTAAATACAATTTACCCTTTACACATTTATAACAATTAAAAATATATAAACATAATTAATTTTTTTTAAACATAAAATATTTAGAATTTATTGGAACCTATTTTATCTTTTATATGCACAATAAGAGCAAGGAAAATTTTAAAATAAAACAGAAAAGAGAAACATATATTACAATTAAAAAATAAAATATAGACATAAAGATTCATATTTTTTAAAATAAAAATATTAGAAAACATTTGAAATTTCGCTAAATACGATTTACCCTTTACACATTTATAACAATTAAAAATATATAAACATAATTCATTTTTTTTTAAACATAAAATATTTAGAATTTATTGGAACCTATTTTATCTTTTATATGCACAATAAGAGCAAGGAAAATTTTATGGGCCAATATTCGCGGATGAGCTGATTTTCCTTCTTTTTTTCTAAAAACAGATTTACCGATTTCCAATTTTTCTAAAAAAGGTTTCTAGAGTTTATAATAAATATCTTGTTGGAATTAGGAATTACTTGGGGGAGTGAATAGTAATTATTGAGATTTTTAAACTTCTAATCTCAATTCTTAATTTTCTCTCTCCTTCCAATTACTTATGTGAGCATTCTTAATACAATATATGTACAACAATGTAAGTCATTCATATGAGCATACAATCCATCATTAATGGAACAACATACACATATTAACATAGGTATTTTTAAGTGGAAACCCAAAGGAAGAAAACCACCAATCTGTTTGTTATTATGATGTAATTTAAGTCTCTACTTAATTATATCAAATTGTTTGTGAGCACCCACTCATAAGAGGCCCCAACCCCATTTAAGATAGCTATCCAGAACTTTCCAAGACACACCAACCTCTTATGAATGAAGGTGGCCACCACCTTCTCTAGCCAACTATTCTTCTTTTCATACAATTTTCAAACTGAAAACAAATACCTATATAAAAAACTCAAAAATATAAAATACCTAATTAGTTGTCCCATACAACACCTTCTTTTCTTCTCTACGGTTCTTCTTTTCATTTCACTCTTCACTGCTCAACTAGCTCTGGTGTCGGCCCTCAGTTGCTCTATACAACAATCATCTCATACCCACAATCTCCCTATAGCTCACACACTCACGTTTAGTTTCAAATTCTACAACTCACAATAATGCTATATTCCCCAATTGTTCAATTTTCATCCTTTGTTTTTTCTATTGCCACAAAATGGTCGATGCTTTCTCTGCAATCAAACACATTTCCCGAGAGTGTACTCTATGCATAGCTCTCCTTTCTATTGTTGCATCTAATTACATGGAAACTGCAGCTATGTTATTCATAAGAATGGGCTTGGCGTGCTTCTTCATACTGAGAATTAATTCTCAATTGATCTATGCACATAATAAGTTCCTCTATTAAATTTCTTGTACCACCAGCATGTCTTT
>CM076573.1:386099353-386235820 GCA_034641835.2 Pinus albicaulis | reverse complement strand
CTAGTTATGAAGGCCGAGGGTTTTTGTTTTGTTTTGGATGGTTGAGCATGATTATTATTTGAGGTGGAAATTCCTAAATGCAAAGAGTTTCAAAGGTGAGAAGTTGCAAGCAAATAGAACAAGATTTGGATAAATAGATAGATATAATGCTGGTTTTTAGTCCATTGGGCTATGGAATCATAATAGGGCTTTAATTGAGCAACAACATCAAGAGTGATCCAAGGGGCAAGTCATCTATATCACAATATTATTGAGATTAAAATGATGGAATGGAAACAATAAATTGTTGGAAGGGTGGAAGCTGATAATAATTTCACCAAGGATTTATAGTTATTCCAAACAAGAAAAGCCTCTTAAGTAACTGTTTTAAACCAACCAAGAACAGGGCTAACCATAGACTTCTTTGACAAGTTTGTATTAAAGCAGCTTAATTGACAAACAATCCAGTAATCTGAATAATTACCTTCAGAAAGTATGAAAACACATAAGAGAAACAAAGTGTAACCTAAGATCAAATAAGGTACTTTTAAACTTGGTTTGCTTTCAGTCAGCACCATGGGAAACCTTCAGAATCTGCCTTTGGAGAATAGAAGCTAGAAACAGGGCAAACCATCACTTTTCTAGTCTAAATTTAATAAGAAAATAATGAAAATAACTTTCAAGAACAATGTTTAAAGAAAACAGTAGGACGAGGGAACGCCAACATTCCTAACAATTTAAACTGTATTGAATCATTATGAAATAAACAAATTGGAGGAAAACATTGAGATAAATCTTATCAGTCAGAGAAGGGTACTGGTAAATAGTAAATCCTAAATCTATAAATGTTGTTCTTTATCAGAGAATAGTGAACAATATGACATACATAGAAGGAAAAAACAATAACAAATAAAAGGGGCACTTCACCAGTGATATAGACCAGTATCCCAAGAAACAACTTGTTATTGATGTCAAACCAGTTACAATCTTCAGGTCCAATGTTTCAATTCAGCAATCATCTTCACTTTTTAGACTAACTAATCTAATCACAAACAGAGCTTCAAGGGCCAGTGAACACTATTTACAGGTAGGAGTTTCGAGCTCAAGTATATTTCAAAATTCAACAACCAACATTTTCTCATCTTCTCCAGTAGTATGTATAGAAGAATGAGGTGGTGGGATCTGATAAAAGATCTCCTGGGTCAATTAATACAGAATTAATAGCTTCTTGGCCTTTGAGGGGCTCGATGAAGAAGTTTACAAATGTTTCTGTTTGTATTAATGTTTTTCATTTAAGATTGAGCTCAATGGGAGCCCTTATTGACTTTTGAGGCTCTGTGTTATGTTAAAGTAACTCTGCTAATAGTTTTTCATTAAGTTTATGTGTAGAATTAACTCTCTGGCTACGTTGAGGCAAATGTTTCTTTTGATCAATAACTCCGGCCTATGTTTGAATGCCTTGAGGCACAGGTAGCACTGTAGTAGCTGGGAGGAATCAATTTGCCTCAGATGTGGTGGTGGAGGCCTTTATGTCTGATAAACACTAATGATTTTCTTTAAACTGTGTTTTAATTTGGAGGATTAGGCTTTTGATAATCAATATTAGCCGTAATCCTCATAAATTTGTCTTCAAGCTTCCATTCTGGTGCGTTATATCTTTGACACTGATACTCTTTGATTTTTGATTTATTTACTGTGTTTTGCTGGTGTGCAGTGCTGCGCAGGGATTGAAGTGTATAGATCCAGAGTGATCTAATATGCAACAAAAAGGTGAAGAATGATGGGGAAAACCCTCCTATTTATAACAAAATATTGGGTCCTTCTAGATCTTGGTGCATGATTAAAATAATGTTAATCACATCTAGATCCACCTCTATGGAATATTTTATTATTATTTGTTGGAGTGAAAGGGTGTTTGACTTGGGTCAAATCCCTTGATTAGTGAAAAATAAATAAATAAATGATTTATTTATCTTTTTAAGGAAGTGGTTGGGATATAATCAAATAAATAATGATTTAGTTGATTAATGGTGGTTGATTTCGTCATATTTAACAAGGAATATTATTTAAATAATTATTCCTAGAAAATAATAAGATAACTATGGGTTTATCTCATTAATTTCTTTGTTTTTGGGTTAAACATGAATGGGAATAATAATTAAATTATGGTTTAATTAATTATTCCTTTTGGGGTTTCCTAATTAACATAGTGAAAGCAGTTTTACTTGGGGTAAAACTGGTCTTACATGGTGTACTTGGGTCCATCTAATGATGAAAGGTTAGATGACCAAAAAACGGTGTAACAGCAAGCAACCAAGCGAGACCAGCTCCACTCAGTTGCTGCCGCGTGTGTGTTGATGGGTATGCTGACTAGGCATTGGGAATCACCGGTTCTGTGGGACTGCTGCCTGCTATCGTGGCTGTGGGGACCAGGGCGATTGATTGTGGGCCATGGATCATTCCATTCCTTAGTTTATCCCCCGAGCTCCTTTTGAGTGCAATCACCGTTCGATGAGCCAGCCTCAGATCAGACAGCGTACGTCAATATCGCACTGAGCCCATAGTCGACATTTAACGTGCGAGGAGGGTGGTATCTCCAAACCGCTTAAGGCCACGTGTCAGCTCCTAGCATGTGTCGCGCTCGAATTGGAAATACAGCTTACCCCACAGAGGCGGTGCGATCAAAACTGCCCCGGTTTTGTACAGTGATTGACACGTAGGTTTAAACCGAGGTTAACACCCTACTTCCTATGCAATTCAGTCCATTAAACTCCAGGTTCAAACCTCTGAACTGTGGCTCCATTAACTATAAACACAATTTGTTTCTTCCTTTGAACAAGGTTCGCAGCTCCTACGAGCAACAACATCACAGTACCATACTGGAGTGCTATCGATCCTTCCAGTGATCGATAGCCAATCATGAAGTATAGAATTTAACTCATAAAATGGAATTTCATTCGAACACCTGCACAATACAAAACTAGATTAGAAAATCCTGCGTTATTTGGTTTTACTGATTCAGAGGGTGTAGGGAGGAGCGTGGTCGTTGGATGGCATCAACCAACGGTGTAGATCTGCTCGCGGAGGTTAAAAGAAGAGCAGAGGGAAACAACACTCGATGGGTCTAGCGCCTGGTTCCAGCACTAGGGCATATAATGGGGAAGTGGTTTAGGACATTAGCCCGAGGAAGCTTAAGCCTGCAACATAAAACGGTACTTTTTATGAAATTTTCAATGTTTTTCAATGGTTTTGGGGGTTTCGGTATAGTTTAAAAAATGAGTTTTAAATTAGGTAAAAAATGATTTTCATGAATGGAAGAAGGGGAATCATGAAAATAGAGGAGTTTTATGTAGGAAAAGGGGAGCAAAATGGAAGTTAGTTTTCTTAATGGAGGAGGGGGAAAAATGGATTTTGCAACAGTCTTTTCTCATGAAATCAGCAGAATTCCAGAGTGTAAAATGGGCATAATAGGGAAGATTTTGGACAGATGCATGAGGCCTTCAAGAGTCTTCAAGAGATAACACTTTTTTGCAATAAAATTTGTTCCTTGAAGGCTTCAAAAATGATTTAGCCACCTTTTTGGTATAACAAATTTTATAGGTGGTTAACAGGCTCTATGACAGATGATGAGTATGTTAGTAGATTTCTGGAGCTATTTAGGTATGTTTCTTACATCAGGGAGGAGAAAGAAAGCATTCAAAGGTTCATTAGTGGGTTGACAGTAGCATTCAAAGACCAGATCGAGTTTGATGAGCCTAGAACATTGGAGGAATCCATCAAGAAGCTAAAGCATCTATGTTAACATTCAAAATGTAAATTCAAGCCTAAGTAGGATTAGAAATAAATGAGAAGAATAAAGGAAAAGTGGGCTAAGAAGTTAGGAAGCGAGGAAGACTTCGAGATGCAAGTGACAAGGAGAATGTGGCACCTTACAAGAAGTCTAATGTAGTTGACAGAGGACATGCGTCACAACCTAAGGAGCATGACAATGGAAATGGTAGGCAACCTTTGAGGTGTTGGAATTTTGGTGGAGAGCATCACAAGAGATATTTTCCATAGCATCAAGGTGGCAGACCTTAAATTTACAGTGTTCAAGAGGCACAAAAAGTTGGAGACATTGGTCATAGTATTCCTTGGATATATGCAGCAATGGATGATAGGCAGGTTGATCATCAGGCATCTATTATCGAAATGGAAGGTAAACTTTGTGATCAAGTTGTTTCTATTTTGATTGATCTTGGATCTAACTATAGTTATATCAGTCCTGACCTCGTGGATAATTGTCACTTGAGTAAAGAAATGCATGCAGAATCTTGGTTGGTGCAATTGGCTACGAGGACCAAGAGAAGAGTTCACCATTGGGTGAGATCTTGTGCATTTGAGTTGAATGGTATGCCTACATCAACATGTCTAATTGTGCTTCCCTTAGGTTCATACAATATGTTTTTTGGCAAGGTTTGGTTATTCATCCATGGGACTAAAAGGGATTTCTATGAAAAGGCTATTGAGTTCCTTAATGATGATGGAGAAAGGAGAATCTTGCAGGGAAAGAAGAAACCTACATCAGTGAGAATGGTTACAATTATGAAAGAAAAGTGTAGCTGCAAGAAAGGATGTGTATTATTTGCAGTGCATATTTACAGTGATAAAGAGAAGGATGTTGAGGATGACTAAGTCCTGAAGTGGTATCTTGTGTTGCACCAGTTTCAGGTTGTGTTTCTAGTAGAGATTCATGAGTTATCGCCTCATAGGGAAGTGGATTTCTCTATTGAGTTTGTTATCACTCAAAAAATTCAAAATAATTTTGACAAGGTTACATAGGTTCATGGGTCAAAATAGGGTTTTAGTGGTCATTTTAAGTTTGATCAAGGGAAGTATTAAATTTTTTATAGTTTGAGCTTACCCTAAGGTTTAAACACACTCATCTTCAAACTCCTTCATGTCACACCATTCATAATTTTCTGATTCATTTCATTTTCCAAAGGTTTTGTACAAAAAGTGCCAAATTAGCCAAGAAACCACAGTTTCATAGCACATTACACTGTAAAAAGTCACTTTTTGCTACGAAACTGCTGAAAGTTTCGTAGCGAAATATGAAGCAAAATTTTGTTTTCTAACTTTGAGAATTCAAGTTTAAGGGTGGTTTCTGGGAAAATAGAAAGGTATTTTAAGAAAATGAGAGAGGTTATTTCCAAAAAAATATAAAATAACAATAACCTCTCTCAATTTTCGCACAGGTGTTATCAGTTGGGAGATACAAGGATTTCTTTGAAGCCCTATTTTCATAAAACAGAGTTTTTCCTGTTTTACACATGTTTTTCAAATGCAGTTTCTGGACAGCTGGAGATTTGTTTCAAAAAAAAAAAGAGAGGTTTTTCATCAAGACATATTGGCCTACAAAAAGCTCCTTCATTTTTGTAAAATACATCATTTATTAGAATATATAGGCTCTGTTCCAAGACCTATTGTTTAGGAAAAACGGGAAAAATATGCAAGGATGTCTTAAATATGAAAGGTGAGATTGACACCTCAAGACTATTAGGTGAGTTGATTTATGGTTGTTTGAGGTTGATTACGTGATTAGCTATAATTTTTTTTCCACTCATAGGTTTCAGTTTTCAAAATTATGCAAAAATCTGCATTTTCAGCAGTTTCGTAACGCCTCTAGGCTTGAAGGGCAGCAATGCACTACGAAACTGTTGTAGCTGCGTTTTTGCTTTTCTAATCAGTGTTAAAG
Organism: Pinus albicaulis; assembly: GCA_034641835.2. Classification (NCBI taxonomy): domain Eukaryota; kingdom Viridiplantae; phylum Streptophyta; class Pinopsida; order Pinales; family Pinaceae; genus Pinus; species Pinus albicaulis. Next base: position 386,230,104 of record CM076573.1, on the reverse strand, counting down.
GGTTTTAAGGGCTGAAAATGTTATGAGACATGTGTTGAAGGATGATAAAGCTGATGCAAGAGTAAAGAATTATAATTTTTGAAGATAAAGGATTGTAAGGCAGCGCTACAAAAAGCGCTATGAAATTGTTGTATTTTCGTAGCACAATGTATTACATCTTTTGGAGCAGCCTTTAAAGCAGTTTCTGAACAATTGGAGGTTATGGAAGAGTCATGGACTATGTCAAGCCAAGATTAAATATTCAAGACCACGAATTAGCGATTAAATGGTAGTCAAAATGCTCAAAGAAGAAAAATGATCCTTTGCCTAAAAAACAGGGTATTGTTTCCTATTTTTGAGGAGGTCAGCTAAGTGGTCATGAAGAAATGAATGCCATTATTCAAATTTTACCATGTGATGACATACTTGTAAATGATGTAATTTCAAGTGGATAAGGTTTGTTAAAGGTAGTAATAAAGAGTTTGAATCCTTTTTGAAATAGGACTGTCAAGTAGGATAGGTGTCTATTTGTCATAAATTTCATGTTTTATAGTTATGCAAGGTGTCAGTGGATAGAAATTTGATGTATCTAGCCTAGAGGCAGATCATATGAGGATGTAAGCTGTCTATTAAAGGCCATGGGGTCGAATTCGTCAAGGGTTGGAGATTTTTGGCAAAATGGCAGCTTATTGTAAATTGATTGTTTCAGCAATACAGAGATTTGTTACTTGACCAACTTGGGATTCTGAAAGAGTTTTTGGTGCTTACTTATCCTATCTATATATTTTATGTATCTCTCTTACAGTGGATTTCATTTATATTACTCAGAATTCATCCATTTGATGCTCTAACTTCCTTTATAAGTGAATTGACTGTGTATTTTCATGTTTCATGTGTGTGTGTCCTAAAACTCTCACTTGCCTCAACTTCCATGTCAAGTAAACTCACTGAATCAGTGAAAGTGTTGACTCCATAAGCCCAATGTTTACATACTGATATTATTTTCAACCTACAAGGTTGGAGATGTCATCTCATAAGACTATTTGATTGTAAAGCTATTGGAGTTTTTGCTATATACAGTAACAACGCAACTTTTCTTCACCTGAGATTCTTATTATATTTCAATGAGTTTATGTCCTATCTTTTGAAAGGTTTCCTTCAATGTCTTAATGCTTATTACTCAAAACTCATTATTTTTCATGCTCTAACTTCCTTTAAGTATTAAGCCATGGTATATCTCTTTTAATATTTTGCCTCCAATGTCTTGATGTTTCATTACTCAGAATTTGTGTATCACATGCTCTGACTTCCTTTCAACCTCAAGCTATTGAAAACTTTTTGTATGTGTTGCTCTTTCATTGAAATATTTACAAGCCTCAGCTTCCACAAGGAAAGCCTTGTTATTGAGATCCCTGTCACTGACTCCATAGCCCAATGGTAGTAAGCTTTGATCTTTTCAACCTACAAACATATAAAACCAATACATAAATCATAGAGTTAGCCATCTATCTACATATTTATTCAATATCATTAATCCTTGAGAGAGCCATCTCAGATTGAAGAGGCTAAGCCTCAGTCACAAGATTGGTTTGAAATAGCTACACTGAAGTTGTCTGATCAGCAGCCAATCAGGTACGATTTTGGTGATAACATTTTGGCACCATTGCTGGGGAGCGAAGGTGTAAATTTTCCTTGGGAAGAACGGCAAAGTTTCAATCCTAAGGTTTGAGACCAATAAACACTTAGAAACATATTGGTTGTATTTCTGCTGTGGTGACTCCACACATCAAATAATCAATTGGAAGGTGAATCCACTACTTGAAGATCAGTAGCTTGATGAAGTTTCAAGATGAGTTCCATTGCAAGAATAAATGCTAGGTATGCCCCTATGAATCTGTCTCATATCCCTGGTTTTCCAAATCCTATGCCAAAGGTTGAATGGTTAACTGATCTTCCTATATTTAAAGATGAAAAGAAAGACAATGATGCTCTTCATTTGGTTAGATTCCATATGCATGTACACAGTCTTAAGGTTTAGTTCCCTGAGGATTGTCTCATGAAGATGTTTATGGCCACTTTAGAAGGAAAAGCATGGTATTGGTATGAAAGCTTACCAAATGGTTCATTATATTCTCTTTCTGATTTCCATGTTGCATTTTATGAGATGTATGAAGAGTGTCATCCCTCCTTATTGCTGGTCAAAGACTACTGTAAACACTGTGTGAGTTTTATTGAATATTTGGAGAATTGTTATGAAGATGATGAGTTCATGGATGAGGAAATTTTAGAGGCCCTTCATGACAATCCCTTTCATCACCAAGAAGAAAGGATATCCTCTCTCTTGGATGAAAATAAAACCCAACAGGAGTTTATTTATGATAATCATGTTACATCCTCTGAGTTTGACGAAAATTTGCAGCAGAATTGTTAGTATTTTGATCATCAAGAGTATGAGAATCACTGCAAACAACAAGAGGAAATATTGGAAGATAGTTACTATAACTCTCAGGTAAAGGAAAAAGTTGATTCTTCATGTTATTTCTTGCATCAGTCTACATCAAATAATGATCACACTAATGAAGAATTGGGTGAAAAAATTTCTTTATCCTTATCTTCTAATCTGAAATCATTTGAGTACAAGTCAGAAGTTAAGATTCAATTTGTGGATGAAGTTGCTACGAAAATTGAAAAAGACATTCAAGTTTTAGAAGATCGAATTCAACCTTATAGGCTTCATGATCAAGATCAATCTTTTCAAAAGTTGTTAATGCCAAAAAACATAGAGAGGGTGTTGCTACCTTTCTCCTTTAAGTTTGAAGAAGAATACTTTGTTTTTTAAAATCAATTTGAACAGCAGTTTGATAGCACACAATTGAAATCTTGTGTGGCTGAGCAAAGCATATATGAGTTGTCCAAATTTGCAGAATTTCTTAAGAATTATCAAACAGATTATGTATTCTATGATCCTATAGCTGACTACATGGAAGAGTTCTACAATTCATATTTTCAATTATATTTTCATGATGAGGATCAGATCCATTTTGTGTTGCCTTTCTCATTTCAGTATCATGCTTACTATTGGTTCAAGTGCAGTCAACAAGTTAAAGTGTCTAATCAGATCAATGACTGGCTTCATTGGAAGTTTCAAGTTGCTTGAGTTAAAAATGGAGATTGCAGCTGTTAGGGCGGGTAGGAGTGTGTGAATAAGCTCAAAGGCGACTGAGCATCTTTTCAGTTGGTACAGATTTGGTTCTTCTGCAATAATCATCAAGCTTGATCCCGAGGTGAAGGCTATAAGATCTTGGTGAAGTTTTCATAAATTTCAGAGTTTTTATTTCCAAGAATATGGATAGCACGGGAACTATAGGTTCTTTGGTGTACCACAGGGGCACACCATCCCAAGTGAAGCCATTGTTATCACTCAAAAAATTCAAATATAATTTTAACAAGGTTACATAGGTTCATGGGTCAAAATAGGGTTTTAGGAGTCATTTTAAGTTTGATCAAGGGAAGTATTAATTTTTTTATAGTTTGAGCTTACCCTAAGGTTAAACACACTCATCTTCAAACTCCTTCATGTCACATCATTCATAATTTTCTGATTCATTTCATTTTCCAAAGGTTTTTGTACCAAAAATGCCAAATTAGCCAAGAAACCATAGTATCGTAGCGCATTACACTGTAAAAAGTCACTTTTTGCTACGAAATTGTTGAAAGTTTCGTAGCGAAATATGAAGCAAATTTTTATTTATTTTTTATTTTTATTTTTATTTTTTATTTTTTTTTATTTTTTTTTTATTTTTTTTTTTATTTTTTTTTTATTTTTTTTTTATTTTTTTTATTTTTTATTTTACTTTGAGAAGTCAACTTAAAAGGTGGTTTATGGGAAAACAGAAAGGTATTTTAAGAAAATGAGAGAGGCTCTTTTCAAAAACATATAAAATAACAATAAAATCTCTCACTTTGCTCACCGGCATTATCAGTTGGGAGATACAAGGATTTCTTTGAAGCTCTATTTTCAGAAAACAGAGTTTTCTTGTTTTACACATGTTTTTCAAATGTCGTTTATGGACAGTTGGAGATGTGTTTCAAAAAACCAAGAGAGGTTTTTCTTCAAGACATACTTACCTACAAAAAACTCCTTCATTTTTTCAAAATACATCATTTATTAGAAGATATAGGCTCTGTTCCAAGACCTATTTTTTAGGAAAAAACAGGAAAAATCTGCAAGGATGTCTTAAATATGAAAGGTGAGATTGACACCTCAAGACTCTTAGGTGAGTTCATTTATGGTTGTTTGAGGTTGATTACAGGATTAGATACAATTTTTTTCCACTCACAGGTTTCAGTTTTCAAAATTATATAAAAATCTGCTTTTTCAGCAGTTTTGTAGCGCCTCCAGGCTTGAAGGGCAGCAATGCGCTACGAAACTATTGTAGTTGTGTTTTTGCTTTTCTGATTAGTGTTAAAGTGTGTTAAGGGCTGAAAATGTTATGAGACATGTGTTGAAGGATGATAAAGCTGATGCAATAGGAAATAATTAGAATTTTTTAAGATAAAGGCTTGTAAGGCAACGCTACAAAAAGCACTATGAAACTGTTGTATTTTCGTAGCACAATGTATTACATCTTTTGGAGCAGCCTATAAAGCGGTTTCTGAACAGTTGGAGGTTATGGAAGAGTCATGGAATATGTTAAGCCAAGTTTAAATATTCAAGACCACAAATTAGCGATTAAATGATAGCTAGAATGCTCAAAGAAGAAAAAAGATCCTTTGCCTAAAAAACAAGGTATTGTTTCCTATTTTTGAGGAGGTCAGCTAAGTGGTCATGTAGAAATGAATGTCATTATTCAAATTCGACGATGTGATGACATACTTTTCAATGATGTAATTTCAAGTAGATAAGGTTTGTTAAAGATAGTAATAAGGAGTTTGAGTCCTTTTTGAAATAGGACTGTCAAGTAGGATAGGTGTTTGTTTGTCATGAATTTCATGTTTTATAGTTATTCAAGGTGTCAGTGGACATAAATTCGATGTATATAACCTAGAGGCAGATCATATGAGGATGTAAGATGTCTATTACAGGGCATGGGGTCAAATTTGTCAAGGGTTGGAGATTTTTGGCAAAATGGTAGCTTATTGTAAATTGACTATTTCAGCAATACAGAGATTTGTTACTTGACCAACTTGGGACTTTGAAGGAGTTTTTGGTGCTTACTTGTCCTATTTGTACCTTTTATGTATCTCTCTTGCAGTGGCTTTCATTTATATTGCTCATAATTCATCCATTTGATGCTTTGACTTCCTTTATAAGTGAATTGACTGTGTATTTTCATGTTTCATGTGTGTGTGTCCTACTACTAAAAACTTTGACCTGCCTCAACTTCCATGTCAAGTAAACTCACTGAATCACAAAAAGTGTTGACTCCATAAGACCAATGTTTACATACTAATATTATTTTCAACCTACAAGGTTGGATATTTTATCTCATAATACTATTGATTGTAAATCTATTGGAGTTTCTGCTATATACAGTAACAACACAAATTTTCTTCACCTAAGATTCTTATTATATTTCAATGAGTTTACGTCCCATATTTTGAAAGGTTTTCTTCAATGTCTTAATGCTTATTACTTAGAACTCATGATTGTTCATGCTCTGAATTCCTTTAAGTATTAAGCCATGGTATATCTCTTTTAATATTTTGCCTCTAATGTCCTGATGTTTCATTACTCAGAATTCGTGTATCACATGCTCTGACTTCCTTTAAACCTTGAGCTATTGAAAAATTTCTGTATGTGTTGCTCTTTCATTGAAATATTTACAAGCCTCAGCTTCCACAAGGAAAGCCTTTTTATTGAGATCCCTGTCACTGACTCCATAGCCCAATGGTAGTTAGCTTTGATCTTTTAAACCTACAAACATATAAAACCAATACATAAATCATAGAGTTAGCCATCTATCTACATATTTATTTAATATCATTAACCCTTGAGAAAGCCCTCTTAGATTGAGGAGGTTAAGCCTTATTCACAAGATTGATTTGAAATAGTTACACTGAAGTTGTCTGATCAGCAGCCAATCAGGTACGATTTTGGTGATAACAGAGTTGATGCTAGGAGAAACACCAACATCAAAGGCACCTTACAGGATGAACACTTCGGATTTGCTGGAATTGAAGTTGCAGCTTAAGGAAATTCCTGACAATGGATACATAAGGTCAATTGTATCTCCTTGGGGTGCACCGATGTTGTTTGTGAGGAAGAAATATGGTACTCTCAGATTATGCATTGATTATATACAGTTGAACAAGGTGACCATCAAGAACAGGTATCCATTACGCGGATGGATGACTTGTTTAATTAATTAAAGGGAGAAACAATGTTCTTGAAGATTGATCTGAGATCAGGATATCATCAGATGTGCATTAAGGAATATGACATCCACAAGACTCCATTCCCTACTAGGTATGGGAATTATGAGTTCATAGTGGTTCATTTTTGTCTTACTAATGCTCCAACTACTTTCATGTGTTTGATGAACAATTTTTTGTGTCTTTATCTAGACAAGTTTGTGATAGTGTTTAGATAACATGTTGATATATTCTAAGAATGAGTAAGAGCACGTTGAGTGCCTGGCAGTAGTATTAATATTGTTGAGAGAGCATCAGTTTTATTCCAAGCTCAACAAGTGCAATTTCTTTCATACTGAATTTCATTACTTGGTACATGTTGTTTCCAAGGAAGGCATAACAATGGACCCATAAAATATTAAAGCTATCATGGGGTGGCCTACTCCTAGAAATGTGGATGAGGTGAGATCATTCATGCGACTATCAGGTTACTATATATGGTTCATCACAAACTTCTCAAGTATTGATCATCCTATCACATATTTTCATAGAAAGGGAAATAAGTTTTAATGGACCAATGGGTGTGCAACTAGTTTTGAGCAATTGAAGCATTTGCTTACAAATGCTCGAGCCTTGAATATTGTGGATCCAGATAAAGAGTTTGTGGTATGTACAGATGCTTGCAAGGAAGGACTTGGTGGATTCCTGATGTAGGAAGGACAGGTGGTATGTTATGAGTCAGCGAAGTTGAATGATCATGAGTGAAACTATGTGACTCGTGATCTTGAGTTGGAAACTATTATTCATGCATTGAAGATGTGAATACATTATCTTCTTGGCAAGATGTTCATTTTGATGAGTGACCACAGTGGGTTGGGGTATATGTTTGTCCAACCTAATATGAATGTGAGGAAAGCTAGATGGTTGGCTACTCTCAGTGAGTTTGATTTTGAGATTAAGTACATCAAGGCAAGGACAACGGGGTTACATATGCTCTATGTAGGAGAGTACAGGTGAATCAAATTTCAACTATGAGTTCATATGGGATAGATTTGCAGGAGTGGATTTTTCATGAAAAGCAACAGGATGACAAGTACCAATAGTTGAAGCACAAGTTGTAATAGCAGGGTGAAGGTGATAGGGATGAAGAGTATCACCTCATGGAAGATGGCTTGGTCAAATTTAGGAACAAGATATATGTGTTGGATGACAATGAGTTTAAGAATATTATATTGAGGGATTTTCATGTCAACCCATATTTAGGCCACCTGGGATATCACAAGACTTTAAGAGTTGTGAAGAGGTTCTATCATTGGCCTAATTTGAAGAAAGAAGTGGTTGAGTTTTTTGCTAGAGGTTTGGATTGTATAGTGGTAAAGGTAGAGTGTAAGCATCCAGCTGGTTTGTTACAGTCGATTCTGATTCCAGAATGGAAATGGGAGGTCATTTCCATGGACTTCATTACAATTTTTCTGAGGACGTCCAGATAGCATGATTCCATCATGGTTGTGGTTCACAGGTTGAGAAAGGTAGCTCACTTCATCACAGTAAATTTTACTAATTCAGTTAACGAGGTAGCTCAGATCTTCATCAGAGATATAGTGATATTGAATGGTGTTCCTAAGAATAACATACCAAACATAGATGCCAAGTTCATTTCCAAGTTTTGGAAGGAGTTGTTTGCAGGCCTAGGGATAGAATTAGCCTTCAATACAATTTATCATACATAAACAGATGGACAAACAAATAGGGTTAACATGATTTTTGAGTACGTGTTGAGAATGTATTTCATGCATCAATAATGAAAGTGGGAGGAGTATCTTCCACTAGTAGATTTTACATTCAATAGTGGGTTTCAGGAATCCTTGAGGATGAGCCCATTTGAGGCTCTTTATGGGTGGAGTTTTAATACTCCCATAAGCTAGAGTGATCCAGTGAACAAGGTACCGATTGGACTGAACATGTTGGATGAGATGGAGTAAGCGATGTAGGTTATCAAGGTGAACTTGAAGGTAGTACGGGACATATAAAAATAGTTTTGTAGATAAATATAGAGCATTCAAGGAGTTTCAAGTTGGGTAGCATGTGTACTTGCACATCAAGCCCAAGAGGAGGTCCTTGAGGATTGGGTCATGTGCCAAGCTGACACCTTGGTATTGTGAGCCTTTCGAGATCTTTGAGACGATTGGACTAGAGGCCTACAGACTTGGAATGCCACCAATAGTGAAATTCCATGATGTTTTCCATGTTTCATTACTTATGAGATATGTCTAGGATGTTGGTATGTATTGCATGCAGAACCTGAGGGAGAGTTCCAACAATATCCATAGTGCATTTTGCAACAAAAGATGCCCATGCTCCGAAATCAAGAAATCGAGCAAGTTAAAGTGTAGTGCAAGCACTTTGGGCCCGAATAAGTTACATGGGAGATGGATGATCGGATGCGGGCTATGTACCCTTCTTTATTCGCTGGTTGAGCAGATGTATTCTGGTATATTTGTTTGATGTTGTGTTTTGGTTATGTTTATATATATGCATATGTGTGTTGTAAATAGTGTAACAACCTTAGGTTAAAACTTTATGTAATAAAGTTAATAAAGGAAAAATAAGACCATGGTCATGGGACACATATTCCAAGTTGAATGTTGGGCAAAAACATAGTGACACGGATCACTTGTGATTAATTCATGGCTATGGAAATTGGCAAAGGCATTGGCTAAGGCTTTGGAAAAGCAAAATGACATTTATTTATGAAAATAATGGAAAATAGGAGAAAAGGAAGGTGAAAGGTCATAGGTTGCATGTGAGGAGGAAATTGAAGGAAAATAATGGAAATTGAAGAAAATAGAGGACTCAATGATAAAAAGGCCTATGAGGGCCAGTTCATAGCTTTTTTTGGTTAAATTTTGTCAATGTTAGCTTTTGACAATTCATTTTTGGAGCTCTCTCTTCTCTCTCTTTCATACTCTTGGACACTTAGAGTTTCATTGGAGCACCCTTGGACGAGTGTGGCATACTTTGGATTTGGAGCAAGAAGGAAAAGCAAAAGTAGGAAAGCACAAGAGGACAACATGATCAACAACTACAATGGGTTTTGCTTGCAAGTAATAAGTTGAATGTATTATTTCCTTGCTATTTTTGGCATGCATGGCACATGCATGTGGTTTATTGTTTGTGATTTGTCATTAGCATGGAGTATTGCCTAGATTGACAATGGTTTTTCCTAGCCTTGATGTTTCCTAGATAGCCCTGGTGTTGTGGGTTTACCTTTGTTTTATGATTGGTGCTCATGTTCCTTATGGTCATGGGTTGAGTTATTAGTCATGCGACATGTATTCCAAGTTGAATGTTAGAAAAAAACACAGTGACAGGGATCACTTGTGATTAATTCATGGCTATGTAAATTGGAAAAGGCAATGGCTAAGGCTTTGGAAAGGTAAAGTGGCATTTATTTACGAAAATAATGGAAAATAGGAGAAAATGAAGGTAAAAGGTCACAGGTTGCATGTGAGGAGGAAATTGAAGGAAAATAATGGAAATTGAAGAAAATAGAGGCCTCAATGATAAAAAGGCTTATGAGGGCCAGTTCATAGCTTTTGTTGGTTAGATTTTGTAAGTATTAGCTTTTGACAATTCATTTTTGGAGCTCTCTCTTATCTCTCTCTCATACTCGTGGACACTTAGAGTTTCCTTGGAGCACTCTTGGACAAGTGTGGCATACTTGGGATTTAGAGCAAGAAGGAAAAGGAAAAGCAGGAAAGTGCAAGAGGACAATAGGATCAACAACCACAATGGGTTTTGCTTGCAGGTACTGAGTTGCATTTATTATTTCCTTGCTATTTTTGGCATGCATGTCACATGTATGTGGTTTCTTGTTTGTGATTTTTCATTGACATGGAGGATTGCCTGGATTGACTGATTAGGTGTTCAATATTTTAGCTCAAAAATTAAAGTGCTCAGAATTTAATGAAACCAAAACGATAACGACCATCCCGTCAAAAGGAATCCAACGCAACTTGTTTCGTTGAAAACTGAGTTCATATGAAGGAGTTATGGTATGTTGATCATTGTTCAGAATAAGAAAATTTTTATTAAAAAATTGTAGAATAGGTACAGGCTGATGACCTGGCAGCTCAGTGAACATTCAAGGAATATTCTTCAATTTTAGTCCAATGGGACTATGACAAGTGTCACTACAAGATTCGTCAGTTTGATTTGTAAAGGAGAAAATTGCCCAATGATGAATTTGAGTTTATGGATTAATGCGCTGGAAATTATTATTTTTAACTAAGGTTAATATATATATATATATATATATATATATATATATATATATATATATATATATATATATATATATATATATATATATATTTCAAACATTAATTATTTTTTTATAATTCCACAAATCACATTTTTTTTTAAATCTGCATATGGCATATTTTTATTAACTAAACCATGGTCTGACAGATTTTAATACGGTGGCCTAAGTCCTAAGTCAAGGTTTGAATGACAATACATATGGTTCGAATGTATTATTGTGGAGGCTCAAATAATAAAGGTCGGTGGCAATGTATTATTACAAAGGGGTCCACGTATACATTATGGTGGACAGGCGTATTAATCCAAGGCGTATAAAACCATGACGCGTTGGTGCAAAAACCATGTACGAGGGGAGAGGTCGGGGCTCGACCCCATGACTTTCCCCTGTCCATCAATGCACGTTACCATTGGGCCATGAGCCAATATCATGAAACCCAATGCAACCAACCAATATTTAAATGTGCATTCTGTTCGGTGGCGGAAACGGAGGGGCCAACACCTCACCATATGACCTCTACTCCATGACCGTGTGGAGGGCTAAAGCGCTAAACATGAAGTTAAACCGAGCTTATCATTTAATTAATGACACAGTTAAGTTGGTGACAGAGTTGACGGAGCGCCATTTTCTGCGGACATCTCCAGATTTAGTTGTAGTTGACTCTAGTTCTCCAAATTTTGAGGCAAAAATTGTAGGAGAATTTGTTTTTTTCCATAACTGAGGCAATTTTCAACCAAATGGAGCTCAGGAAGAGTCACTCTTGGTATATTTTGATGCTTTTGAGCCATTGGAATAGGTTGCAGAGGTAGAAGAGGTCATCTACAGAGGTTTTTTTTGCCTTGAAGATTTTTGAAGCCATGGGCCACCAGGTGGGAAAATGCCCAGAGCATCTGCTAACCAAATTGAGTAAAAAATTAGTCATTTCTGATAGATTTAGACATTTTAAACTCATTGGAACAAGTTCCAAGAGCATTTAATGCATATAAACATCATTTTGAGCATAATTGAGCTAATACTAAGGCCCAAGCTATGGAGCTAGACCAAGGAGATGTAGCCCAAGAGGGGTGAACTCCTTCATCAAAACTTTGTTTTAATGGTTTATTTTGTGATGGTTTTCTTTTATTTATGTTTTTGTTGTTCATCCATTTAAATTCATGCTTTATGCTTTCAAAAACAGTCATAAAAATCAGTTTTAATTACCTCTTTTACACACATAAGCAACAAGGGAACCTACACATCAAGCATAAGATCAATAAATAAGTTTTATATCTAAAATTGAAATTAGCACAACAAAACTAACATTCAAATACAATTCAAGTTGATATCATATCAGAAGGTTGCTAAGGTTATTTGCTTGATAGTTGCTTGAAGTTTGTGCGAGTTTAATGGTTGCAATTTGTGATGTTGACAAGGTTAAAGTTGCAGAAAGGAGAAAGGAAGTTGTTGGTTGTAAGTCCTGAGATTAGGAACATAAGAAGGAGAGCTGAAAGAGAATCATCCTCACCCGAAATTCCACTTATAGCTGCACTTGAAGAACCTCAATTTTTGTCTCAAGAAGCTGAGATTGAAGAGGTGCAATTTGCACAAGAAACTAAGTTGATTGAAGAGGTACAAGCATCAGGAGTTGAGCTTGAATCCATAGCCATTATTTCAGGTGTTGGAGAGACTCAAGGAAATTCATAAGAGGAATATATCAAGAGAGACTTCAAGGACATTCATAGAATGGTTAAAATCATGTTTGATGCATTCACTGTAGAAAGAGTAGGAGAAGGTTCTAAGCCTCCATATCGAGAAGGATCTTCAGATGGTAAGAAGGATGAAGAGAAGAATTCAAAGGAAAGTGGAGGAAAGCCACCTCCATCTCCAAAATCTTCATTATCCTTATCATCCTCATCTGCATCATCTTCCACTTCCACCACAGAGACCACTCACACTCACCCAAAGGCCACAAAAGGAAAAACTCCATTACTCAAATTGGACATTAAGTTTGAACTACCCATGTACAATGGAGAGGTAAATGCAGAGAAGCTTGACAATTGGATACGTCAATTGGAGGTGTATTACAGAATTTAGAACCTTCATGAATATGACATAAATATCTAGTTGGATTCATTAAGGCTAGAAGGAGTTGCACTAGTTTGGTGGGAAGCAAAGACTCGAGAGGAAATGCGAATCCATGGTAAGATATCCATTTATTGGGTTGAGTTTATTTCTTCCATTAAAATACAATTTTATCCATTAGCTTATATGCAAAAAGCTATTATGAGTTGGAAAAATTTTAAGCAACTCAAGGGTCAAACAGTTCAAGAGAATACCCAGGAGTTTAGAAAGAGAGCTTTGTTGTTAGGAGTAAATTTGAATTCCCAAGATACACTCTTGAAATACATTGGGGGCTTACATTCCTATTTGAAGCATACTATCCTTGTGTTTAACCAAAGCAATTTAGATGAATTTTGTGTGCAAGCCGCACACTTAGAGGCAAGGGGAAAACAAAACATAGAAGAGAAAGGTGAAATTGAGGGTAAATGGAAAGGAAAGTTTTATAGATGAGGAAAAATAAATAGCTCTATAAAAAGAGAGAAAGAAAAACTCACATGCAAAAATTGTTCAAAGACTAGCCATGTTGAAGACCATTGTTGGCAACTTCATCCAGAATTGGAACCAAATATACTAAAGACCAAAAAGAACGGAAAAATTGTTGCTATAGCTGAACATGACTTAGGGTAATATTCAGGAGATGAGACAAATATTACAGCCATGGGTTTGAAAGGTAAACATGTTGCAAGCACTAGTTCTTCAAATTTTTCAAATGATACTCATGATGAATATACAAGAATAGAACTTTTCCATATTAGAGTTGTCTCTAAACATACCAAGATTGATACACTTTTTGATAGTGGGTCACAAACTAACTTGACTTATGAATATTTGGTTAAGCAACTAGGCCTTGAAACTATTAGACATCAAAGACCATATCCTTTGGGTTGGATATGCAAGAATGCAAACTTGCAGGTTACAAGGAAGTGCTTACTAAGATTTTCCATCAACTCAAACTTTCTTGATGAAGTTGAGCTTGATGGGGTGTAGCTTGAGATATAAGGTATTATATTAGGAAGTCCTTATCTGTATGATAAGAAAGTTGTATTTCATCGCCATGAGAACAAGTATCACTTGTTTAAGGATTGTATTGAGTACATAAGAAGAGAACATATGAAGAAGACAAGTTTGTCTCTTGTACATGCAAGTGAAATGAAGAGGATAGTGAACGCAAGTTAGAATTTGACATTGTTGATGATCAAACAAAGAGATGTATTGAATCTCACTTTTCAAAAAGATGCTTATGCTTCTAATGAGTTGTTTCAGGATGTTAACAGGTTGCCTTTGAAAGAAGGTGAAAAACATTTGCAGCAGTCAACAATAGTGTTGAGCAGTGTTGGAAACAAGATGTCGGTGCAAGAGAGTGAAAAATTCAAAGATAAAGCGACAAAGCAACTTAGCAAAGAAGGCATGGGTTCCAAAAATGTTGGTTCATGGTTTCCAAAAGGTACATGGCAATGGCAAAGATACTTGGTCAAGAATCGACGCAAGTACAAAGCAAAAGCAGCTAAAAATCGCCATGGTGACAGTGTGCAAGGTGAGAAAGTTTCTAAGTTTTCTTTGATTGTTGAGCAAGGTAGGAACAAGATGGTTTTAGCAAGAATAGATTGTTGTTCTGTAAATTCAGAAATATTGCAGCATGATGGTGTCAATGACAACAAGAGAAGGTCACAAAAATCACGGAAAAAGTTGACTTTTTGTGAAATGCTCCAAATGATGAAATTGGGAAAATTTCAATTTATAGAGACTGGAAGGGTGACGTAACAATACCCTCATCGACATAATCAGTAATCATAGGCTCAGTATTTTAGCTCAAAAATGACAATGCTCAGAATTGAATGAAACCAAAACAACAGCAACCGTCCCGTCGCAAGGAATCCAACGTGACTCATTTCGTTGAAAACCTAGTTCGGATGAAGGAGTTATGGTCTGTTGATTGTCGTTCAGAACAAGCAATTTTTTATTAAAAATTTGCAGAACAGGTACAGGCTGATGACATGGAAGCCTAATCAGCATTCAAGGAATCTTCTTCAATTTTAGTCCCATGGGACTATAACAAGTGTCATTGCGGGATTCGCCAGTTTGGTTTGTGAAGGAGAAAATTGCCCAATGGCCTCCTAAGGTTGAATTTGGGTTTATGTGCTCGAAATTATTAATTTTAACTAATTAAGGTTGGAATTAATGTATATATGTGTGTGTGTGTGTGTTTAATATAATATTTTTTTTTATCATATTTTATTTTTTTATTTTTTTTATTTTTTATTTATTTTTCCTGGTGGTTCACGTTCCTATGTGCCCGCACACATGTACTAGCTACATCCACGGTCTTAAAGAATCGCATTAAATCCTACCGAAGGTATCTACTGTCAGCCTAGCACTGAGGCCTAACCCCGTGAGCGTCTAGGAGATTTGATCCTGTGATCTCTCAATCGGGGAGTACTTCGAAGCAGGGACTCAACCAATTGAGCTAACCCTTGGGGGTTTATACGTGTGTGTGTGTGTGTGTGTGTGTTATATTAATTAGTTTTTAATAATTCCACAAATCACATTTTTTTTTAAATCTGCATATGGCATATTTTTATTAACTAAACCATAGTCCGACATATTTTAATATGGTGGCCTAAGTCCTAAGTCAAGGTTCGAATGGATATGTGAAGAGTATGTGTTCACAATGTTGATGGGTTGTTAAAGTTTAATAAATTTCTAAATGAAGGAGGAAAGGGAAAATGTCGAGCGTCGCTAGGGTTTGCAGGTCTAGGTCTTGCGGCAATGCGGCTGCCCCTCACTTGTGCGCCACGAACAAGAATCGAACACACGAACCGGGGGTCATCGGCCTTGGAGGCAGGCTGCTCAAGATCAGTGGACCGGCTTGGGTTTTTCGTGAAGGCGGCTGCTTGGGGTTCACGAATCCTTCAGACATAGACTAAAGAACCCCCATTTTCTGCCACTACCTTGCTTGCAAGAAGGGATTGGAACCCATAGCCCCACTATTGAAAGAAAAACGAACAATCGACTCCAACCTTTGGGAACCCACGAATGGAGGGTTTCGATGGCAGAAGATGACAATGGCTGGAAGACCAGTAACCAAACTTGTCGAATGCACTCAACGACGCCTAAAAGATCAGCAAAAAAAATTCAAGGGCAAGAACCTGCAAATTTTTTCTCCAGACACATAATGTGCTACCCACTTAGCCTTAAGAAATTTTTCGGTGACATGCCTCCGGAGGTCTCGGGCCTATTCCCATCTTCGGTTGGTGGTTGCCAACATAACTGCTGTTACCGCCCGCTGACAGACACAGACTCCATGTTAAGCACCGGACATTACCTGCATCCACATGGGCAACCGAGCATCCCAATGCAAAAGGTCTCAGAAACAAATCCTGCGGGAAGAAGCAAAAGGGTACCAGAATCGACGCATCAGGTAATTTCAAACAAATATCAAATTTTTGTTAGAACCCCTGCGGGGAAAAGTATAGAACTGTGGATTGATGATTTAGAACTAGTTATACACCTCAAACTGAAAATCAAACAAGCCCATGGATACCTAGTTCAACTTCAATCACTGCTATATGAAGGTAGAATTTTGCAAGACCATGGACCCATAAAGGAATGCCCCATAGCTACAGGTTCCACCATTAACCTCAACCTTCGGCTAAGAGGAGGAGGAACAGGGGAACATGACAGATCTAAAAACCATGGTGGAACAAAGGGAGGCAGCACCTCAAAGCAGGAAAACAACAAAATAGGCCCCTCCTACAAGAACATACTATAGGAAAACAAAAAACCAACCGACCCTACAGAAGTAGAAGGAAACGCCCCTAGGCCTTACATTGTTGAGCAACTGAATCATATTCTTGAATTGGCCATAGACATACCTGATATGGATGAACATCGAAACACATATGAATCCCAAGCTCTCATATGTCGATTCAATAGTTTATGGCCCAAACCAATGGACCTCTTTCATTGGATATTCAAAAACTAGGCCATGGAGTGCGATATTCATCTATGTTCCAAAGGCTTATTCATAGTAAAATTCCAACACTCAGAAATCAGGGACTACATACTCCAGGAGGGTTTGTGGTTTTGGGGATCTACGGGACTGTACATTACCCCATGGTTCCCGTATTTTGATGCAAACACCATGATAGTTTCCAGAATGCCAATTTGGAAGTTGTATAAACTACCTCTACATTTCTGGAATGACATCGTCCTTGAAGGCATTGGGAATGTCATAAGGCGATACATCAAAACAGATACACAGCAACTGGAGGAAATAATATTCACTTTTTCATGTATTTGTGTGGAAGTTGATCTCAGCAAATGACTGCCAGAAAGCATTCAGTTGGTACATAAACAACAAAAATGGACACAACATCTAGACTATGAAAACACTGCCTTCAGATGCAGAATTTGCAGGCAGATCAGTCATCTGCAAAATACCTGCCCATAAGCAAAGAGAGATAACCGAAGAAAGAAGAAGGCCATAAAAGCACCCAAAGGATGGCAATTTCCTCCCGGTGACCCAAAGGTAGATAGAAAAAGAACCGGAAGTACCCACTCCATATGGGAACATACAATCAATAATCATCCCGGATGCACAAGAAAAAGAACCACAGGATCCTTTTGAAATATAAACACAACAAGACCCACCCGCAAAGGATCCAGTTGTTACAGACATTGGTGGGAATAAATGGCATCACTCATCAGACACTTTCGACTTGGACAAGGGTAATGGGGCAGCAACAGAGAATCAACTCGCCCTTGTCTCCCCCTCGTCATCTCAAGGAGCATGGTGAAAGGTAGAAAAAAGAAAGGGAGAAAAACTTAGTTTCTCTCCCCACATGTATATTAACGATCTCTTGCATGATTTTTTAAACACCAATCTCGACTTGGTGTTGGATCCTTTTTCTATGCTAATGCAACATGTTATTTTTTTACCATTAATAAAATTATGATTTTTCCTGTGGAAAACAAGTCAAGGTTTGAATGACAATACATATGGTTCGAATGTATTATTGTAGAGGCTCAAATAATAAAGGTCGGTGGAAATGTATTATTACAAAGGGGTCCACGTATACATTATGGTGGACAGACGTATTAATCCAAGGCGTATAAAATCAAAGGTTTGAAGTTGTCATATGACGCGTTGCAAAAACCATGTACGAGGGGAGGGGTCGGGGCTTGCCCCCATGACCTCCCCCCCTCCACCGTCGCACTTTACCATTGGGCCATGAGCCCATATCTTGAAACTGAATGCAACCAACTGATATTTAAATGTGCATTATTTTCAGTGGCGAAAACGGATGGGCCAGCCCGTGGGGCCAACCCCTCACCATATGACCTCTACCCCGTGATCGTGCGGAGGGCTAAACGTGCTTAGCACTAAACATGAAGTTAAATTGAGCTTATCATTTAATTAATGACACAGTTAAGTTGGTGGCAGAATTGGTGTAGTGCCATTTTCGGCGGACAACTCTAGATTTAGTCAGAGTTAACTCTAGTTCTCCAGATTTGGAGGAAAAAATTGCAGGATAATTTGTTTTTTTCCATAATTGAGGAAATTTTCGACCAAATGGAGCTCAGGAAGAGTCATTATTGGTAGATTTTGATGTTTTGGAGCCATTGGAACAAGTTTCAGAGGCAGAAGAGGTCATATATAGAGGTTTTTTTTTTGCCTTGAAGATTTTTGAATCTTAGGGCCACCATGTGGGAAGGCCATGCCCAGAGCATCTGGTAACCAAATTGAGTAAACAAATAGTCATTTCTGATAGATTTCGACATTTTAAACTCATTGGAATAGGTTCCAAGAGAATTTGATGCATGTAAACAACATTTTGAGCATAATTGAGCTAATACAGAGGCTCAGGCTATGGAGATGGACCAAGGAGATGTAGCCCAGGAGGGGTGAACTCCTTCATCAAAACTTTGTTTTAATGGTTTAGTTTGTGATGGTTTGTTGTTATTTATGTTGCTATTGTTCAACCATTTAAATTCGTGCTTTATGCTTTCAAAGACACTCAAAAAAATCATATTTAATTACCTCCTTGACACACATAATCAACAAGGGAACCTGCACATCAAGCATAAGATCAATAAATAAGTTTTATAGCTAAATTTGAAATTAGCACAGCAAAACTAACATTTAAATTTAGATCATTAACAGTGGTTTTTCCTAGCCTTGTTATTTTCTGGATAGACATGATTTTGTGGGTTTACGTTTGTTTTTTTATTTGTGCTCATGTTCCTTATGGTCGTGGGTTGAGTTATTAGTTCCTAGAATCCTTGGTTGGACAAACGCTCTGGAAGCCCTCTAACAATTTGGGTTGAGTTACTAGTCCTGAAAGCCTTGGTTGGACAAATGCTTTGGAATCCCTTGGTGGGTTGAGTTACTAGTCCTCGAAGCCATGGTTGGAACAGAAGCTCTAGAGCCCTGGACAACTTGGGTATAGAATGATTTGGTGATTGTTAGTGATGTCTAGCCGTGAGGTGGAATCACTGGTTGAGGGTTAAGTTGGTTTGGCATCCGGAAGCCCCGGTTTGGTTTTATTTGGTTTATTCCATGAGATTCCACATTAATTCTTGGAACATGGCACGAGGGTGATTGGCTGAAAGAAATATTTGGTTCAACCCAATCTATGGTCAGGTGGTATGTGGAAGTCCCAGACCTAGTTTCATTTTTCATATGTCAATAAGAGCTCTTTTCCTCTTGTATTTGATGGGTAAATGTAAATTTTATTACGTGATCTTAATGGTTGTTCTATCATTGTTATTCTGCTGGTTATATGATGTTTATGAGCATGGTTTATGACAAACTTGATTTATGGCTCTCATCATGTTTTGGTTAATATATGAAATTTTAATGAATGAATGGCCTAATAGATAACATTGCACCTATTGGGAGGAGATATTGGTCCTCCTTGACGATTCTCAGATAAGTATGAGATCCCTATGCATAGATATGTTGTTATGACCTGTAGATTACATGTTTATGATATGTTTGATGAAATTTCTATCATGTATAGTGGGGGTAAGGTCAAGTCCTTGTTCAGGTGTTTGCATTAGTAACCTTGTTTCAATGTTATTTATCATTTTTGGTAGTTTCATGAAGTTTTGGGCAATGGCCTGAGTCCTAGGGCTAAAAAAGTGGCTCATAATTTGGGGTCGTTGGCACATAAATGCCTGAAAAGGGCCACATTCACATTTATGCCTTGTTTTGGGAGTGATTTGAGGGCCTCAGTTGCATGCATGCCTTGTCATTAGTGTGGCTAGGGCTCTACTTCAACAAAACAATTTGTTTTCTCAGGGATTGGTCACTTGGAAGGGTTGGTTGGCTCCTGAAGGTTTTGTAGCATCTGTGGAAGGTCAAATTATCTTGTCATGTCGGCTCCACTTCCTTCGATATACTTGGGGAGTTGAATCATATCATAGCAACTCTTCATCACACATTTACCCCAGTGGACCGATTAGCTTGGGTAAATGTGGGAGGAGGGTGTTACATATTTTAATGAAATGTGTTATAAAGCTCCAATAAGTAGTATGGTGTTCATGGATTCAGTAGTATGGTATGATGTAAGTGTTGCCTCAAGCTATGTTATAAATCTCTATGGGCAACAAGTTTTTGCTAGTTATAAGCATCATTAAACACTGATGACGGTGTTCCCCCAAGGGGGAGGGGTTTGTAAAAACCCATGGTTAACTTTCCATATAAATAAAATAAGGCCAAGGTCACAGGACACATATTATGAGTTGAATGATGGGAAAACATTATAGTGGGCATATCTTGTTGTTTATTTATGGCTATGGAAATTGGAAAAGGCAAAGAGACAATACTTGGAATTTAATTATAAATAAGAAAAGGAAAATAGGAGAAAAGGGAGATAAAGAGACACAAATTTACATGTAAGGGAAATTAGAGGAAAAATTAAGGAAAATGAAGAAAACATAGGCATCAATGATAAAAATGCTTCAAAGAATTAGTTATTATCCTTTTGACAATTTGTGGTTTGGTGTTATTATTTATTCTCTCTCGCTCTCATACTCTTGCACACTTAGAGCATTCTTGGAGCATGCTTGGAGCACTCTAGTGCTCACTTGGATTTGGAACAAGGAAGAAAATAACAAGCAAAGGAAAGTAAGGAAGCGCAAGGAGACAGTGGGGTCAACAACTACAACTAGATTGCTTTGTAGGTGTTGTAGCGGCTACAACCACCCTCCAAAATTTAGCCATTGCTTAGATTTTGGAGCATAACCCTCTTTCCACAGGAGATTACCTTGCACTGTTATCATTTCTCTATGCTTTGACTGATGTTTATCTTTCAGTTTTGCTTGTGTTCATTTGCTCTTCACGTTTTTCTAAGTCACAATCTAACCTCCTTTCTAAGTCTTGCACAATAGTTCTGAGCTTGCCTCCAAAAACTGCGCAACTCATGGAGCTAGTCTTGACCTTGATGTTCTGAATTGTATATTCATGACTGGCATCCCAACCTTCAGCTCAGAAATTGTGTAATCATGACAGGAAGCCCTAGATAAAAGTAAAAACAAAATATTTACATTCATCTTGACCATTTACATAAGTAAATTTGTCATTTGCTAAAGTAAAATTCAAACTGGGGTGAAACTTCAAAAATTTATGAAGACTGTGTAAAATGCATTTTTCTTGTGAAACACACAGCGTCCAGGTAGAAAAATTGACCTCTGTTCAAGGCTGATTTTGAGTGCCTTCCCGGTGTCCAAATCAGCTCCATGATAGCTCATAGGAAATCCATTTGAGTATATTTTCCAAAAATACCTCTAGTTTTCAAAATGGTGCTCATTTGCTCTGTCAAGAACCTGTTCTCCAAAGACTGGTAAACGCGTAGCGACCAAGCAGATTTAGAGGCAGAGACATGAAATTTTGATGATTTTTTGAGATTTTGATGGAACAGTTCTTCTCCAAAAACTCTGAAACTTTCTAGGGTTGATGTCATAATCAATATAAACTTGCTGGTAGTGGCCATTTGTCATTTAGAGGTCCCAAAATAGAGCGTAGCGTCTAGGTCATTGCGCATTTAACAATTTTGTTGTGCTTCAGGAAAACGCGTAGCACCAGTGTAACACCTTTTTGAAAACTACATTTGGAGGCCTTCCCGGTGTCCAAATTAGGCCTAGGATAGCTCGTTGGAAATATTATTCTGTCGAAATTCCAAATATACCTTTGGGTTTATTATTTTAGTTTGCTTTCCTTGTCAAAACTTGATTTTCCTAAGACTGGTCAAAATGTGAAAAATGACGGTGCATAAATGCAGAGTGTTGTTGTAGGAAAATTTTGGAGGCCTTCCTCAAATCCAAATTTATCTCATGACATCTCATTGGAAATATATATTTGTATAGTTATCTATTGACTTATCAAGCAAGTCATTTGGACACTCCATATATGAGAAAACATGATTTTCTCAAGGTCACTCTAGAAGTGCAACAACTCTCCTATGGCACCTGTATTTTTGACATTTATCTAAAACCATGACACCTGTGTAAAAATTGAAGGATTTTTTTCTTCCTTTGCCTATGATGGACAAAAACCTCTCTCACGTTTGTCAAATTCATCTTTGTTTGGTCAGAAACACAGTTTGAATAAAAACCAACCTTATGAGTGGCAAATGATTTGACTCTTGGATTGACTTCTCAAAAAATGATGGAGACTTGATGTTTATGAGCTGAAATGACCTCATAATTACTGATATGACTTGCCTTATGGCTCCTCTACTCAAATGTCTCGTTTCCATAGCAAACCCTAGATCAGTGGGAGAGGAAATTAGGGTTTAGTGCATGTGAACAATGATGACTTGGGCACCTTTGGGAAAAAACAACTCCCTTTGACATTTGATCAATTGATGAAATAAAAACTCTTTCACTTTGACATTTCATGTGTTGGCATGCAGAAATCTGAGTTTGCAGCCATTGGGAGACTGAATACTTATTACATTTGAATTGACATAAAATTACATGAATAAATAAAAATTACATCTTTGAATGAAACTCGCACTTGAAATCAAATTACAACTTTGGAAACGATCTTGGAGGTCATCTTTTCATGGTAAAGAGACATTATTGTGATCACTCTCATACTTTTTTGACCTTATGCAAATAAAATGGTGCATTTTTTGACCCTGAACAATGAAACCTAGTGACCTAATGGGACCTTGAATGACCCGACTTCCATGGTTGACTTTAACTGAGACAAGACATGGTGAAATGAGATTTTCATAGGTGTTATTATGCTCAAGGAGACATGTGAGTGAGTCAGAAAATATGGTTCTCTGAAGGAGAGTGATTTTTTATTGAGAAAAGCTACCATCAGTGAAAGAATTTTTAGCATGACATAATGGAATGATATAAAAATTTCAGAATGAGACACCTAAAATGAGAAATGAAGAAATGATATCGATCACTGATAGCAGAATGCATATTTTGACTCTAACATTGGCCTTATTAGGGATGGAAGCTCTGACAGAGGTGTTAAGAATCGTAGATCTTTGAGTTGAGCGTATCAGTGCTTTCTTTCATTGGGCCAAATGCGGTCAAAATAACTGAGGCTAAAAGTTAGGAATGATTTTCTGAGAATTCAATGACAGAAACTGAATGAAACTGACTTAATTTGACTTGACTTGACTGAAAGAAGACTCAAAAACTGAACTTACCCTACTTATTGATGGCAATACATCACCAAGACTTGAGGGCTTCAAATCCTGATGACAACCACCTGCCTGCTGAAGACATATGTACAATAATATGAAGTGATCCTTCCAGTGTAACAAATCCAGCAGATGGTTAGTTGCTGAAATTCTGCTCTCATTTTCCTCGAGCAGGTAGAAAAAACAAAAACTAGGCCACTCCAAGTGTCTATTGAACATGTGCTTCTGGTCCATGAAAACAAGAAAATACATCTTCCATGCTAACTATAGAAAATCAGTAAAAGGATCTTAAAAAATATGAAATTTTACCTTCTCTTGAGACTCAGCAAAAACACAAGCAAACTCTTCATTATGATCTGAAAGAACACTCGGTTGTTGATCCATAGGATAACATGGGGAAGTATGACTTTCTACTGTCCGAGTGTTGGCTACAAATTCCTGAAGCATGAGAAACTCTGATTCTTTTTATGTCATATTGTCTCTCTTAGGCTCATAATCCTCAAATTCATATTCTAAGTCATCTTTGAGCAGAAAACATTCTTCAATATTGTTAAACATGACATCCCTATTTTCTTCATGAAAGACAACGGTCTCTGTTAGCTAATCTCCTTGCAGGAAATCATCATCACAAATCAGTTTACTCACAACAACTTCCAGTATGGCTTCATCAGTCTCATGACTATCATCATTCAAACCCAGACTTTCATTTTCAAAAATGGAAGATGCTTCAATCACGCATTCTTAACTGTGTGAACACTGTAAGAGTTGCAAATCTACATTTTCTTGGGTGGTAATATGATTGTTCAAGAGCTAATCTATCTCATCTTCAGATAAAGGAGAAAACTGAGTTTTAAAGCAATTTACATTGATTTGGTGATTTTCATTTTCAAGATCGGGAATTGGCACTTCTCTTTCTTGGTCCCAGTCTGTCTCATCTAAGGAGGGAGCTACTGATTCTTGTTGGTGATGAAAAGGGTTATCATGCAAAGGCTCAAGGATCTCTTCATCCAAGGAGTAAACTGATATTTCTTGTTGGGAAGAAAAATAATTAATGGATTCTATGATCTCATCATCTAAACATTCTTCATCCACATACAAATTTTCAAGAAACTCAATGAAATTATTGGAGATCTCACAACAACTATCAATCATCGACAAGGAAGAATTAGAGATTTGATAATGTTGAAAGAAAACTGAATGAAAGTCCTTTAGAGAATATAAACCAGCAGATGGTAGA
Organism: Pinus albicaulis; assembly: GCA_034641835.2. Classification (NCBI taxonomy): domain Eukaryota; kingdom Viridiplantae; phylum Streptophyta; class Pinopsida; order Pinales; family Pinaceae; genus Pinus; species Pinus albicaulis. The sequence goes on along the minus strand of CM076573.1, from coordinate 386,205,443 downwards.
TCCTCATACCATGATCCCGCTTTTTGCTCCAAGGTAGCCATAAACATCTTCATCATACAATCTTCATGAAACTCAATCTTTAGTCTATGAATATGCAAATGAAATTTGACCAAATGCAAACTAGCATCTTCACCGTCCTGACCCTTAAACTTTGACAGTCTTGATTGCCAATCTATACGAGGAATACGGTTCGGAAAACCAGGAATATGAGCTCGATTCATAGGAGCATACCTTCAAGCAATCAAATCCATTTTGACAACAGTGAATAACCAAGAAGTTCTTCACGCTACCGATTCTTGAAGAGTGGAGTTGCCATGAGAATTTTGGATCTTGGGAATTTTCGACACTGGAGTCGCTAGGTGAATGATGCACAACCTTCTTGTGCCTTTTCGTTGTTCACCATCAACAATAAGATATGATCTTTGTCGTACACCCAGGGAAAAGTTTGTCTCTTCGTTCCCCAGCAACGGTGCTAGTATGTTATCACTATGCCAGATTCCTGAGGCTGAAGAAGGAATCCCAACAAGGGTAACCACAAACCAATATTTTGACTTGGTATCTAGCCCTACCAAGTCGAAGAGGGCTCTCTCCACAAAAATCACAGCCAAGAGGGTTAGATGAAAAAGGTTGTAGGCTAGCTAAGAAATGCAGAAGGATTTGATTTATTTTGATTGGGGTTGGGCTCACTGGATGAGGATTAGGTCAAGGGGACTAGGTTAGGGCAAATGAGATGGAATTGTGGTCCATTCGATGGGGCAAAGTAGGTAGAAGGCTCAACACTTAAAGGTTATTTGGTGAGATGGTTTAAGACTGATGAGGAGCTAGGAAGAGCATAGGAGATATATTCTTCCTAAATTGAAGAAAATGGACAAATTATGAAAAATTTTCCAAAACAGGGCATGAAAAACATGTATTCTGCCTATCAACTTGAAATTTATCATATAACAGACATGAAAAGTTTATGAAATTACAAAACATTCATACAAATGTTCACAGAGAAAAAAACTATGCCAAACATTCATACCACATGAATCCTAAGGAAATAGCTGCAAATTTTCATTAATTTCCAGGCCAAACTGGTTCTTGATCAACACACTAGCATCCAAAATAATTCCAACCCTTGACTCTTGTGAAGACCTGAGCTAAATACACCTCAAAACCACCTCCACTCATCCATAGGGGTCGAATCCATGAGGTGAGGGAGATATTACACAAAAATCTGAACTGATAGCTAGAGTATAGGATGAGAAAAAGTGACTCATTCCTATCTCTAATGAACTGATTCATTACACCTCAACTGATTGACTTACTAAATGTATTTACCCTTGTAGTATTCCCAAATGGGAAAATCAACAATATAGGCACAAAAAACGCATTTTTCAGAAATTTATGTTATAACAGTCAATAACAGCCCATGGATCCATTAGATTATACATTATGACAACCAAAACTAAAAGGTGATCATAAAAAAATCATTATAGCCTAGCTAAACAAGCCTCCTATGCCCAAAACATCCTAAAAACACTACTACCCCATGACTACTGCAACAATGAAATATTGAAGCAAGTGACAATGCAGTTTACTGAGGGTTTATACTAAAAAATAGAGAGACAAATTAGATCTGCTGATATATTAATCAATAGAGCTTAAAAACTAAGATCTAGTCTCTTTTACAAAAATCCAAGATGACCCGGCAAGGGTTTCTTGATAGACATGAGTTACAAGAAGTATATGCTGCAGATATATGGCTAAATCACGCAGTATGGCTGAAGCACTGCAAAAATATGACTGATAATACAAAGAAATGGTTGTATCTCCTCCTACTAGCTTCCAGGGAAAAGGGCTAATTCTCCCCCTGGGAAACTAGCTCAAAAATCAGGAGTTTTAACGCCCCCACTGCAACACCATAAGAAATAACGCAGTTTCTCCAAGGGACTACACCGTGGCTGTAGGTGGCTGCTTGGCCCAATGCCGGATAGTGGAAATGATGCCCAAAATGCTCCTCTCAAATTCCTTCAACAAGACCTCCAAGGAAGAGTGGTGAATTCCCGCATGAGAAAACCCTTGTACTAAATAATACAACAAACTTATCTAAACAACTGAAGCATGCAATAAGTCTAAACAGACTCAATCATAAAATCATATTCTCCATCACACCCCATATGGCTTCCATTCCCTCCATTATATACTTGATGAGCTTCCCCACCATGGGTCCCACCCATTTATGAGGTTACTTCCATGCAAAGGCTCCTCCAAAATTACGTTGTCTCTACTAACTCCATCTCTCATTTACATCGTTGTTTTATTTGGTCAATCTTGACTTAATCTCCATGCATTGTCTCCTTTTACACCCAAGGTGTCTTTATTCTAACTATATAAACTAATCCATATTCATACTATGCTATATTTATTGATGATCCACTCCTCCCATATTAGTGTTGTTGACTTGGTCAAACTTGACCTTGTCCACATGCATTAGCACCTGTTCACACATGAGGATGATTGATCCAGCTATGTGTTAGTCATCAGTATTTTTCACCTGTTGTTGATGACTAGATTCCTAGCTGAGTTTTCTAGCAGCTGATCTCAAAAATTTGTCAAATTTTCCAGCTGGAAAACACCCATAAACATTTTTTCCCTCCTACCTTTCAAATCTGCCCATGACGAGATAAAACCTCATTATCAAGCCCTATCTAGCCTCAGCCCTACTAGCTTATCCATCAGCTCCAAAGAAAACAATCCAAATCTGTCCAAGAAGTCTCCCCTAAGTTAGGTAGTGGCGCTTTAGGCATTTCTCCCTTGGCAAACTATCCTAAAGCCAAAGAACCTCTATCTACTATAGACCAATCATAACAGACCTTCCTATTCTGCAAATAAAGTTGGTTACACCCTTAAGTCGCGCCACTAACAAGCCCTGAAGTCTCAGCAATGCATGTGCCATAGGTCAAACTGATATTAGGTAGTTTTACAATGTTTCAAAGGATCTTTCAAGAGAAGAAGTGTACCAGCATCCCAGAAGACAGTATTTAGCTCAACATGAGAAGACAATTGCTTCTCATGTGATTTTGAGCCTGGGATGCAGCCACAGGGAAGAGAGTTGTTTCATTAAGCTCTTGCAATCACAATCAAAGGTTAGTAAAGTATGAATGACAAGAAGTGCTTTGCAAATACTAGCCAAACTGCTTGTGATGTCTAAAAGAGGCGCAAAGGTATTTGGAAAGCAGAATTCCATGTCTCAGAGAAATTCCCATCATGAATTATTGAAAGTTTGTCATCTTCATTTGCTTAAGCATGAATAGGCAGTGAAGGAAAAGATAACACTGTTTAAAAACTGATGAAATGGCATCACTGAGAAAACCTCCTTCATTTTATAAGCAGAGGGTTGAAAACTGAGAAAACCTCCTTCATTTTATAAGCAGAGGGTTGAAGACTGAGAAAACCTCCTTCATTTTATAAGCAGAGGGTTGAAGACTAAGATAAGGGCCTCCTTCATCTATAAGCAGAGGGCCAGGGATAAAGTTTGATTTTAAGTTTTTCACTAACTGTAAAGGAAAATTTTAGGTACAGTGGGACAGCAGCTGAGGGTTTCTGAATAAAAAATGGTGTTAAAACCAGAGGCGAAGCAGTAGTGCTTTAAAAGTTGTTTACATAAGTTTCACTGTTATTAAAATACAATGTGAAGCTACTTGGGTGATTATCAATGAAGAAATATTGTTAAGAAAATGGCCAAGGAAGTAAAACAGTCTTGGTCTTAAGCTGACTTTTGCTATCCAATACAAAGAAAACCATTATCAGTATGTTCATCAAACATTTCTTAATTTGGTTGAGACAGAGGTTGAAAAGAAACCAGGCATTTGTCAAAAATAGGCCTCCTTCATAAACAAAGTAAAGGGCTCACCATTGTTTGAGGATGAAATACAATTATTGCATGTGGCAAAGATTTCAAAAGGGACTGCTCTCAAAAAGTGTGAAATGAATGAAAAATCAATTTTCTTGCAGACCTCCTTCACAGAAGAACAAAGGGACAGCCTTCCCATGTTCACATTTCAACTTCAGTTCATCATCCCCTGTTTTATCTCCATAAAATTTGAAGACTCATTACTTTAGCAATCCAGGGTTAGTCAGTTGCCTTTGTGATGGAAGCTATTTATAGCAGAGTTTTTCATTTACAAATTCAGGTGAAGTTCTTCACCCACAGTCAATTGAAGGGCTCAAAGCAGCACCTGCCAGCTCAATCAGTTTCACCATGGGCATGATTACCTTCAAAACATCAGGAGCAGAAACTGTCAGTTTAAGTTTTAAAAGGGTGAGCTACCTCCTTACAAAAATGTCAAAGAAAACCTCACATATCACAATGTGTCTTTCAAAAGGTTTTCTTTTTCAATGAGAAAAACACTAAGAGGAATTGTGGCTTTGAGGTTGATTTCTTCACTTTGAAAAATGTCCCCTATAGCACTTTTATGGTCCTGGTCGAAATATTGGAATTCGTAATGTTTTAAAGTGATGAAATCACAGGGCAAGTACTTCATTTTTGTTTAAACCCAAAATCCTTTTCAAAGGTTTTCAAAACCCTCACCAAGAAAATATAAAAAGACTTCGAATTTTCGCCTTCAAAAAGGAGTTAGAGACCGTTGCAGGGCTTATTAGCAATTCAAAAACACGAGCAACACATCTCGCTAGCTGCTCTCAGACCGAAGAAGCGTTTCAAGTGAAAATTTGCAGAGTTTAAAGCCTTTTAGCCCGCGCGGCACGCCTGGAAAAGCACGCAGCGTGTTCAGGAGCAATTTTACAAAGGAGTTGCACTACTGCGCGGCACGCCTATAGGTGTCGGTCACAACCGCCCGAAGGCCGACCCGACACCCCTGTTGCTGCACGGCGCTTACCCTTTTGAACGTGCCACGCATATTTGAACAGTTAAATTGCCTCCAAAAAGGTCTTGAAGCTGCTCAACTCTTCAAGCAAAGGCCACCATCCATCTTCGAGGTATTTTTGTTTGCCTCCTTGGTATATTCAATTTTCTAAAAGGGTGATCAATGCTGTGTTTTTCAAGACTAAATGGTGGTGAAAAAATGGAGGTCTTGGTAGGAAAATCAAAGTGATTTGTTAAATTTATTGACAAAGTTTGTTATGGTGGGAGGCTAGTAGAGTGTTCATATTAGTTTCAACAGGCCTAAAGCTACCCTCAAGACAGTGATAAACCATAACCTCTATCAGCAAAATGTAATGGTGAAAACAGTGTTAAAAGGTGAAGCAGTGTTTGTAAGGAAAGCACAGTGATTATTTGAATAAGTGAAACAGTGAAACTATTGCTACCTCCTTTGTCCCATAAAACAAATTGTGGTGAAAGATATTTTAACTCAGTCTGAAGGTGTTTTGTCTACCTATGTATGCGAAACAGTGAAGTACAAGAGGAGTGTTTTTTATTGGGAGGGGTGTTTTGTTTTCTACATGGCTATCTTGCTTACACCAAAACACAAAAGAGCTTTGTGACCTTACCCAAACAAAGTAATCATTTGACTGTGTGTACCTCTTTATTTGATAACTATTTATTGATTGACATACAAAGGAAGACAAATAGTGATTTGTAAGGAACATGAGGTAACTTGGTGTTAAAGAACCATTTCACACAGCATTCGAAGAAATTTTCCTTGGTCAAACAGTGACTAACAAAGAAGACAGAGTTTCATGCTTGAGAAAACATTCCAAAGGCTATTTGAGGCAGCTTGGTGTTGCAGAGAGCATTCAAAACAAGATGCCTCCCAGGCAAGATAGTAGGAGTGGCTTGCATAAGAGATTTGAGCCTGTTTCCACTGAAGAAGTGAATGCCCACCCATCAGTCTTGTTCAATTTCCATGAGGTTGGGTGTTTAGATTTTTGTCAAAGAGTGCAAGAGGTGAAGATATTTTCCCCTTTGACACATCTTTGCGCTTTGAGGTTTCAAGACAAACATTTCCAGCTAGCAGGCCTAGATTTCAAATTCTCTCCAAGGTCCATCTCCAAGGCCACTAAAATCCCTTATATTGGGGAGAAGTGGTTTAAACAAAGCCACCTAGACTCAGAAGATTACAAGCCCTTTCTAAATCCTGAGCACAGAGATTCATGTCCTTCCATTTTCCCCTTCTCATATCTTTTGACTAGCTACGCCCCCCTCACGAAGATCGTCATGAAATACTTCACTTGTGAGGGAAGATTCTCCCGAGTCTATGCCTATCACATTCGATTGCTCATGCATTTCACGAGGGCCAAATTGCTAAATCTTCCTTTCTTCTTACATAGAAGCATTGAGAAAATGGCCTCCACTGTTCAGAAAAATCTTCCTTCACAGCAAACAACCTGCCTCTTCCATCACTCCCTCATCAAAGTCATCATTCTTCATCAGCTTGAGAAGAGGGAGGTCTCTTGGGATACTTTCATCACCCATCCGGATTTCTCCACTGTCCCTCCAGTTCATACATCCCCTACACCTCCTACTCACCATCCTTCGCCTTCTTCTAGCAAACTTGTCCCCAAGAGGCTCAAGTTTACCACAGAATAAACAAAGGAGCCTGAAGAGGGAGAAGAGCATGACCATGATGAGGAAAAAGAACATGAGCAGGAAGAGGAAAGTGATGATGAGCAGCAACAGGATGAAACATAACAGCAGTAGGATGAAATAGGGCAGCAAGGGGATGAAGAAGAAAGTGCTGATGAGCAGCATCACAGTGAGATAGAACAACAAGGGAAAGAAGGGCATGATGAAGGGCAGCAGCATGAATATGTGCAACACAGTGAGGATGAGCAGACTCATAAAGATGCTGAACAGGGGCAGCCACAACAATATACACAGCAGCCACAACATGATACACAACAGCCTCAAGGTGATGAACAACAGCCTCCTAAAAAGTAACATTAGCCTCATAAAGAAGAGGGGCAGCAGGATAAACAGGTGCAACACAGTGAGGAGGATAGCCCTCAAAAGGAACTGCAAAAGGACAGCCAAGGCATCCATGAAGAAATCCAAGATAGTGGCAAAAATGAGGAGCAAAGTGGGTAAAGAGCCCATGGAGCATGTGCTAGCTACCTCTCCTAGGCAAGGGGCCATGCTCTCTTCTTCGAAAGTGGCCAAGCCTCGGACATCAAAGAAAAGGGTGCCTAGAGTTGTAACTCCAAATGTGACTAGGGCCCTCCGAAGCAAGGGAAAATTTCCCAAAAAGCCCATGGTCGAACTGCCCAAGAGAAGGAAAACTAAAAGAGCCACCCAAAGCAAAGGGAAGGACAAGGAAGAAAGCAATCATGAACAGGAAAGGGAATTCAACATCATCCAAATCCAAAGTGATGATAGTGATAAGGAAGCCCGGATCCTAGAAAACCTCTTGATCCATAGAGAAAGCCAAATTGATGCCTTGAAGACTGATCTTGATAGGGCTAGGAACTTCAATCACTTTTTGCAAGTCCAAAACAAGCAGATGAGTGTCCATATGGCTGTATATGAGACACGGGCCATCAAATACAAAAAGGAGGCCTCCAAAGCACAGGTGAGATTGGAAGAACTCATGGGTGAGTTCGATGAAAGTGAAGGTGAAGATCATCCTAGGCGAAAGAGGCCAAGAACCATGGGGCTCAAAAAGGCCCTTGAGAAACAAAAAGAAGAAGAAGAAGATGCCCTTCTCCAATCTACCCCTCTCACTGCATTGTTCGAACAAGAGATAAAGAACAATCGGGAAGCATGGCTTGAGAGAGTTAATGATCACTTGGAGAAGAAATTGGAGAAGGCAAATAGGGACTTGGACCTTCAACGAAGGATGACCGGGCATTATAAAAAGCTCAATTAGTTTGCCCGACAGAAGTTGAACGCTGCTCAGAAAAAACTCAAGGAGGCCAAAGGGAAGCGCCTGGCACGAAAATTGAGGAAAGACACCTCAAGGCTCAAAATTTTGGCCTCTTCTTCACAACATGTTGCTGAGAACCCTTGAGGGTCATGCTCGCCAAGTTTGGGTGAAATTCGACATATTTTGGTTTTTTGTCATTTTTGGGTTTTTGGCCAAAACTCATGGGCATCGCCATTTCAGTTTGGGACATCATCAAAGGATGAAAATGGTATCATTGGATGCCATAATTTTAGGGGCACACACTCAGCAATTTTCAAATCAATTGAAGATCATTTGCTCCCCCAAAATGGCAAAAAACACTCGCTTTTTCTACACTCTGCCCTGTTTATCAGCAAGGCTTATTTTTTGGGTTTTTACACACAGGTCTATTTTTTAAGAACTTACAGTGGTTAGTTGGGACCAAACTAAACATTTTCAGAAAGTAGACACTCAGAGCTTTCTAACGAGCCATCATGAGCCTCGTTTCGATATCAGGAAGGCCTCCAAAAGTTGCCGGCAAGTCAGGGGACCTTTTGCTGATGTATTTTTTGAGTATTTTTGTAAAAATTGAACCTTTCAAAAGTGACTTTTCCTCTTGTGCGTTTAGCTATTTTTGTACATGGTTAGTTAGGAAAAGTCAATTTATTTCCTTTTTTTAGCATTTTTGAGATATTTTATTAGATATTTTGTACCTTGGGCTTTGCAAAGCCTCAAGGACAAAATAAGATATTTTGAATAGGCCAATGAGATTGCAAGTTGAATTAAGAGGCTTTCCTCACTTTGGCCTATATATTTCAAAGACTTTCATTGTAAACAAGGCTGAACTTGATGAATAGAAGCAATATATGGTCATATAAGCTTTGGAAGAAATACTTGTCTCATGCTTTTGGATAGTTTCTTGGATGATGAAAGAGGATTGTTGTTGGATTCCATGACTTGGTAGAATGGTATAGTTTCTCTATCTCTGTTTTGTTTCTTAGTTTTCATTCATAAATCCATGTTCTTGCTTGCTATAGGACAGTAGAGAAAAAATTTGAGACATGCCCTTTGAGGCACCTCAAATTTCCTGTTTCTTCATAGCTTCCATGTTTTCTTCATTCTTAGTCACATTAAAGAATTCTGATTGCTCTTTAATAACTTAAGAATATTGTTTGCTTGTTTCATTCATGGTTTTATGCATGCTAAGTATGATTTACGGTATGCCCTGCTTACTCATGGCTAGTCATAGCTCCATCTATTGAACTTCTCTTTGACTGATTAGATTGTCATTTGTTGAACCAAGGAGGTCTTGTTTTGATCTTGCCCTTTGCCTAAGACTATGCAATTTTGTTTTCAAAGTGCCCAATAGCTTGAAGTACTGTGTTTAGGCGTTTCGACATAGTGATTTGAGTTGTTTGTCTATCTTAAATGTATTTCCCCAAATTCTGATAGCAATTTCCTAAAGTTAGAGAGTTATATATCTCTATGCATGGCTTGAATGTTTATTTCTATGCATTGATTAGCTTAAAGTTACATTTCTAATGATTAATGGTTTGCCCTACCATGTTTATGTCAGCAATTAAACTATTTGTGCTTGAAATCCTTTGTTATTCACAAACTTGATGTCCATCTTACTCCATTTTGCCCAAAGATCCATTTTACCTCGAATCAAATCGGCCCTTCAACAACCTTGTATCACCGTCTGAAAGCTTTCTTGACCTTTTCGACCCCATAGCCCAGTTGATCTGACATCTTTTCACCTATCTTATGTCTTTGATCAGTTCATCCCTCACAACCTAAAAACCAAAACCAAAAACCTACTTCATAACTAGCCTAAAATCAGAACACAATAAGCAAACACACAGATATCCCTTACACAAATAGAGAGAGCCCTCTATGAGTCCAGGAAGGCTAGGTCCTGGAGCTCCAAAGACTGGTTTGATGTTACACTGTCATTTGGCTTGCCAATCAGCCAAATCGCGGGACCCTAACACTATGAATATGACACCTTTTCACATTAAGAGGGATTTTGTGCCTGCTAAAGAGATTTATGGGTCTCCTTTCCCATTTATTCATCCAACTAGATGTTAAGAGCAAAGTTAATATTCCCATTAGCTACATGCTAATTTAGGAATATTAATTCTTCCCCTCCCAAATGTTTCTTGTCCTCAAGCAACCGCAAGGGTACTGCAAAATCTCCACTCCTCCTATTGTGGCCTCCACATCCAATAGTCTCCACCATTGCTTCAGATATTCTACAACAACTATGTCCCCCAATGATTCCTCCCAAATCTCCAAAATGTGTAAGTTGGTCTTTGGTTGGATAAACCAATTGGCTCTTATTATGAAAGAATGGAAAGAATGGAAGGTCTATATGGAAACCTTCTTGTTGTTCAATGGCCTCCTTGAGGTAGAACTGATGACAAACATAGGGGAATTCATTCCTAATGAGAGACTCCCACCTCCATGCTATCATCCAAATGAAATGAATTACCTCCCAACTTGGTAATTCATAGAAAAGCTCCTCCCAAATCCTTATGAGAGGCATGTCCCAAGTGCTCCAAACAATCATATGGCCCACCTTATCTTGAAACAAGTGATCTACTATAGTGGCCATATCATCTCCCATGCTCCCCTTGAATCTTTAAGCATAAAAGGTGTGGGAAATTTCATTCCCCATGGACACATCCAACTAATGTGCCTTCACCCCAACCATGTTTCCAACAAATATAAGAACATCATCAACATATGGAATCACAATCAAAGTCATGCTAGCTGCCATGTGTGGCAAAGGAGAAGGACAATGGTCCCTCATGTGCAACCAACGCAGTTTTACTCCCAACTACCATAGAATATGATATAACAAGTGTTTTCCCCACCACTTGTTTGCTACCCCATTCTCCTCGCACACTTGGAGAAGGTGTATGATGTTTGGTGTTAATGAAGCACACCCTGAAGAATACATCATCTCCCAAAAATCTCCTAGGAAGTGATCAACATCATCATTGTTCATGATCTCAAATAGCTTATGAAGCCAATAAGAAAGAGTGCCCCCTCTTTGAGAAATGCCCTGCACATGAGTGGTAAGAAAATGCAAGTATATAGTAAGTATATCATGATGTTCAAAAATACAACCCTTACCATACACTTGGTTCAAGCTAGTGAGGTAGCTCATGGATAAGCTCCCTCTCACACCTAATGAATAAGGAGGTGGTAATGATAACTCTTCCCAAGAGATATGTCTTTCCTCAACTTGCAAACAATCTATGCACTTCCTCATGTGATAGTGCATCTCCTCTTTGAAGTCTTCCCACATGAATCCCTCCAAGATAGTACGGTATGTTCTAATGAAACTAGTGGGATTAGAAAGAAAGATCTCATAAGTTGCATATAGTAGTTTATCCTTGAGCTTGGAGTCTCTAGCCAAATAGATCTGATCATGAAAATAAATGACTCCATTATTTACTTTACACCTCCCATCTATCACTTGCCCATCAAGAACCTTACATGTGAAGAGGTTCTTGGAATATTCTACCAAGAGTTGGGACTCCCAATATGGATATAGGCTTCCCAAAAATGACAATGCAGTAGAAATCTGAATTGAAGCTCTTGCCATATCATGGCTCTCCTCTTTGACATGCTTAATGCCAAAGTCACATGTTGGAGTACTGTTACCCCACTTTTTTTTCTTCCTTTGCAGCTGATCTTGTTCAAAACAAGATGAGGTATATGGAAGTCAACCTCCTCTTGAAAGGTCTCTCTCTTCCAAAACTTCCATAGTTTGTCCCATGCATGCAAGAGTGGTAATACCCTCTTGTCATATTCATAAATCTTCATTATGTGTAGAAGTATCATTTTCTGCTCTGAGGCTAGGGAAAGACTATTTGACACCATACTCATGTCATCGTAGATTCCTAAATCATTTTTCAGCGCAAATAGTTGGGTTGGAGATGGTAATGTGCATATCAGAAAATTGTTTACTCCTCCTTTGAACCCATCAAAGGTTCTCAGCGTTATAGTAGCTTTTCCCAAGGCTCCTTCCTTAGCCAAATATATAAGTGTTGCATCACATTCAGAGAACTCTTTATTCATCTTCCAATCAGGGGGCCTCCCAAGTGAAATACCTCCATGCAAAGAGACATCAAAATCTGAAGTAGATTGTATGAATGAGTGGACTGATTTGTCCCTCCATTTACTACAAAAATCAGTCTCCTTCTTTTGAATATAAACCCCTTGAAATAAACAAGGGTGCATGCTCCTCATCCTCTGAAGCTGATCCACTCTTTCCTCTCCTCTTTTGATCAAGGAGTTGCAGCCCATCACTATTGTCACATGATGCTCCTTGGGAACCTTTTGCAAAGATGCAAAAGCTCCTCCTCTTGAAGTAATAGCTTCGTGCCCATCTCCATGTGGTGATGGTTCTTCTTTTGAAGTGACATCGCTGTTACTACCTTCCTGCTCTTTCTCTTCATTAATATTTGAGAATACCTCATCAACAATGAGAGACCCTAGATCTTGGTCTTCCCTTGAAGAAGGAATCTCCATGTCTTTCTTCTGAGAAGAAATCTCTTCGTGCAATGGGGATCTTGCCCTTGGCAAGGCATCATACAAGTTTCCATCCCCCTCAATATTTTTCTGAAGTGGATTTGGGGTCATAGATCCTTCCAACCCATGCAAAGGTTTTGTTTTTTTTGGTTTGTCTAGCTTCACCAAAGGTGTTTCAGAATGTTTTTCATCAAAACTTTCCACTACTCTCGTAGTGAACCTTGCATAACTAGATGTATTTGCATTTCTTAATGAAAAGGATTCAAATAACCAACAAGCATAAGCCTTACCTTCAAAATGCAGCACTGCTACTTTAATGGCTTCATTCTCTGAAACTTGGTGTTGCTGCAAATAGGTGTCTAGCTCCTCCACCCAAGCCTTAGTTGAACATTTAGGTGAACCATCAAAAGTAGATAGAAAGAATCTACCCACATCATGTTGCTTGCACCTTGTGCTTCTTTCCTCCTTGATCTTGCAAAATCCTTGGAATCTTAAGTGATCTTTGAACCTCTTAGATTGAGATTCATACTCTTGTAAATAATCACCAAGAGTCTCCTCCTTTGGCACGCCTCCTTTCTCCTTATCACTTTTTGGGACCATAGGCCTAGTTAAGTATTGTAAATATGATGGTGTGGTTGAATTCTCACACCCATAATATGAGGAACTGGAGCTTTCCTCATGTATAAAGCTTGTTGAGGGATCTCCATGTTTTTCCCTCCTCATTTCTTTGATATCTTTGCTGATACACTACAGAGTTTGAGGAAGAAGTTTTGAGAACTCCTTCCCCCTAGACAATAAGGGTTTTCCTTGATCTCTTTTGCAGATCCTCTCCTTCCCATGAGAAGACTCCTTATATGACATAGCAGTTGAAGTACACAAGCTGAGCTAAGATTAGAGCTCTGATACCACTGTAGTATTCCCGAATGGGAAAATCAATAATATAAGCACCAAAAACGCATTTTCAGAAATTTATGTTATAACAGTCAATAGAAGCCCATTGATCCATTAGATTATACATTATGACAGCCAAATCTAAAATGAGATAAAAAAAACAAATCATTATATCCTAGCTAAACAAGCCTCCTATGCCCAAAACAATCTAAAAACATAGCTACCCCATGACTACTGCAACACAGTAATACTGAAGCAAGTGACAATGCAGTTTACTGAGGGTTTATACTCAAAAATAGAGACACAAATTAGATCTGCTGATATATTAATCAATAGAGCTTAAAAACTGAGATCTAGTCTCTCTTACAAAAATCCAAGATGACCCGACAAGAGTTTCTTGATAGACATGAGTTACAAGAAGTATATGCTGCAGATCTATGGTTGAATCACGCAGTATGGCTGAAGCACTGCATAAATATGGATGATAATACAAAGAAACCGTTGTAGCTCCTCCTACTAGCTTCCCAGGAAAAAGGTTGATTCTCCCCCTGGGAAACTAGCTCAAAAATCAGGAGTTTTAACCCCCCCACTGCAACACCATGAGAAATAACGCAGTTTCTCCAAGGGAATGCGATGTGGTTGTAGGTGAATGCTTGGCCCAATGCCAGATAGTGGAAATGATGCCCAAAATTCTCCTCTCATATTCCTTCAACAAGTCCTCCAAGGAAGAGTGGGGAATTCCCACATGAGAAAACCCTTGTACTAAACAATACAACAAACTTAGTTAAACAACTGAAGCATGCAATAAGTCTAAATAGACTCGACCATAAAATAATATTCTCCATCATACTCCATATGGCTGCCATTCCCTCCGTTATATACTTGATGAGCTTCCTCATCATGGGTCCCACCCATTTATGAGGTTACTTCCATGCAAAGGCTCCTCCTTCGAAATTACGTTGTCTCTGCTAGCTCCATCTCTCATTTACAACATTGTTTGATTTGGTCAATATTGACTTAATCTCCATGCATTGTCACCTTTTACACCCAAGGTGTGTTTATTCTAACTATCTAAATTGATCCATGTCCATACTATGCTATCTTTGTTGAGGATCCACTCCTCCCATATTAGTGATGTTGACTTGGTCAAAGTTGATCTTGTCCACATGCATTAGCCCCTATTCACACATGAGGGTGCTTGATCCAGCTATGAAAATGACCCCTTTTCACATTAAGAGGGATTTTGTGCCTACTAAAGAGATTGATGGGCCTCCTTACCCATTTATTCATCCAACTAGATGTTAAGAGCAAAGTTAATATTCCCATTAGCTGCATGCTAATTTAGGAATTTTACAGTCTTCCCCTCCCAAAAGTTGCTTGTCCTCAAGCAACCGCAAGGGTACTGCAAAATCTCCACTCCTCCTCTTGTGGCCTCCACATCCAATTTTCTCCACCATTGCTTCGGATATTCTACAACAATTATGTCCCCCAATGGTTCCTCCCAAATGTGTAAGTTGGCCTTTGGTTGGATAAACCAATTGGCTCTTATCATGAAAGAATGGAAATAATGGAAGGTCTATATGGAAACCTTCTTGCTGTTCAATGGCCTCCTTGAGGTAGAAGTGATGACAAACATAGGGGACCTCATTCCCAATGAGAGACTCCCACCTCCATGCTATCATCCAAATGAAATGAATTACCTCCCAGCTTGGTAATTCATAGAAAAGCTCCTCCCAAATCCTTATGAGAGGCATGTCCCAAGTGCTCCAAACAATCATATGGCCCACCTTATCATGAAACAATTGATCTACTATAGTGGCAATATCATCTCCCATGCTCCCCTTGAAGCTTGAAGCATAAAAGGTGTGGGAAATTTCATTCCCCATGGACACATCCAACCAATGTGCCTTCACCCCAACCATATTTCCAACAAAGATGAGAACATCATCAACATATGGAATCACAATCAAAGTCATGCTAGCTACCATGTGTAGCAAAGGAGAAGGACAATGGTTCCTCATGTGCAACCAACGCAGTTTTACTCCCAACTGCCATAGAATATGATATAACGAGTGTTTTCCCCACCACTTGTTTACTGCCCCATTCTCCTCACGCACTTGGAGAATGTGTATGATGTTTGGTGTCAATGAAGCACACCCTGAAGAATACATCATCTCCCAAAAATCTCCTAGGGAGTGATCAACATCATCACTGCTCATGATCTCAAATATCTCATGAAGCTAATAAGAAAGAGTGTCTCCTCTTTGAGCAATGCCTTGCACATGAGTGGTAAGAAAATGCAAGTATATAGTAAGTATATCATGATGTTCAGAAATACAACCCTTACCATACACTTGGTTCAAACTAGCGAAGTAGCTCATGGATAAACTCTCTCTCACACCCAATGAATAAGGAGGTGGTAATGATAACTCTTCCCAAGAGCTATGTCTTTCCTCAACCTACAAACAATCTATGCACTTCCTCACATGATAGTGTGTCTCCTCTTTGAAGTCTTCCCACATGAATCCTTCCAAGATAGTACGGTATGTTCTAATGAAACTAGTGGGATCATAAAGAAAGATCTCATAGGCTTCATATAATAGTTTATCCTTGAGCTTGGAGTCTCTAGCCAAATAGATCTGATCATGAAAATAAATGACTCCATTAATTACTTTATACCTCCCATCTATCACTTGTCCATCAAGAACCTTACATGTGAAGAGGTTCTTGGAATATTCTACCAAGAGTTGGGACTCCCAATATGGATCTCGGCTTCCCAACAATGACATCACAGTGGAAATCTGAATTGAAGCTCCTGTCATATCATGACTCTCATATTTGACATGCTTAATGCCAAAGTCACATGTTGGAGTACTGTCACCCCACTTTTACTGCCTCCTTTGCAGCTGATCTTGTTCAAAACAAGATTGAAGTATATGGAAGTCAACCTCCTCTTGAAAGGTCTCTCTCTTCCAAAACTTCCATAGTTTTTCGCATGCATGCAAGAGTGGTAATACCCTCTTGTCATATTAAGAAATCTTCATTTTGTGTAGAAGTATCATTTTTTGCTCCAAGGCTATGGAGTGACTATTTGACACCATACTCATGTCATCATAGATTCCTGAATCATTTTTCAGCGCAAATAGTTGGGTTGGAGATGGTAATGTCCATATCAGAAAATTGTTTACTCCTCCTTTGAACCCATCAAAGGTTCTCAGCGCTGTAGTAGATTCTCCCATGGTTCCTTCCTTTGCCAAATATATAAGTGCTACATCACGTTGAGAGAACTCTTTATTCATCTTCCAATCAAGGGGCCTCCCTGGTGGAATGCCTCCATGCAAAGAGACCTCAAAATCTGAAGTAGACTGTATGAATGAGTGGATTGATTTGTCCCTCCCTTTACTACGTAAATCAGTCTCCTTCTTCTGAATATAAACCCCTTGAAATAAACAAGGGTGCATGCTCCTCATCATTTGAATTTGATCCACTCTTTCCTCTCCTCTTTTGATCAAGGAGTTGCAGCCCATCACTATTGTCACATGATGTTCCTTGGGAACCTTTTGCAAAGATGCAAAATCTCCTCCTCTTGAAGTAATAGCTTCATGCCCATTCCCATGTGGTGATGGTTCTTCTTCTGAAGTGACAGCGTTGTTACTGCCTTCTTGCTCTTTCTCCTCATCAATATTTGAGAATACCTCATCAACAATGAGAGACGCTAGATCTTGATCTTCCCTTGAAGGAGGAATCTCCATGTCTTTCTTCTGAGAAGAAATCCCTTCATGCAATGGGGATCTTGCCCTTGGCAAGGTATCATATAAGTTTCCATCCCCCTCAATAGTTTTCTGAAGTGGATTTGGGGTCATAGATCCTTCCAACCCATGCAAAGGTTTTGTTTGTTTTGGTTTGTCTAGCTTCACCAAAGGTGTTTTGGAATGTGTTTCATCAAACCTTTCCACTACTCTCTTAGTGAACCTTGCATAACTAGATGTATTTTCATTTCTTAATGAAAATGATTCAAATAACCACCAAGCATAAGCCTTACCTTCAAAATGCAGCGCTGCTACTTTAATGGCTTCATTCTCTGAAACTTGGTGTTGTGCAAATAGGTGTCTAGCTCCTCCACCCAAGCCCTAGCTGGACATTTAGGTGAACCATAAAAAGTAGATAGAAATAATCTACCCACATCATGTTGCTTGCACCTTGTGCTTATTTCCTCCTTTATCTTGCAAAACCCTTGGAAGCTTAAGTTTTCTTTGAACCTCTTAGATTGAGATTCATACTCTTGTAAATAATCACCAAGAGTCTCCTTCTTTGGCACACCTCCTTTCTCCTTTTCACTTGCTGGGACCATATGCTTGGTAAAGCATTGTAAATCTGACGGTGTGGCTGAATGCTCACACCCATAATATGAGGAACTGGAGCTTTCCTCATGTATAAAGCTTGTTGAGGGATCTCCATGTTTTTCCCTCCTCATTTCTTTAATATCTTTGCTGATACACTACAGAGTTTGAAGGAGAAGTTTTGAGAACTCCTTCCCCCCAGACAACAAGGTTTTGCCTTGATCTCTTTTGCAGATCCTCTCCTTCCCATGAGAAGACTCCTTACATGATATAATGGTTGAAGTACACAAGCTGAGCCTAGATTAGAGCTTTGATACCACTATAGTATTCCCAAATGGGAAAATCAACAATATAGGCACCAAAAACGCATTTTTCATAAATTTATGTTATAACAGTCAACAACAGCCCATGGATCCATTATATTATACATTATGACAACCAAATCTTAAAGGAGATAAGAAACAAATCATTATAGCCTAGCTAAACAGTCCTCCTATGCCCAAAACAACCTAAAAACACTACTACCCCATGACTACTGCAACACAGAAATATTGAAGCAAGTGAAAATGCAATTTACTAAGGGTTTATACTAAAAAATAGAGAGACAAACTAGATCTGCTGATATATTAATCAATAGAGCTTAAAAACTGAGATCTAGTCTCTTTTACAAAAATCCAAGATGACCGGGCAAGGGTTTCTTGATAGACATGAGTTACAAGAAGTATATGTTGCAGATCTATGGCTGAATCACACAGTATGGCTCAAGCACTGCATAAAATAAGGCTGATAATACAAATAAATGGCTGTAGCTCCTCCTACTAGCTTCTCGGGAAAAAGGCTGATTCTCCCCCTGGGAAACTAGCTCAAAAATCAGGGGTTTTAACCCCCCCACTGCAACACCATGAGAAATAAAGCAATTTCTCCAAGGGACTGCACTGTGGCTATAAGTGACTGCTTGGCCCAATGCCAGATAGTGGAAATGATGCCCAAAATTTTCCTCTTAGATTCCTTCAACATGTCCTCCAAGGAAGAGTGGGGAATTCCCCCATGAGAAAACCCTTGTACTAAACAGTACAACAAACTTAGCTAAATAGTTGAAGCATGCAATAAGTCTAAAGAGACTTAATAATAAAATCATATTATCCATCATACCCCATATGGCTGCCATTCCCTCCATTATGTACTTGATGAGCTTCCTCACCATGGGTCCCACCCATTTATGAGGTTACTTCCATGCAAAGGCTCCTCCTTCAAAATCACGCTCTATACTAACTCCATCTCTCATTTACAGCGTTGTTTGATTTGGTCAATCTTGACTTAACCTCCATGCATTGTCTCCTTTTACACCCAAGGTGTATTTATTCTAACTATATAAACTAATCCATATTCATACTAGGCTATCTTTATTGATGATCCACTCCTTCCATATTAGTGTTGTTGACTTGGTCAAACTTGACCTTGTCCACATGCATTAGCCCCTGTTCACACATGAGGGTGCTTGATCCAGCTATGAACATGACCTTTTTTCACATTAAGAGGGATTTTGTGCCTACTAAAGAGATTTATGGGCCTCCTTACCCATTGATTCATCCAACTAGATGTTAAGAGCAAAGTTAATATTCCCATTAGTTGCATGCTAATTTAGGAATATTACAACCCTAGATAAAAGTAAAAACATAATATTTACATTCATATTGACCATTTACATAAGTAAATTCCTCGTTTTCTAAAGTAAAAGTCAAACTAGAGTGAAACTTCAAAAAAATTTGAAGACTGTGTAAAATGCATTTTTCTTGTGAAACGCGCAGCATCCTAGCAGAAAAATTGATTTTAGGAATATTGCTTCTGTGATCCATAAATTGTGAAAAAATATCTTTCGGTAAAAATCACATCCAAATAAATTTGGTCGACGCGTTTCGAACCAGCCAGTGTGGTTCATCATCAGGACTTGATGAAAAATCTGATCAGGAGACCCAATTAAATAGATATGAGAAGCTCCAACTAGACGTTAAAAATAACGGCTAGTTAGACTAAATCAAAGTCATAAAAATAAAAAGTCAAAAAATATATATAAGAAGATTAAAGTTTATAACAAGAAAATTATTTATTATTATTTTTAATTTTAATTTCTATTTTAATTTTTATTTAATATGCAATAGGAATTATTTAAATTATTCTAGAAAATTAAATAAATATAGGATTATTTTCATTAATAAAATAGTTAAAATATTTATTTTGTTTAATAATATTTAAAAACATAAATGATTAAATACTACTATAATAATACAAACAATAAAAATAAAAATAAAAATATAAAAAATGAAAATAAATAAATAAAAACTAAAATAAAAATAAAAGTAAGGAGAAAAATAATTTAATTTTAATTTTAATAATTTTAATTTTAATTTATATTATTAATATTTATTTATTTATATATTTATTTTATTTACTTATTTATTTATTTAATTATTTATGATTATATTTGATTTGATTTTATAGATTTATTAAGTAAAAAATGAATACTAAATAATAATAATAATAATAATAATAAATAAATAAATAAATACATAAGGTATAATATATAATTTTATTTTATTATTATTATTATTATTATTATTATTATTATTATTTTTATTTTATTTTATTTTTATTTTTTATTTTTTATTTTATTTTATTTTTTTTTAAATTAATTAATTTATTTAAGAATGAAGAGCAGGAATCCAACACCTGCTAACCATCCACCCATCGTCCCTGTTCAGGTTAAGAGGCCTCTTTTCAATTTCCAAGGCTTCAAGACTGATTTTGAGTGCCTTCCCGGTGTCCAAATCAACTTCATGATAACTCATTGGAAAGCCCTATGAGTTCATTTTCCAAAAATACCTCCATTTTTCAAAATGGTGCTCATTTTCCTTGTCAAAAACCTATTCTCCCAAGACTGGTGAACGCGCAGCAACCAAGCATAAACATGAAATTTTGATGGTTTTTTTAGCTTTTGATGGACCAGTTCTCCTCAAAAAACTCTAAAACTTTCTAGGTTTAATGTCCTCATCAACATAAACCTGCTGGTAGTGGCCTTTTGTCATTTTGAGGTCCCAAAAAAGAGTGTAGCGTCCAAGTCGCTGCCTGTTTAACAATTTTGTTGTGCTTTAGGAAAAATGCGCAGCGCCAGTGCATCACCTTTTTGAAAACTACATTTGGAGGCCTTCCCAGTGTCCAAATTGGGCCCATGATAGCTCGTTGGAAATATTATTCTGTCTAATTTCCAAATATACCTTTGGTTTTATTATTTGAGTTTATTTTCCTTATCAACAATTTATTTTCCCAAGATTGGTCAAAATGTGCAGAATGAGGGTTCAAAAATGCAGAGTGCTGTTGCAGGAAACTTTTGGAGGCCTTCCTCAACTCCAAATTGATCTCATGATAGCTCATTGGAAAGATATATTTTTCTTGTTATCATTTGATGTATCAATCAAGTCACTTAGACACTCCAGCTATGAGAAAACATGATTTTCCCAAGGTCACTCCAGAAGTGCAGCAACTCTCGTGTGGCACCTGTATTTTTGACATTCCTATAAAACAATGACACCTTTGTAAAAAAGGAAGGAGTTTTTTATTCCTTGGCCTATGATGGACAAAACACTCTCTCACTTTTGTCAAATTCATCGTTGTTTGGTCAGAAACACAGTTTGAAGAAAAACCGACTCTATGGGTGGCAAATGACTTGACTCTTGGAATGACTTCTCAAACAATGATGGAGACATGATGTTTATGAGCTGAAATGGCCTCATAGTTACTTATATGACCTAACTTATGGCTCCTCTACTCAAATGTATCATTTCCATAGCAAACCCTAGCTCAGTGGGAGAGTAAATTAGGGATTAGTGCTTGTGAACAATGATGACTTGGGCACCTTTGGGAAAAGACAACTCTCAAGTTTGACATTTGATCAATTGATGAACTAAAAAATATTTCACTTTGAAATTTCATGTGTTGGCATGTGGAACTCTGATTTGGCAGCCTTTGGGAGACTAAATACTTAATACATTTGAATTGACATAAAATTACATGAATAAATAAAAAATACATCTTCGAATGAAACTCACACTCGAAATCAAATTACAACTTTGGAAACCGTCTTGGAGGTCATATTTTCATGGTAAAGAGACATTATTGGGATCACTCTCGTACTTTTTTGACCTTATGCAAATGAAATGGTGCATTTTTGGACCTTGAATAATGAAACCTAATGACCTAATGGGACCTTGAATGACCTGACTTCCATGGTTGACTTTAAATGAGACAAGACATGGTGAAATGTTCTTTTCATAGGTGTTATTATGCTCAAGGAGACATGGGAGCAAGTCAACAAATATGGTTCTCTGAAGGAGAGTGAAGTTTTATGAGGAAAGCTACCATCAGTGAAAGAATTTTTAGCATGACCTAATGGAATGATATAAAAATTTCAGAATGAGACACCTAAAATGAGAAATGATATCGATCACAGATGGCATAATGCATATTCTGACTCTAACAGTATGTATGAATGGAACTTCCACTTATAATAAAATCAGAGCCAACACGTCTTCATGTATATATTGTAAATGTAGTAGGACTATTCTTGTTATATTTGCGATGTGTGTTCTTTAACTTACACATATGCTTATGAACTATTTCGTTTGCATTTGTATGAGTCTTGTTGAATGCATGCTCATGTTTTAACTCATCACCTTTAGCTTTTGGAATACTCTTCTTGTTAGTTTGTGTGATGTCTTTTAGCTCGTGTGTTCCTTTCAAGCTGCATACTATTACATGCTTCCAAGGGATACACTTCCTTTTCCTTTCACTGTTAGAACCACTCATGCATCATATTGACTTTCCACAGGGTCACACAATTGCTTTAACCAATGACATTGTGCACCACTCTACGCATTCTACAATCCAAGGAATATCATTAAATACCCCACTGATGAGACTCCTACCCCAAACGGTGTGAGGTCTAGTTGAGACTTCATATCGGGGAGATCCCTTGAATGTTGGTGGGTCCAGCACCATCAACAACAGGTAACGAGTTACATGTATGATCTCCTTGTTGATTTTTGGATACATGGTATATGCATGTGATTCATTGGTTACGTTTTGTCATTGACATGGAGATTTTACTGGATTGACAGTGGTTTTAGCCTTGCCTTGCCATTTCCTGGATAGCCATGGTGTTCGGGGTTTCCCACTTTTTTTTTTCTTTTTTTCTTTGGTTGGTTCTCATGTTTCTTTATGATTGTGGGTTGAGACAATTTCTTTGGAGCTCTTGGTGGGTTGAGTTACTAGTTCCTAGAGCTATGGTTAGAACAAATGTTATGGAGCCTTGGAAGGTTGTGGGTTGAGTTACTAGTTCCTGAAGCCCTAAATAACTTGGGTAAAGATCGATTTGGTTGGTGTTAGTGATTTCAAGATCGTAGAGGTGGAAACATTGTGGTTTAGGGTTGAGGTGGTTTGACCCTTGGAGGCCTTGGTTGGTTTTGTCTTGGTTTATTTCATGAGATCCCACATTCATGTTTGGAATATGGCACAAGAGTGATTAGATGAAAGAGAGATTTGGTTCAGCCCAATCTATGGTCGTGTGGTAGGTGGAAGTCCCTGACTTGGTTGGCATTTCCATATGTTAATATGAGATATTTTCCTATTGTGATCCATGATCATATGAGTTGATTATGATGGTTATCTCATGGTTGCTTTGTCATGATCTCTATTCTGGTTATGAGCTCGTTATATGCTAGTTATGTGATGTATTCTATATATGGCTCCTTATATGTTTGATAAGCTAAAGAATGGTTAATGAATGCATTGACTAATAAGTGTTATTACAACTATGTGGAGAGGACATAGAGCATTCTTGATGATTCTCAGATGAATTTAAGACTCTTATGATCATATATGAATTCATAACCTGTAACTTCTATGTTTGCCATATGTTTGATGAAATGTTTGTCATGGACTAGGCATGTCCTGGTGAAGAACTTGTTCAATATTTTTTGGTTAGTCTTCTTATCATGTTATTTATCATTCTATAAAGTTATAGGTAGCTTTGGCTAGTGGTCTAGAGGATAACTTAAAAAGTGGCATAGAATTTGAAACCACAGGCACATAACTGAGGCTTTAAGGCCATAACCACTTGGAGGTAGGCTTGTGCATGTGATTGGAGCCTCATAACTGCATGCATGCAAAATTGTGGGTTCAAGGCAGTGAAAAAGAGCCCCCACTCAGGGATGGGTCACTTGGGGTGGTCATTTGGCCCTTCAGTGTCTTGTAGTCACTAAGAGATGTCAAGAAGGTTTCAACTTGTCAGCAATTTGGAGTTCAGTTCATGTCTTAGTGACACTCATCTCATGTTTACCCTTGTAGGTTTGTGAAATTGGGTAAATGCGGGTGGGGTAGTTACATTTGGGTAACTATGGAAACCCATGAGGAAGAAATCAAGGTGGTCTACATCAGGAAGAGATTTAACAGAACATATACATGTGCAATGATGAGGTGGATCTTCATACCAGGGCTTGTAATTGCAATGCCACTTTGTCTTCATCAATGGGAAAATATTCTCCCAAAACACAAAATATTTTACTATAGAAAAACCTATGGTTCAAGTGATGTTGCACATACCAAAAGGTGTGCTTAAAAGGTCGACACATAATCTAAATGCTTGATCAGAACAAAGTTATTTTGTTATGAAATATTTAGCCCAAGCATTGTGTGTTATGTTTTCCTAAAGGCATTTGAAACTGTTCAACACAGACGAGCACATTGCTTTCTGCAATTGGGCCTATTGATCCTTCAAGTACCTAATTGACAACATTTGACACTTCTAATGTGAAGCCTAACCTTCCTCATCATGTTGGTTTTTGAATTCATGTAATGTGTCATTCCAAAACCATTTTTCTAATTGTCATTCATAAGGGGATTTCTACTTTTTTCATGTCACTGTCTTGTTGGAAAACATTGGCTTGCATGAGATAGTTCCATGTCCTACTTTGATCATTGCGTTCAATGGTATTTCTCTTAGGCTGCATGGAATTATCCCTTAATTTCTTATTTGATTGAGGGGGAGATTGTTTCCATTGAGGTGGAAGTGGTTGATTCCAAACTTGATTATAATTTGTTAGAATGTAACTAGACTTATGCCATGACAACTGTCGTGTCTATTGTCTTTAGGGTCCTTTACTTTCGTCTTAATGGAAGGCAATGACCATTGATAAGTTATATTTTTTTTGGCTGGACTAGGTTGAGTCCGTTAAAACTTCAATTCCCTTGGTTGGTAAATCCCAACAGGTCACAAAAAATATGGGTGTTGTAATGTGTTCATCATGAAAAATTTCAATTTTTTAGAAACCATTTCTTATATCAACTGCACCCTTGCTTGTTCTGGCATACCAATTTCATTGGCTCATGTTGCTTGAGTTTGTTGTTTTAGGGAAAATTATTTTTGATGATTTATGGATTTTTCCTTTTCCTTATACTTCATAGAAAGATGTTGAGCATGCAGGAATGGCTACGCCTATGTATGCTATTAAGGTTGCTTATTAAGCTATTATTAATGCCTATGTATACATCAACTCAACTCCTCCTCAAATAGAATAATTAGATCATCTTACAATGCTCGTTTAGGCATATAACTCTTCCCTATTGCTTAGATATTGTCTTACCACATGACAAAGACATCCTAGAGGCCATGACTCGCCTTGAGAGGCCTTGGGAGGACATGAAAGTCCTATTTCCTCCCTAAACTTAGTAGAGTCAAATAAGCAGAATTTCAAGTGATTACGACGGAAGGTCAAAATCGGTTTGTGCATCGATTTGTGACACATGCTATGCATGTTGAGAGAAACATGGAAAATATTTTAGAGCTTATATTGATTAACATCTCTCCAAATCTTGACATGGGAGAAATTTTGTCTCTTAAAGAAGTCTATCCACCTATTGATACTCCCTAAAAAGCATGAATTGAAGTTCATTTGAAGCATGCAAATAGCCATGATCTCACTCTTCTTACATGAGGCATTAAGACCATGGGGTAATTCCAATTGCATTTGTGAATACAATGGAGGAATGGATTATATTCCCTTCCTCATTGTGTTCTTCAAGCATTCACCTCCTCCTTATATATTTCGTCCCTTTGTTTAGTTTTGAGATGTTGCATAGATATTTGGATTCCTATCCTTCTCGCTCATCATCCAAATGTTCATCTCACAGGCTTGATTTATTTGAATAAATCCCACCAACATCCATATTCCAAGAGGAAATCTAGACACGGCCATGGTTCTTTAGCTCATAAGGCTAAGGGAAGGAATTTCCCTTGAAGCTCAAACCCCATGAAGAATCATTTCTCCAAGTCGGTAATAGGGAAATCAATAAAATTATAAAGGTGGTGACAAAAAAATTGACCTGGTTGCTTAAAATCCTTCAAAGAAAGAGCTAGCTCAAATTTTCTACTAATGGGGTAAGTTACAATTTTGGAGCAAGGACATACATTAAAACCTAAGAATAATAGTTCAAGTCAATGGAAAATTGTGGATGAGATGACGACCTAGTTGGTTGTAAGTCCAACATAATTCTTCCATCCATATTTGACAATTATTCTCAAGGATCAAACCTTGAAATTGAGATCTATTTTGTCAAAGGAATCTTAAGCAAAGATTCCTCCTATTCTCCAAAATCGAGCTCACCGTGGGATGCAACGACATGAAAACCCTCAATTCACTTTTCTATCTTGAAGAAACCTATCATTTTGCGTTTGGGTTTCTTATTAGTTTAGTTAGTTGCCCCAATTACACAACCATGGAGGAGGATTTTTGGATGTATAAATCATGTAGGTGTAGAGGAAAATAATAATAACATGTGATTTGCCACTAAGGGAAACACTACTAATATGCATGAAAATATGAATGAGCTTTTGGTTAAAAGCAAATTGTTTTGTTGCAAGATGTGCCTTATAAGGCTAATTTACAATACTTGTACGTTCTTGATGCTCATATGTATACCTCATGTCATTGGTGTTTGAAAATTGGATTCTCCATCCATAGAAGACAAAGCTCTTTGCACAACCATTAAAAGAATGGTGGTAATAGTTTTAGGAGAAAACACCATATTCCAATAGAGACACCATAAGAGATTATGTTTGCAAGTTTGTTGGGTTCTACCATTTTAAAATGCTTTCGTCTATATATCAATTATTAATAAAAGGTAGAATTCATCAGTGTTGCCTTTGACACCAATCCACACATGTCATTGTCATATTTGTTGGATCAATATATTCATGAAGTTATCAATGGAGGCAATATGTCGATCCAACAAGTTCATGAATATGTTGATCCAAAAAATAAGACAATGACATATGTGGATTGGTGTTAAAAGCAATGTTGATGAATTCTACCCTTTATTTATAATTGATATATAGACTAAAATACGAAAGCATTTTAAAATGGTAGAACCTAACAAACTTGCAAACATAATTTCTTATGGTGTGTGTGTGTGTGTGCGCGCATGCATGCACAAAAGTAGCCAAAATGAAGACAATGAAAAATAATAATTTCATCTACTCTATGGACCATTGACATTGATCTTACTTATGTGAAATCCACACCAATGCCAATCTCACTTATGTCATTGTCATCCATTATTGGTGTGCACATTTATAAAGTTCTCGATGAAGGACTTGCTTGTAATATATATATATATATATATATATTTTTTTTTTTTTTCATAATGATAACCATTAAGTAGTTGATGAACCTCATCATCTATAGTAACCAATCACATTTTTTTTCTCAAAGAAAAAGTCAAAATTTTCAACTCTAAAGTAAAATTAAAATTACATAACGTGTTATGTGTTATGGGCACACTGAATATAAGCAATTTACATCACGTATTATGGGCACACTACATATAAGCATGTTTTGTGTATCATATTTGCGAGTATATTGACTCTAAAAAAGTTCACGAGAATTCTATAAAAATCTCCAATATTCACCATGACATTGCTTTGAAATAATATATAAAAGGATACACTCTTATGACTATTCCACTTCACATACATATCAAATTTCAAAACTATACATGCAATAGATCACCAACCACGATAATTTATCTAATACTTCCCAAGTCTAAAAAAATTCGACTTAGGGAAAAAACTGAAGAAGAGTTATGATACATTATGGACTCCCTATGAATTTTATCTTTTAACCCTAGAATCAACAATTCATTAGGTTGAAGATGCAAATTTTCTTTTGATAAAGCATCTACCTCTAGGTTCAACTCCCTATAGTGTGATTGATAGATAAGTAAAATATTTAGCAATTTCCTTTAGATGCGATGCCAAAGAAAGTGGAGAAACAAAATGAACATTCTCTTCATTATTCATTTATATGGTCATGATTATAGAATCACCATATACCCTAAGCGAGATTAGATTCTTCATAATAACTAGCTTCAAAAATGATCATAATGCAACCAACTTAACATAGTTATTACTCCCTTTACTCAAACAAGCATGCAACCAACTTAACATAATTATTACTCCCTTTTGCTCAAGCAAGCTTTAAAACTATAGAAATAAGTATCACAAATATATATGACTCCTATCCCACATTTTTGATTCTATCTCCGATTGATGCCATTAAAATAATCAATAGATTATTTTTGCTTCAAATTTGAAAAATGTGAAATGGGCTTTGATCGTCTAGACAAGTCACAAAAATACAACTACTATTTCAAAATGACCCATAATTCAAAAATAAATAAATTTGGTTCATCTCATAAATTAATAAATTAATTGAAAATCAATTTGCATTAACATCAGTGACCCTCATTCTCTATGTTGCTCTTCTCATTCTTGTACTCTACCAACATTTCCAACTTCTCGTTCTCATGATTATTTAAAGAAACTATTTTCACATTATTATTATCTAAAAACGAAATTGACGTTTACAATTTACACGCGTCATTTTCTAAATGGTCCACATCACAACACGTCATCATACACACTCATATAAAACATTTCCCCGGCCGCTCCATAATGAGTATTATGATAGAAGTGCACAACTTATAACGCTCCAACTCACCACCATTTTCTTTTGCCTCCCATTTCATCATTTATATCCCACGATTTCCTTCAATGCTACTCATAATAAAAAAATAATTTAAATCTAATAAACAAATCAAATTATTTTTGAAAAAGCTGACTCTGCAAATAACATTCGTTGCCGGACAAATTTGTTTGAATACAGAGTAGGGTTTGAACGACCATATGCAGCAGGCTCCTCGGCCTCTAACGAGCTCCACATTTTGATTGGGAGCTTGTCCTGGACTGGAGTCACCATGGGAACTTCAATGTAGCAGGTACAGGTCTCTGTTCCAAAGAAAACGGGACATTATGCAGTGTTTTGAGAGAATTCGGTCTCTCGTAGAGTTCTTGATAAGGGATTGAGTCAGGCTTTCATTTGATCGTTCTATCGCGGTGTTTCAAGCTCTTCTATAGTTTGAGATTGTGTTTCTGCGAATGGTTTGCAGGATTTATAGAGTCGTAGCGTAACAAGCTCGGCATTTATCTAGCTCTGCGCTGAAAGATGTCGAGAAAGGCCCGTATGGTCAATTTTTTGGAGCTTTGAAGCTTTAAAGCAACCTGCATTGGTCCTTTAATGAGTGCAAAATGAAGGCGGATACCTTGCTGGACTATGCTGTCTTTAAGCTCTCGCCTAAGCGTACGAGGTGTGTACTTTTGCCTAAGAATGTCATCTGCATTTTTGCACTGATGGTCCAGCAAAAAACTTCGAATGCTTGCGGTTTAAATATTTTATCCATTAATTTCGGACAAACAGAAAACTAAGAAAATATATAAACGCATTTTTCTCGGACAAGAGCGAAATATTGAAATGCCTGTGGTTCAAAATGATATTCTGGCAATATTGATGCGAATGATGCTAATTAGCATATAATGGGTGGTTAGATTGAAGAAATTTAGATTCTGACTTGGTTTTCTGCCATACAATGTTCTCAGGTGCGAACTGTTAGCTTATGCAGGAAGCCAAACAGAAAAGCTTGCGTCAGGGCTTCTAAAACCTTTCGTTACACATCTAAGGGCAGCGGAAGAGCAGGTTGCACGAGGAGACCACGGGCATTTCATCAAACTAGAAGTTTCTGCTTATCAGGATGTTGCTCCCAGCTGGTTCACCAAAGGCACTTTGGAGAGGTACAGTCGCTTGCTGATATGTATTGTACAAATATCTAAAAATGTAAAGTGAAAAATCGAACTGTAATTGCCTATTTGCATTACCACATGAAAGTACTGTTTATAGTTCACACATTTAAATTTTACAGTATAGTATACGACGTCCTTAGTTTAGATATCTGCCAGGCAAAGAACAATTCGCAATGTTAAAATTTTCGGCGGATCGAGTACCTCGTTGAATTGTCCCTTTGCTTGCAACCGAGGACTATTGTTTTAACAAAAACCACCCAATTTTTGTGTGAGTGGGATTGAAACTCACGGGTTAAGCGGGGGTGGCACTTGATCAAGGTGGTGGAACCTGGTCAAGGCAGTGAGTGTAGTCTAAAGCCCATTGAGCAGAAAATGGCAGGCCTCGACGAGAACATGGGAACATGGGAGTGGGCTTGGGTCTGTGATATGAAATGCATCTGAAAACTTTACATGTCTCCCGTGGTTTGTTTTCAGAATAGAAATTGCCTTTTACGATGCAAAAATGGATTTAGGCATGGACTTATGTGTTATGCCTTGTAGGACATCTTTGGCTTGTCACTGTTATTTATGTCTACACAATAATTGGAAGTCTTACTATTACAATGACATATCCCTATGTTGGGATTTCAATCCACACGAATACTCTCCTTTATGTCCTACAAGACCCTTTTACAGGGAAAATGGCGCTGCATTGAAGAAAATAAGCATTGTATTGAACAAAATGAACTTATTATATGATATGGTTGCACACAACTGCAGGCTTCTCATGTTTCTAAATAATTGGCTTCTCTCACGAGGACCTTAGAGTTGTTTCTATTTAGTAGTATTTAACTGATGTAAATAGTTAACCCACGGGATTTTCTGCCTTAAATTTAATACTCAGCAGCCACTAAAATCAGAGGTACAATTCTGCTCACAAATGCTTATACAGCAGATCCACC
Source organism: Pinus albicaulis (assembly GCA_034641835.2). Lineage (NCBI taxonomy): Eukaryota > Viridiplantae > Streptophyta > Pinopsida > Pinales > Pinaceae > Pinus > Pinus albicaulis. The sequence continues at coordinate 386,174,656 of CM076573.1, read as the reverse complement.
ATAATCAAAGGCACAAGAAAAGAAGGTAGTGATTATTAATTCACCGTTGATCCATGTGGATATTGGTGGCCACCTGCTTATTCCACTTGGGGCCGCACCATTGCTTCTTTTAGTTTTTCAGTTTCTTAATTGTAGCACAGTTTATTATTTTTAGCAGTTTTTTCGGGTTCTGAACTTCCGGAGCCGTTTTGAGGCTCTAAACGATGTTTTTTTTGGAAAAATCGGAAGCAACATGGAAGTTTCTTCAATGTTGCTCACATCAAAAGTTGTAGTCCTCAGATAGATCTTTCTAACGAGGTATTGTGCGCGTCAAACGAAGATCGTATGCCAAAGTTACGTCCCTGGGAAGATTGATGTACCAATTTACCCAAACGGGACCCATAGTTTTGGCCCTTCATCTCCTAGGGTTAGGTTTTTCGATGTTTAGGGTTTTCCATTGTTTCTCAATAATAAATAGGCCCTCGAGCCTTGGAACACAGTTCAGAGGCCTGTAGCTGCCACATCTCTTCTCAGAGATAAACTACCAGCGTCTTAGCTAGTTTATTTCCATTCTGTCTATAAGCATATTTCAGTTATTTGTTATTAATGAATTGAAGTTTTATTTTTGCTGCATCTCTACTTTTATGTGTATTTCTGTATTTCATTGTGTTCTTGCATAAATCCGGATCAGTGGTATCAGAGCGGTCTGCTCTTTCTCGATCCTTCTTTGAATGTCCCCAACAAGGTCAGGGTATAGGTAGTTAGGGCTCGATCTAGTTGAGCCTTTGTAAGATTAGCCTTGCAAACCCTAATGACCACCCATGGGGGGAAGAAAAGAAAGATGAGGGAGCAGGAGATTCTATCAAAATATTGCTCTAGGAGGCTCTCGAGAAACAAATGAACGTGATGATGGATAACTTTGCCCAGGTCCTTCAACGGCTGCCCACCGGTGGCGCATCTACATCTAACAGTCACTCTGAAGGTGCCACTCCTTTTAAGGTACAAGTAAATTTTGACATTCCCATATTTGAGGGCCAAATAGATGCAGATGTTGTAGATAGATGGTTGAATCTATTAGAAGGATATTTCTCGGTTCATGACTTTTCTGATCGGGAGAAGATTATTTTTGCATTCCTCAAAGCTGCCCCCCATGTTAAGGACTGGTGGGAAACCTACTCTGAGAAAAAGGACGAGGGAGAACCCTCTTTGTTCTCGGTTGTACCCACTTGGAATCCTTTCCGAGATGCCATCAAGGAACAATATTATCCCGCGGGGAGCTATGAGGACAAGTACATACAATGGACTACGCTGCGGTAGCAAAGGGATCAAGATGTGCATGAGCTGACGAATCTATTCCATACCCTGTGCACAAAGTTGGGTATCAAAGATTCAAAGAAATATTTGGTGCTGAAGTACCGCAGTTGTATGCACAGATACATTCAGGAGGAAATGGAGTTCCTCGACATCCTCCCTTGGTACGACATACCGGTATGCTGTCAAGATTGAGTAGAAATTCAAGCAGAAGAAGTGAGACTTTGGATCTGTGAATCAAAAGCAAGGGAAAGGTACCCCCAAACCGTAGAACAAAGGACAAAGCCAAGGCATGGTGGCCCAAGACAACCAGCCAAAGTCGCAAGCAAAGAACAACACCGTGAAGCTGAAGAAGGACACAGGGAAGTGGTGTGAGTTCCATAAGAGCTCCACTCACAACACAAGTGAGTGTTGGGCCAAGTAGTCACTGATGGTCGAGATGAAGGCTTCTGAATCAGATGTATGCTCCGACTCTAAATCAGAACTCGACAAGGGGAATGAAAAAGGGAAGCAGATTATCGATGCGGGGCCGAACGCCATCATTGCCACCTCGAAGATCCAGAAGGAGGAACCAGAAGATTTCGAGGAGGAGGAGCGTCTCTTCCACTCCTAGATGTGGGTAAAGGGTTCTACGCTACAATTCATTGTTGACAGTGGGAGCCAAAGGAACCTCATTTCAGCAGAGGTCGTGAAGCGGTTGGGCTTGCTGATCACATCACACCCACATCTGTACACCATCGGGTGGCTTCACCAAGGACGAGATCTCCGCGTCAGCCAGCAATGCTGCCTTGCCTACAACATCAAGCCCTTCACGAATGAGGTATTATGTGACATTGCTCTTCTTAATGTTTGTGATGTATTATTAGGCCAACCATACTTGTGGAAGCAACATGCTGTGTATGAGTCCCAACCTTGCGCTGTTGTTGTTACTTTGGGCAATAAGTTGTACAGGATACCAGAGGTACCACCGCCTGTCGTTATCTCTTTGCTTACTGCAAAACAATGCAGTAAGCTCATTTCCAAAACTGGGAAATTTGTTTTCCTGATGATCCGCCCTCAGGGCAAGAAAAAGACTGTGGCCATGACCTCCAGACAGGGCTCCTCTGCACGATAACAACAAATGAACAAGGTCGTGGAGGAGTACAGGGACGTATGCACCTCACCCGCGAGGGTGCCTTTGCACTGTCAAGTCAAGCACCCCATCGATCTGACCCTAGGTACATCGCTGCCTAATGGACCGATCTATCGATGCTCTGTTCTGGAGAACGATGAAATCAAGAGGTAGATTCAGGAGGTGCTGCAGAAAGGTCACATTCGGTTGAGTTCATCGCCCTGTCGGAGCCCGATCGTATTGGTGTAGAAGACAGATAGGACTTGGAGACTCTATATTGACTGTCGGGCATTGAACAAGATCATTGTCCAGAATAGGTACCCAATCGCACGGATTGATGACCTTCTGGACCAACTCAAAGGGGCGAAATATTTTAGCAAGATCGACTTGAAGTCCGGGTATCTCCAGGTACCAATCAAACCCTCCGATGTGTGGAAGATTGCCTTCAAAGCCAAGGAGGGCCTTTTCGAATGGCTGGTCATGCCTTTTGGGTTGACGAATGCTCCTGCAACCTTCATGAGGCTGATGGATGACATCTTGCGGCCATTCACCTACTCATTTGTAGTAGTGTATTTGGATGACATCCTGATATTCAACTAGACTTGGGAAGAGCACCTCCACCACATCTGACAGGTCCTCCAAACACTGCGACAACACAAGTTGTGTGCCAATTCGGAGAAGTGCACTTTTGGCATGACCGAGGTTCATTATCTGGGATACATTATTGATGAGCGGGGGGTGCATGTGGATCCAAGCAAGATCCAAGTCATTTGGGATTGCCCCAACCACTCTAACAGAGCTTCGCAACTTTCTGGGTCTTGCTAATTTCCACTGTAGGTTCGTGTTGGGATTCTCTCATATCACTTGGCCCTTGAGTTAAGTTACCAAGGGAGGAGAGAAAGCAAAATTCTTTTGGTCGAAATCTCAACAGAAGGCGTTCGTAGAATTAAAACATCGTCTCTGCTCTGCCATAGTGCTCACATTACCAGACTTGCAACAACCATTTGAGATCGAGACAGATGCCTCTGACTATGCTATTGGGGCAGTTATTACTCAACAGGGGCACCCAGTGGCATATCATAGCGAGACACTGTCCGACACAGTTCGCAAGTATCCCATTTATGACAAAGAAATGTATTCCATTGTGCAGGCTTGCCGGTAATGGAAGCATTACATTTTGGGGAAGGAAACGGTCATCCACACAGTCCACTGACCCCTGCAGTTCATACAGATACAAGGGAAGTTGCAGAACGATCGCCATCAGAAGTGGTCCACATATCTACAACAGTTTCATTTGAACATCAAGTACAAGAAGGGCAACACCAATAATGTTGTAGATTGCCTCAGCCGACCACCGATCATGGCGCTAACCACCGTTCTCAACTCTTGTGGGCACGAGACTTCTGATTGGCTGCGTCTCTACAAGAGCGATCCAGAATTTGGCCACACATACAAGACACTCTTCGAGGGCATGCAAGTTCCAAATTTTCACCTCCAGGATGCACTGCTATGTCACCTGGGACACCTTTGTGTTCCTTCAAGTGAGCGCGCCAAGATGATTTGGGAAGCGCACCACGTCGGGTCACTGGCCATTTCGGGGTCGAGAAAACAGTGGTAGAACTGCAGAAGTATTTCTATTGGCTGAACCTTCGAGAGGATGTCGGGAAGTACATCAGATCTTGCACTGCTTGCACTATTGCCAAACCGACCATCAAGAAGCAAGGCCTCTATACTCCTCTACCTACCCCAAGTCGACCTTGGGAATCCATCTCCATGGATTACATGTCGGGCCTTCCTTCTACCAAGCATGGAAATGACTGTGTTTTCGTGGTCATTAACAGATTGTCGAAGATGGCCATTATGGCGGCTTGCAAAAAGAATATCACAGCAGAAGCCACTGCTAAACTCTTCTTTGAACGAGTGTGGGTGCACTTTGGGATCCCACAGTCTATCATCTCTGATCGGGACAACAGGTTCCTCAACACATTTTGGTTCAGTCTTTGGTCAATGCTAGACACCAAGCTCACCAAGTCCACAGTTTTCCATCCCCAAATTGATGGCCAGACAGAGATCGTCAACAGGATGATCGTACACATTCTGCGCATGTACAATTCAAAGCATCCACGCACATGGGTGAGAGACTTCCTTATGTACAACACAGTTATAACCGGGCTCTCCATAGCTAAACCGGCCACAGTCCTTTTCAGGTGGGCTTGGGATTCCAGCCATTGTGTCCCATTGACGTAGCCATGTCATTTGCGGCTACTCAGGCTGATTCGGCTCATGTCCAGTCTGAAGCTGACAAGGCGAACAACTTCATTGAGCACATTCAACACATCCACCAACAGTTTCATGACATATTGGACAGAGCCAATGCTTTAAGTACTAGCAACGACATGATCAACATCGGGTGCCGCTCAACTTCCAGGTGGGCGACAAAGCGTGGCTACATTAGCATAATGAGCACCTTGTTGGACCCCACCGCAAGCTTCGCCCGCTCCGATATGGGCCGCACACCATGACTAAGGCTGTAGGGGCCAATGCCTTCGAGCTCAGTATTCCACCATTCCTTGGTTTACACCTAGTGTTCAATGTGGACCGCCTTCAGCCCTACTTCCCACCTCTACTAGACACCTCCGACATTGTAGAACAACTCACACCAACAAGGTTAAACCCAGACTGCATGGAACAGGCCACCACAGATCGTATCATGGACATGCAAATCAAGAACACTCGCCAACAAAAGGTCCAACTATATCGGGTTGTCAAAGCTCGCCAACTTTTGCACCAAGGCAAATGGTTTACCAGGGACCAAGTTCAGCAGAAGTTTCCTCATCTCATGGAGGAAATCAACGCAATGGGGATCATTGCTTCTTAAGGGGGGAGGAATGATCTAGGTGGATATTAGTGGCCAGCCGCCTATTCCACTTGGGGCCCCACCATAGTTTCTTTCAGTTTTTCAGTTTCCTTAATTGTAGCACAGTTTACTGTTTTTAGCAGTTTTTCGGGTCCTGAACTTCCGAAGCCGTTTTGAGGCCCTAAACGATGTTTTTTGGAAAAACCGGGAGCAACATGGAAGTTCCTTAGATGTTGCTCACATCAAAAGTTGTAGTCCTTGGATTGATCTTTCTAACGAGGTATTGTGCGCATCAAACGAAGATCGTATGCCAAAGTTACGTCTCCAGGAAGATTGATGTACCAATTTACCCAAACGGGGCCCCTAGTTTTGGCGCTTCATCTCCTAGGGTTATGTTTTTGGATGTTTAGGGTTTTTCATTGTTTCTCAATAATAAATAGGCCCTCGAGCCTCATTGGAACACAGTTTAGAGGCTTGTAGCTGCCACATCCCTTCTCGGAGTAAGCTACCAATGCCGTAGCTAGTTTATTTCCATTCTGTCTGTAAGCATATTTCAGTTATTTGTTATTAATGAAATGATATTTTATTTCTTCTGCATCTCTACTTTTATGTGTATTTCTGTATTTCAATGACAACCATACACCAGCAAAGAAATACTAACTCTCAGGGAAGTAAGAAAGCCACAAAGACTGGATTCAAAAACGACATTGGAAATCTGATTTGCAATAAAACACAGTACTTCCGTTGCGATCTGAAATTTAAATTAAATGACCAACTGCTCTCACATGACAGTGGATGAACAATTGGCTGATCTCTCTCTTGATTGGTTCCTCAAAGAGATGGATGCAGATTTGTCCAGCACCCAAATGACAACAATCTCTCAGACAGACATCCATACCTAGCAAATTGGTGTCTTTTCCATTTACCTGGCCATGCAACTCCTTTCCAGCACCATGATGGCCCCCTCTTTTTTATTGATTCAGCAGACTTAGATGGTGACAAAATACTAATCAACCACCCAGCTGGTCCCTTTTTAATTTTCTGTCTCACTCATTAAAGGAAACTGAAGGCCAGAAATTTTTCCTCATTAAATTGGTGGCCACCTTAGCCTTATCCTCTTCTCCAGTGTGTATCAACAGTGGGAGCCATCTTCAACCACCTAGCAGCCATCCTTCTTGAAATTGGTGTCTTCTTTTTGACTTTGGTAGAAGCAAACAAAACGTGCTTTGTGTGGAGACTGTTCAGGTGGGGAAAATTAACCACAACCAAAGAAAGTCAGACATAATCGCAAACAGTTTTTTTTTGGTTGTGTATTATAGCCAGTAAGACAGGGATGCACCTGCATTAGATTCCGTTGCTAAACGAAAATGCAAGCATTCTGCTTAGAGAATTGAGATGAAACCATTATTCAGTAATTCAAGTTGCATCACCCACACACTTCTAATGAACCAAATATTCTTTCTATCCAGTGCTCTTCATCCTTTGCAAAATATTTCTTCAAGGATCTCTTCCACTTTGTCTTGCTCCCTTTTTTGGAATATGTGCTTTCCAAGCTGCAACTTGAGATTCTTCTTCTTCATTGTTGGTACCTTCATGGTACCGATACAAATCAACTAGATTGAAAGTTGGTGAGATGTCCAAACCTTCTGGTAACTCAAGCTTGTATGCATTAAATGAAAACTTCCCCAAAACTCTCCAGGGCCCTATATTATTAAGTTTAGCTTGTTATGCATTCCTTCTGGGAACCTCTTCATCCATATATAAACTAATACCATGTTTCCTTCAGTTGATTTCTTCTCTCTTCTCTTCAAATCTGCATCTTGATATTTCAAGCTGCTTTGCTGTAGCTGCATTTTAACTTGCTCATGCACTTCTTTCATAGGTTCTGTAAATGTTTTAGCATTTGTGCTTCTCATACATCTTCTGGGCAAGCTCATCAAGTTTATCACTCCTTTCAGCAACTTCCATGTACAATCTGAAATGGTGCCTTCCCTGTGGATGTATCCTCTGAGTCATTGTATGCAAATTCAACTTGTTTGAAGATTGTATCCCATTGTCCCAACCTCACTCCAACTAAGCATCTCAACAACTTTCAAACTTCAGTTGACTGCATCTATTTGCCTATCAGTTTGAGGATGATAGGCTGCAATGAATTGCAATTTAGTTCCCGACTTCTTCCATGGGGTCCTCTTAAAATACCCAATAAACTTGCAATCCCCATTTGAAGTGATGGTCTCTGGCAAACCATGTAATCAAACTATTTCATTGAAAAACAAAATAGCGATGTTTGTGGCATTGTTGGTCTTCTTACATGGGATGAAGTGGGCCATTTTGAAGATTTATCAACAATGACAAAGATAGAGTCATTAACTCGCTGCAATCTGGGCAATCCAAGAAAAAAATCCATGTTCAGATCCTCTCATGGTCCATCTAGTATAGATAATGGTATATACATGATCTGGATTGGATTATTATATAATTTGTCATCCATTTTGATGTTTTCAAAGTTGAAAAATTGAAGGAATCAACTTACAGGAGCAGTTTTATTGGTGCGAGAGTTTGGAGAATTGGGGTTGAACCTTTTGGGCTAGTTTGAGGCCTTAAAAGATGTTTTATGGGGGTAAAATTTTCTCGCTTAAGCACAAGATCTTGTGATGATATTCTACACTCGAAGACCTTTCCAATTGTACAAGAATTGTGTTAATCAGAGTTTGGATGCAAAAGTTATGCTTTCCAAAAGTTGACCTATTGTGATTAACCACCATAATCCGAGAGGGTGCCACATTAACCCCCATTACTCATGGAAAACAGGCTAGCGATGTGGTGACTATGAAGAAAACTTTAGAAATGTTGAATTGTAACTCATGTTGAGGGTTGAATGGGTCAAATCTAATCCCTAGTTGGCTATTGGGCAATGTTATATCAAGCCATTAGGAGGAAAAGGGGTTCCACACTATCTGCTTGCATTTTATTCCATATTAGAGTAGAGTAATGGGTGTGGATAGAGAGAGAACAAAACGTAGGGGGTTTGTGTTTTGTAGCATTCCACGAGCCATAGGTCTTAGGTAACTCCATAAAGAGTGCCTTCCCTTTTGTAGTTGCATCATTTCCATTCCAAATAAAAGAGAGTAGAGCAACATCACCGTCTAGTTGGGTTTTCTTCCATAAGGGTTTCCTAGAGCATATCTTGGTGTTCATTATGATTGGTGTGTGTTTTATTTCACTTTTCTCTATTTTCCACTTTTTATCTATTGCATGCTTAAACAACTAAACCAGTAATAACAAATCTAGAATCTAAAGGAATTAACCCTTCATATTATAGATTTTGGTTTACTTTAATAAATCTATTGTGACGAACTGTCCTATGGAATGTCCAGGACAATGTACAAATCAATCATTCTGGTGTTTTGGCTCCTTCCCTTAGCATGCTAACAAATTCAACAACCTTGCATCCATTTATTCTATTAAAGCTCTTGTTTTGTTCACATTAAAGGGACATCCAGAGACACTTGTAAAGCCCTTGTTACCGCACAAACTTGCAGGGGTCCTACAGGGAACCTAAAATGACAACTACTAGGGCACAACAACAAATGGGACAGAGGCCCACTGTCACCACAACCTATGCCCCCTTCTCTTCTTGGATTTTCAGTGATGGGAGGAGTACTAGTAACCCTCACTTTTGATTGATGTGTCTATAGTATATACTGGGATTTGAAGTGAGACAAGAATGGCTCATTCAATGGAAAGGCTCAATTGAGGTGCGAGCTTTGGGAGAAGCTAGAATGGCTTTCCACGAAAAACCCCTCGAGGGGAATACTATACGAGACCCAGGGTTGAGAGACATGTTGATACAAAGGCTCATCGAAGGTCAATATAGATAAGAGAAAAGGCTTTGAAGGATAATCCAGAACTTGCAAACCTTCAAGAAATCCCCAAGTCAAAACAACTTCATGGGTTCCCACTTCGTGTGATAGCTAGGGCATCAATTTATTTGAAATTACACTGTCAGAATTTGTTCAAAATTGGAGGATGCCTAGAGGAGACACAAATGAAGAATTTTGTTTGGACGAAATCCCAAATTCCACCTCCTTAAAATTTTGTACCAAGCCCTAGAAAATCTCCTTATGCTTAGAGGAACAGAGAAAAAGAAAGAAAAGAGGTGAAAGAATGATTTTTTGTTGAGTTAATGTGATCACCAAGGAATCAAGGATCTAGGACCAATGCCTAGCCATTGGGAATATTGGAGTCAAAATGATCAATATTTAGGAACTTTGCTCTTCAAGGAGGCCTAAAGAAGCAACTTCACTATCTAGGGATGCAATTACACGACAAATTTAGACTTTTACACTTCGATGGCAATTATTATGGAGTTTCAAAGATGCAAATTATCCTCTACGAACATTCATTGATCCTTTGTCTAATGACTAACACATGCAAAAATCTCCAATAGCTTCAATGATTCCACTAATTCACATTAATTAAGGCACATTATTTCACCATAAGAAAATAATTCCATGCGTTAGACATTTATGAAAACTAAAATATAGCATTATATTGCACTTACAAAACAAAGAAGAATATATCCATCCAAAATCTTGCCAACAACAAGCTCCAAGAGAGATAGCAAAATCTTTCCACACATCAAAATGCATTTATTCATCCAAAATCATTCCACAATTGCAAGTCCGAATTCTTTAAAGAGAGATATTCCAAATCCAAGTGATGATGTTTTACAAATGAGGCTTCACTTGTATTTATATGAGCCTCCAATAATTCGAATGGGTCTAATTAGCCCAATGAGCCCCTTAAAATGACTCTAATGTGCAAAATAACAATCTAATTGGTGAAAAGCCCACCAAATAGCTCAAAAGTTCTCAACAAGCCTTCTTAATGAGGTCGAAATGATAGAAAAATGGTGCAAATGGGTCGTTGGAAGGCCTAGACAAGTCTTCCATGTGCCAAATTGAAGAGAAGGGCTCTCATAATGATGGCCAAGGGGTTGGCCCATTGGTTACCAAGCAAAACATCTATGGTGCTCCCAAGTGGCTGTGGGGCATAGGGAATGGTCTCGTGGGTATCCAATTGGATCAACATGTCAATACTCTATCCATAAGGGCAAGAATGATGATACAAACCCTCCGATGTCTCTTGAAGTGAGATAAAACCCCATCTGGGCCCTAGATCAAATGCCAAGTGTTTGGTGCAACTTGCAAGTATGTGTCCGACTGAGCAATGTGGTCCAAGTGCATCATCATCTCTGCATGAGTGGGGCATGAGCAAGCAAAATGTGGTGCTATAGAGTTCCATGGTGTGGAAATCTATGCTCTGCTGTGGTGGAGGACCATGGCTATCAACACTAAAGCCACAGGTGCCATAATGACCCTCTGGAGGGCTTGGATTCCGTATAGGGAGACCAAACCCCCGGTGAAGACCCACCTGTAATCCTGTATAAGATCCAATGTGTCTCCTCACCTTCCAGTACAACAATTCATTACTATGATCGAGTAAATAAGCTTACAAATCAGGGGCCCAAGTGGACACTTCATAGTGGCATGCCCTTCCATAATGGGATTTAGAATGTACAGGTGTCTCCAGGTTCAAGAGGGAGGTTAATAAAGGACCCTATTAGGTGGTTTCAAATTCTAAGGGAGTGACAGGTCCATGGTACATCCGTTTAATGGAAGGTGTCATGTGATATAATGATGGAATGGAGTGGGACAACAGGGGAAAGCTCTAAGCCACATGGCATGGTACAAGGGTAGCTATAATGAGGTGTTAAAATTGGCAACTAGGGCCAAGTTCCACCTTGGGACAACTCATTTGATGGAGATGATGATTGCTTTAATACCTCTTTTCGAGAGGACCAAAATTGATATAAATATCATCCAATTTGGACAAACAGAAGTGTATTTTTGAATTTATGCCCACACATGTACAAATTGTTTAGGTGGGCCACATCATCATGTAGGCTCATGAAGCCCAATGGACATGACTCCTCACCCTCAACGAATTGTATAAATACAAGTGACCTCTCACCTTATTTGACATCTTCATCACTCACACATTCTCTCTCCTTCCCTCATTGGTTTGTACAACTATTGGGCTTCTCTTTTCTCTCACACGTGTGGATCAAGAAGGATGAATTTCAGAAGCTAAATTACAGGGCCGAAATTACAGAGTTGATTGCAGTTTGACTAGTATTGACTTTGACCTCCCAAGGAGAGTTTGACTTTGATTTTTTGGGAGATTATCTATTTGGGCAGGCCACATCTTTTGGCATAGAAACTGAGGTATTCTAAGCACTTTGACCACAGACCAAAATTGGAGGTTGACCACAGATTTTAGGACAACAATTTGACTAGGTTTGACTGTTGACTTTGTCACTATTTTGGGCTGACTTTGACCCTCTGATTAGGTCGAGTTTGACTAAGGAAGACCAATTTGTTTAGAGGACATCCTATTGTTGCTTTGACCAACGCTGACTTTTTGGTTAGGGCTGTTGACTGTTGCATAAAATTGCAGATTTTGATAGGGCTATTTTGACTTGAATTTGGCAAGTCAATTTTGGTTATTGTACTCTCTCTCTCTGCTGAACATTTTGATATAATAATAAGAAGAATTGATCAAAGGGTTTTCCCCACATTGGGGTTTTTCCTTGGCATCTGCCAAATCTGGTGTCCTCTTGTCTTGGCTTGTCTTCTGCATTTTGTTTCATGTTCTATCTACTTTTATTGTCAATGTGATTAATGGTTAATGTGATTGCTACTGGAAATCTAAATTGGAAATTGTCACTGCGCTGCTAAAGGAACATTGAAGTAATTGTGCTAAGCATAGAACATACCATTGTTAACTAAAATTAACATGGAATCACAGCCCAAACAAGAGAGAGAAAAGCAATCATTAAGAAAGAGCTGTTGGACAAGAATATTGGTCTAGCTTCAATGGCGGCTACATCATACTTCAAATACAAGGATAAGCTCAAGGACAAATTCGACTATCATGCATGGAGGATGAATTTTGAAGAAAATGATGCTATGGACTATGTGCAGGGAAAAGTGGTGGAGCCTCCTTCAAATGCACCTGCTACTGCAAAGACAAAGTATAAGAAAGGTGAGGTCAAAGCTAAAAGAATTATCATTGATTCCATTCAAAAGCATTTGGTTGCCTATATTTCTGATTTGGGAACATCTAAGGAGATGTATGATAAGTTGATTGGGACGTTTAAAGTAAACAATGCAAATCAAATCCTCTTTCTAAAGAGCAAGTTGAAGGACATCAAGATGGATAGAGGGGAGTCTATGCAATCCTACTTCATGAGGATTACAAAAATCAAGGATGACCTTCTATCTATTGGAGAAGTTGTTGCTGATAGGGAGCTCACTCTCATCGCTCTTGGGGGTCTTACAAGAGCATGGGATGTGTTTAACACCACGATTCTTAACAATGATAGGATTCCTAGTTTCAATGAATTATTAACTAGATGATCTCAAGAAGAGACGAGGATGATAGAGAAAAACAAGCCTTCAAATGGAAATGAACCTACTGCTTTCTCCGCTCATGCAAAGAGGAAGAACAATGGTGGTCCAAAGAGACAAGGTCAAGGATTCAAAGAATGAAGAAAAGGGAGGTGCTACAATTGCAACAGGTTTGGCCACTATGCTAGAGAGTGTCCTCACAAGAAGGATACTCCACGGGATGACGACAACAACAACACAGGAAAGAAGAATGCTCCCGCTGCTCGATATGGTAATGGTCAACCACTCAAAAGGACGATAAACTCCAGATATGAGGAAACTAATGTTGTAGAAAAACAAAAAGAATTTTATGTTATTTCCGCCCTCGCTACTGCTTCTCCTCCGGACACTTTGGATCATTGGTTGATTGATAGTGGTGCCTCAAGGCATTTCACTAGGTACAAGGAGGCCCTCTCAAATTTGATTGAAAAGAAGACGAATTTGGAGATCATACTTGGAGACAATGCCACCCACCCCGTGAAAGGGATTGGGACTGTCCCTCTTTCACTTAAATCAAGGTCAAACCCTTCATCTACAAGAAGTATTGTATGTACCCGATTTGAAGGAGAACCTGTTGTCTATTTATGCGATGGAAGATAAAGGCTTCAAGGTAGCATTCATTGATGGAAAGGTACGTATTTTGCAAAGAAACTCAAAAGATGCATTTACACTTGGATTTAGGGTTGAAAGATGCAAAGAAACTTGAAAGATGCATTTACACTTGGAGTTAGCTCAAGAAATTCGAGTTGAGGGTCTAAGATGAGGCATGTAGAGTGATCCTAATATTTTGGGGGTCCAGTTGCAGTTAATGCACTAGTGGGGTGCAGGTGTAATCAGTTAACTCAATTAATTGAGTTAAAATTAGTTTAACTAGTTCTGAGTGATGAATTAGTAAGAGGTCCAGTGAATTAAATTAGATTTAATTCACAAGTAGTGATCAATCAGATAACTGATGATTCGCTATTAATAGTTGCATGCATATTAGTTCTGAGGAAGACCTAGTTGAGACAGAGGTTAAAGGGAACATAACTATTAGTTGTATTTTTAGAGAATTTCCCGAGTGCAATTATAAAGCCATGAGGAAGCCATGATGGATTGCGCAATCAAGGAAGGTTGATTTTCCTATTTAATAGGGGCCTAATTCTTTAGGAATTGCGTGAGCAAGGTAGGCTAAAGGAAGGCTGAGAATTGGCTATGTATTTGTCCAATTTTGCCTAGATCAACGGGAGACAATTGGCAGAGTGCTGGCAAATCTCATGAGAGATTAAGCATTGTATTGTTTCATGATTCCTTGACTTTATACAATATATGATAGCGGGGTTTTGAGCAGTTGCTTTCGCCAAGAACATCTTGTGTTGTGCGATTGATTTACTTCTCTCTTACTTGCATGTGATTGAGCGATCGTGTTTTGTATTCCACAAATATTGTAGAAGGATTCAATATCTTGTTTTAGTACATCACAAGATCGGATTGAATCCATTGGTATAGAATTTCTATAAATTTCTATTGGACTGTTTAAGGGTTTCTGCAGCAGCGTTGACCTTGGGTCATCTCTCAAGTTTTGACTTCGATTTTTGGGACAAAATCTGAGTTTGGGAGGCCGAGTTTGGTGGCACAAAAACCAAGAAAATCTGGGCTGTTTGACTGTAGCATTGATTGTAGCTTTGATCGCAGATTTGACCAGTGCCTTGACCAGGCTTGACCGAGAAATTTAGGACTGTTTTGGGCTGACTTTGACTGTTCTTTGAGGCTGAGTTTGACTGGGTTCGACCAAGCTCCATTGGGAGGAATATTGCTGGTTTGACCAGCATTGGTTTTGCTGGCTAGGGCATCTTGTTGGTTGCTGTAAATTGTACTTTCTCTCTCTACTGAATTTGAAGAATAATAAGAAGATTTGATCAAAGGGTTTTCTCCACATTGGCGTTTTTCCTTGGTATCTGCCAAATTATTGTGTCCTCTTGTCTTGGCTTGTCTTCTGGTTATTTATTTATGTTCTATCAGCATTAACTGTCAATGTTGATGTGATTGCTAAACATGGAATTGAATTGGGCTAATAAGAAGGATTAAAGTAAATCGCTCTAAGCATAGAGCATACCATTGTTAGTAAAAATTAACAAAGGTCTCTATCAAGTTGGAGGAAATTCTTTAGGAGCTTTGTATTATGAGACTTCTCTTCAATCTGAATTATGGCACCAGAGATTTTCCCATCTTCATTACAAAGCCTTACCCGAGTAAGGAAGATGGTATGCCTGAGTTCAACATAAATCATGAAGGTGTTTGTCAGGGTTATGCGGCTGGAAAATTTACAAGGGGACCATTCCCTTCAAGTGAAAGTCAAACTACCGACATTCTTCAATTGGTCCATTCTGATCTATTTGGCATGTTGCCTGTAACATCATTTGGGGGATGCTTATACTATGCAATTTTTGTGGATGACTTCTCTCACAAAATGTGGATCTATATCTTGAAGAAGAAGGACGAAGTGTTCAAATGGTTTCGTTCTTTCAAAGCCTTGGTAGAAATTCAAACAGGGAAGAAGATCAAAATATTGAGGACCGATAATAGAACCGAATATGAATCAATTGATTCAATGACTTTTGTAGAGAGGTTGGCATTAAGAGGGAGACCACCACTCCATATACTCCTGAGCAAAATGGAGCTGCTGAAAGGAAGAATCGAACAATCATAGAAGGCACCTGTGCCATGCTCCATGACCAAGGCCTACCGAAGTTCTTATGGGGTGAAGCTGCCAACACTGCCATATATGTTCAAAATAGAAGCCCACATCAAGCATTGGATTTCAAGACACCTGAAGAAGTTTTCACTGGTAAGAAACTTGATGTTTCTCATTTTAGAGTTGTCCCGTGTATTTTCATGTGCTTAAAGAGAAAAGAAACAAGTTAGAAGCATCTGGGAAGAAAGGAACATTTGTGGGCTATAGCGAAAATTCGAAGGCATATAGAATTTATGTGCCTGGTCAAAGAGAACTGGAAATAAGCCATGATGTCACTTTCGATGAAGATTCTGCCCTTGGAAAAGCCAGAGATCTCCCTATCCCAAGGAAGGACAATGATGATGTTGCAGGAAAGTAGGATGAACCTCCGACAGATGAACCAATGCCCGATGTTGAAGGCTCGATGGATCCCATTGATCCACCTCCTGGTGATGCCTCTACCTCAAAGAAAAGACCTTTTTGGCTCAAACATATCTCGAAGATGTTGAAAGACATATTGCTCCAGGAGGAACATTTCGTGAAAGTAAGAAGCCAAACAAGTATCAATGGTACTTAGCTGCTATAAGTACTATTGTTCAATCTGAGCCATGTACGAACGAAGAAGCCGTAAAACACCAAATATGGAAGGATGCGATGAATGAGGAATGTGAAAATTTCTGAGCATAGAAATCCTACTGTTGAATATTGATTTTCTTCTCCCACTTGTTTTATTATACACAAGTTATTTAACTGAAATATTTAGAAAAACTTCAAAGTAAACACAACTAGCAGCCTACATAAATACAAATCATTTACTGAACATCACACACATATGACAAAGGACACAGTTTTTTAGGATAAATGTCCCTAGAAAAACCCAATGCGGGAAAACCAGTGCAGCGGATCTAAGGGTTTATTATTATTAAGCAATAGTATTTTGAGTACATCTAGGGTGCCATAAACCGACTCACCCAACAGAGAAAACCTCTGCTACAAAGAAAAAATGTGAGATATAACTCACTCTCGCAAGTCTCGGCTGATCTGGGTGAGCAACTGGCAAAATGCCAGCTAGCTCTGTGTAGTCTCTATTCTGCCACTACGTAAGGCTGTGTGGCCCTGGCTGAGGGACTGCATCACCCTAGCTCTGCACTGATCAACTTCTCTCGGATTGGGTTTCAGCCTTGTCGACTTAGAAACCCCAACTTCTAGTGAATTTCAGACTTTTCCTTGGAGGCTTTGCGCTGCCCCTGCATGAGCCCTGCGTGGACCTATGTCACCCTCTCTAGGGACTGCGTCACACCCTTTGATGGCTGTGCTGCCTCCACTGCGTCTCTGCTGCCCTTGCTTTGTGTTGTACTCTTGGCCCCCTTGACCAATCACTGCATCTGCCCCTCACTGCTTCTCTTTATCACTCAGATCTAATCTTTGTCCGAGCACTGCTCCGTCAAAAGAATTCGATCTCTTAGACTCACTGTGTGTATCCTCCAACTGACCCTAAGCCCTTCCTTTATACTTTTCTTGTTGACAAATCAATGACTGTGATCTAATCTCTAATCAACGGCTAAGATTAAAAGAAGCTTGATCAACATCACTTAGAATGTTCTCATCACATGTGTAACTTAATTCACTTTAATTTTTTAATTTCCCTAAGTTAGACTTAGGGTCCTCATTAAAAAAATTAATTATTTGAATAACTTTTACACCAAATGGAATTTCTCCAAACGCTTTCTGGGTCTTGGAGATCTCATGTGTTCCAGCACCTCCACAAAGTTTCGGAGCTAGAGCACATCCAATGCTACCCCAAAATCTCAACACTCCCTCTTAGCAAGGAGTGTGCTCTAGCAATACTTCCACACTGAAGCATTACCCTGATCTCTGCCATCGGTCTCTGTGCTGATGCTTGGCCTGCTGCCCTCCATCCACTGCGTTGCTGCTCTTTGTATTGCTACCCATGTCATTGTCACTAACACTGCCACATCTGTACTGCAGCTCCCTCTCAAATTGCTGCAACATGCTGCCAACTGCTGCACTGCAACTCAGTTGCTGATAAGTAAGCAACTGAAGGACCTCCACCCAATCAATGACAGACAAGTCAGTCGAGTTGCATCTCATCACCGAAGCACCCTCTGCTGCTGCGCTGCACTGTCTCTCTAGAGCCGCTGCATTACTAGTGCTCTGCACTGCGTAAGCACTACCCCTTTGCGTTGCTGATGTCCCATCAGCCTCTGCGCTGCTGCTTCCACGCTGCTGCTGTTTCTGCACTGCGCTGCTCTACTCTCTAGCATCCCAGCACTGGCTTTGCTTCTCCATTATCTTCTGCATCCACTGCTCCAATCATCCTACTACTGTCTTACGGCTCCTGTAGCTCGTATGTGATCGAAGAGTTTGGGCACCTCAAGGATCTTGCCTCCCCATCTGTAGCTGCTCTATAGATCAATATCGCCCCACCTCTTCTCTCGAGGCGCATGAGCACTCATTGCCACATCATCCTCACTACCACTATCCCCTCTAGCTGCTGCTGCCTTTGAATCAGAAGATTTCTTGTCCTTCCTCTTAGGACAAGTGCCACATCTGAAGAACCGAACCTTGGATAGGTCCTTCTTCTTATTCCCTTGTTGCCGCTGTCCCTGTGATGCTAGGGCCACATCCTCCTCCTCCTCCTTCTTGACACCTTTGCTATTGAATTCCTTCTTGGTCATCCTCCGGATCTCCTCCTGTCGAAGGATAACCCACATGTCACCCCATTTTGGGAGTTGTGCTCTGCCCAAGATGCTTTTGACAAAGGTCTCCCACTCATCAGTGACTACATTCAGGGCGGTCCTCACCAAGAGCCCTTCATCTGGAGTTGCCCCCATGGTAATCAACTGATCTCGGATCGTCTGTAATTTGAAGAGGAAGGGATCGTTGTCCTCTCCCTTGTGCATTTGGAACATCTGCATCTGGTTCTCTAGAAGCATCTTCTGTTGGACGGAGCTGCCTTGATACGACATGGTCAAAGCTGTCCACATCTCATGTGCTGTCCTCTTCTCGACAATGTGTGGGACCATGTGATCATTCACCCCATCCATGATCAAGCGCTTTGCCCACGCCTGATTTTCGTTGAACTTCTTCAGAGCGTTCGCATCGGTCGGCACAACTAGGACATTTTCCACATGGTCTCTGATACCGTACTCCTCCAGGACTGTCAGGATTCTGGCCTTCCAGATTGCAAAGTTGGACACATCGTCCAACCTATCCTGATCTCTCAGTCCGTATGGGGCCATCTCTGCAACTGTCGAAACATGTACTCTTCTCCCTTCTACTGTTGCTGCACTCAACAGAAGACCAGATTTGGGTTTCTTGGTGCAAGAAACCCTCTAGAGATAATGCTCCCTCTGACAACTGATTTCCCTCCCAGAAATCCTCCGCCAATTCTACTGAATCAACACTCTACGACCACCCTCCTAATTGAATCTCAAACTTCTTGGCAAAATTTGCTGAGGAATTGTTTCTCCTCACTTTGTCACCTTTGCTAGGAATTGTTCTGCATCGACAAAACTGATGCCTTACCAACAACTTCTGAAGATTGGAAACTGCACTGTTGGCCCCGACAATCAGCACAACATCACTCCCTCTTGGACTGCGTTACCCTCCTGGTGCTGCGTCAGCCTCTGCATGAGCAGACTGGCTCTGCATCACCTCTCTAGAGATGCGTCAGCCTCTGCGTGAGCAAATTGACTCTCCGTCACCCTTGCAGGGTCTATGCTGTCCCTCTGGTGCTGCGTTGCATTCTTCCAGATTTGTGTTGCTTTAGCTTCCCTTCCTGCAACAAATATGTTCAACCCCTTTGCTGATGATTCAACTTGATCTGCAATGCTTTGATGCCATGTGAAAATTTCTGAGCACATAAATCCTACTGCTAAATATTGATTTACTTCTCCTACTTGTTTTATTATACACAAGTTATTTAACTGAAATATTCAGAAAAACTTCGAAGTAAACACAACTAGCAGCCTACACAAATACAAATCACCTACTAAACATCATGCACATACGACAAAGGACACAGATTTTTCGGACAAATGTCCCCCGAAAAACCCAATGCGGGAAAACCGGTGCAACAGATCTGAGGGTTTATTATTATTAAGTAGGAGTATTATGAGTACATCTAGGGTGCCATAAACCGGCTCACCCAACAGAGAAAACCTCGGCTATAGAGAAAAAATGTGAGATATAACTCACTCTCGCAAGTCCCGGCTGATCCAGATGAGCAACTAGTGAAACCCCAACTAGCTCTGCGTAGTCTCTACGCTGCCACTGCGTAAGGCTGCGTGGCCCTGGCTGAGGGACTACGTCACCCTAGCTCTGCGCTGATCAGCTTCTCCCTGCCAGCTTAGAAACCCCCGAGTCTAGTGAATTTCAGACTTTTCCTTGGAGGCTCTGTGCTGCCTCTGCATGAGCCTTGCGTGGGCCTGCATCACTCTCTCTAGGGACTGTGTCACACCCTCTGATGGTTGCGCTGCCTCCACAACGTCTTTGCTGCCCTTGCTTTGCGTTGTACTCTCGGCCGTCCTGGCCAATCATTGCATCTGCCCCTCACTGCTTCTCTGAATCACTCAGATTTGATTTTCGTCCGAGCATTGCTCCGTCAGAAGAATTTGTTCTCTTAGACTCACTGTGTGTATCCTCCAACTGACCCCAAGCCCTTCCTTTATTCTTTTCTCGTTGACAAATCAACGACCGTGATCTAATCTCTAATCAACGACAAAGATTAACAGAAGCTTGATCCACGTCACTTAGAATGTTCTCATCACATGTGTAAATTAATTCACTTTAATTTTTTAATTTCCCTAAGTTAGACTTAGGGCCCTCATTAAAAATTTTAATTATTTGAATAACTTTTACACTAGATGGAATTTCTCCAAACACTTTCTGGGTCTTGGAGATCTCATGTGTTCCAACCCCTCCACAAAGTTTCAGAGCTAGAGCACATCCGATGCTACCCCAAAATCTGAACA
Organism: Pinus albicaulis; assembly: GCA_034641835.2. Lineage (NCBI taxonomy): Eukaryota > Viridiplantae > Streptophyta > Pinopsida > Pinales > Pinaceae > Pinus > Pinus albicaulis. The sequence goes on along the minus strand of CM076573.1, from coordinate 386,154,174 downwards.
AGGAATACCAATCAATCATGAAGAATGATGTCTGGGATGTGGTTCCTAGACCCAAGAACAAGTCTGTGATCACTTCTAAATGGATTTACAAAATCAAACATGGAGCTAATGGGAGTGCTGAAAAATACAAGGCCAGGTTCATTGCTCAAGGCTTCTCTCAAAAGGAAGGAGTGGACTATGACTAGATATTTGCATCGGTTGCTCGATACACCACTATCCGATCTATTATTGCTCTCGCTACCTCTCAAGGATGGAGCCTACACAAAATGGACATTTATACTGCTTTCTTGCATGGCTCGCTTAAGGGGGAAGTCTATGTAGAACAACCTGAGGGGTTCAAAGTACAAGATTGAAGGTTATTAGAGAATCCGAAAGGCAAAGATATTCTCTTGTTCTTGATTAGTTCATATCATATTCTTCTTGTCTTCTTTCTTCTTAGTTCATCAAGCAAATATCAAAGCAAAAGCACATAGATCAAGGACACCAGATATAGTCCAGTAGCCAGGGCAAAACCCACTCTAGGGGAAGACCCAGTTAGTAATTCTTTCTTCAATAGTAATCTTGAGAATCTAGACCTTGACTTGGACTTCCTCCACACCAAGTCAGCCTTCCTTTTGATCCTACCTCAATCTGGCAACAACAGCAACGACAACAACACTATGCAGCAGTTGCTTCGATCTTGGAACTTCGACCTTGCTTTCAGAACTTCGGTCTTGGAGGAAAGACTTCAATCTTGCTTCTAGGAATTCGATCTTGACCCAATACAACTTCTCAAGGCACCAACACTCAACAAAATCGACTTCAACCTTTTCTTTACTTGAGAACAGTAACTGGCAGCAACAAAATAATGAGAGACTTCGATCTTCCAAACTAGGGCACGTGAGAGAGAAAGAGTTGTTGAGAAATCTAGGGCATTAGCATTAAGAGATTTCTCTTCGTTAGTGACTATTTGTGAATGCTTTTTCTTCTTTAGATTAGGATCTTCTTCTTCTTAGTTTATTAGTATTCTTCTTCATCAAACAGTAACCAATGCATAAACATAAATAGACAAGAGACACAACATGTAGGCTATGAGCCAAGGCCAAAACCTCTAACTCTTTGAGAGGAAAACCTGCACAAATTCTTCTTATAGAGATTCCAATTGAAGAATACAAAGACCATGACCCTTGACCTATTTAGCCACTCCAAGACGAAGACACCAGTCCTCATGACAATCAACCTTATTCTTGACTCCTCTTCCACTTCGTTATTATTGAGATCTTTTCGAGACTTCCTTTATAGGTAGGCCTCCTCACTGCCATATTGCAGAGATTGTACTTTTGTGAGAGCACCGAGATTGTACAACTGTGATTGCACTGAGATCACTATGACACACCGAGATTATGCACTGTATCGAGATCTGTGTGCCCTTATCCTTGACTGTGATAGCACTGAGTAGACATAGCACCCTTTCATGTAACTGTACCATCCTACTGCCACCGAGATCATGACTGCATTATCAAATGAAGAGATCCAAACTGTGGTTGGCCCGATACTGTGTCCTTTACAGCGAGAGGTATCCAAACTTATTATAGTGAGAGGTATCCGAACTGTCTCACTGTTAACCCATTCGAATACTACAGAGATGTTTGAGCTCTGTGGACTGTACTTTGACACTGGAACTTTAGAGAAATCCGACTTTCGGACTATGGAAATGTGAGGTGCCTTGCCTCCTATATATAGTAATTCGTCCATACATTAAAGCTGACCCGAGCATCCGAATGGGTGTGTTTCCTTATGTGAGCCGACATGAATTTTATATGTATCTTTGAGGCCAACCATGAAGATGAGGAATGTGCTTGTCTTTTGGAGGGCTTCTAGACAACTTATATACTTAGATACATTTGACACACGCTCAAGAAGAGCTCTTCATACATGACATTAATTCTTTGACTTAAATGATAAATCCTAATGCTCTCAAATGAGAGCTAACTAAAAATAAAATCACTTGCTCATGAAACCCATGAAGCAAGGCTTAATAATAACTTTATCACATCATTTATCAAAGTCACAATTACATGTCATTATGAAGATCAAACCTTGTTACACTTTTCAACAAGAGTAGCACCAAAATTTCGATTTTCTTCCAATCCTTTAGCTTGTCTAAAATCACACTTCTTTTGACTCCTTCTTTGACTTCGCACATTTTCACTGATGCAACAATAGATATCGAATTTCTGTGTGAGTTGGTGAGTTCCAAATGAGTTAGATCTCCCTGTATTTATAGGTTTCTGATGAGTTCGAATTTCTGGGCTTGAGGCCGACTTGATCACTTGAAGGCCGACTTAGTGTGGAGGCTCCATAAATCATATTTGACTCAATACTTGACTTAATTACATGATTCAAAAACCCACTATGGGTCAATTTAAATTTGTAATGACTCTATAAACTCAGAATAAATCCTAGAAGTCCACAATGGAGACTTTGACTTAAAATAATATGACCCAAGCATGAAACCCATGCTTTAATAAGTCATTTAATAATAATATAAAATTATTTTCTTTACTCTTTTGACAAGTACAATAAATATTGATTCAAATACAATTTATGAAGACTGAACCTAGTTACAATCTTCAACACTCTCTCTTAACTAGGGAGGTATTCATAATACACAAGTACAAGGAAGATCTCAACTATGTGAACTATGAAGAATTTTTAGGCACTTTAATGCCATGAACTAGATTCTTGACTAGGGCAATCTATCCATTGGTCACTCAACAATTTAGGCACCGCAATGCCATGGACTAGATTCATGACCAAGACAATCTATCTAAGTGGGACTAAGATGGACTAAAGATTTCAACCTCTATAGGTGCAATCAGGCTTACTTACTAACCATCAATCCAAGGAACTAGGTGCACATCCACCCGATGCCACCCTCCCTATCAGACATCAAAATAAAGTGTCGACCTGTTGTCTTTCCAGGCAATGCTTCACCCACAAAGCCTCAACACCTCTTGATCCAACAAATCAAGCATAACGAATCTCTCCCAATCAAACTGATTGGTAACCAACATGCTATCAAATCCTTCGAGAGATTTACCTGTACAAGTACAAACCCCAAGCAACAATACACTTTCAAATATATAATCAAAGCAAATCTTCGAGGTTTCGATGTTGCCCTTCAACTAATCTCAGTATGACTATCAGTTGAATCTTTGAGAGAAGATTCCTCTTCCTACTTCACATTTAGCAACATATCTTCCAGAATGTATTCTCCAATAAAAAATTACGTTGTGCCCTCCCTCTTAACCAGGGAGAGTTCTTCTATCCAGGCTCCCTCTTAATGTAGAGAGAATAACTTCTTCCTTCAGTGTTGGAGAATCTTTCATGGCTTCCATCCTTCTCATCATACTTCTCTGGCATACTTCTTTGCCAATATGATGTCCCTGCACAAACTTAGATAGCAAGTACAACCAATTTTATAGAAGCATGAAGTTAGTCATAACAGATACTTATAGTAGCTGAAGCATTTAGACTTTACATAATCAACAGGTGACTATACTTCAATACTTCAACTTCTAGCCCAGGTTTGATGCAAATCCTAAATCACATCAGAAATTCAATCAAGATGACAAAAGATTAGTTCTATCATATAACGATCCCTAGAAATAAGTCAAAGGAAAAATAAAGGTATCTAATAACATTCAGAAGCCATATTATAGACTATCCACTAGGGTTTTATGTAAACCCTAGATTTCATTTAATCAAAACAGATACAACATGAGTAGCTTCTACTAGGGTTTGATGTAAACCCTAGATTTTCCATCTATAAATTCTCAGCAAACATTATATAGATGAATACACATACTAGAGAATTTTAATCATTACTAGGTCTTAGATGTAAAACCCTAGACTTTCCAATCATCATCCTAGAATTTCAACTTTTGACTAGGGCTTGTTTCCAAACCCTAGAACTTACGACCATTAGAAATTTGGTCAACACATGTATCTAGGAGATTACCATCATCCATAAGCATATCATATGTTTAGACAATATTAATATATCGAACATATATCGACCTAGACTAAGCTAGGGATTCAATCAAAGGAATATATACCTAGGGTTTCATTCCTAGGACTTTTCATAACAAGGATTTTGCTTGTAGACCTAACCAAAACCTAGGGTTTCGGTTAATGTCAAAGCAAACCCATATTATATCAAAACTTCAAAGGTTTGAGATTTCAAACAACATCATTTCAACCCTAATAAGTATGAGCTTTCATGATCATATCAAAATCCCAAACATGACATCATCAATTTATCAATTAGTATAACAATTTCTTCATTAATAACTCTAAGTAGGTTTAGGGTTTCACATATTATCAACATACCCTTAGGTTAGTGTTTTCCAGAGAACCTTTCAAAGTTCTTTGCATGCAAATATCAAAGATATATGAGGTGGGTAGATTCATCAGATGATGAATAATCCCAAACAAGAATCTTTTAAGATTCAAGAGAGCTAGACACAACAATAGTTAGTAAGTTATAATGGATGTACCAAAAAGAATAACAAGACTTTATAATCTAAGACATATCTTTGATACTTTGACAAACCTTTTTGATTCCAATGCTTTGTCTAGTGAGGCCTTATTTTTTAATCCTTGAGGCCTTCTCCCATGATTTTGAGCATTCAATAGGTTAATTCCTAGACAAGGAAATAGAGGCAGAAAGATGATTAGTATTTAATATAATCAAGACTTTAAATAAGTATATGAAAACAAATAGAGGGGGAATGAGATACTTACCTTGAGGAGTTGTTGTGGGCTCCCTCCAAAGCTTTTGAGGGATACCTAAAAACTTATAAAACATGAAAATGTCTTTACAAAAAGATGTTAAACCTTTAACTAAATATAAAAATATACAAATGAAATATCTAAAGTTAGGAACAAAGGGCTTAGTAATGTAAGTCCCTTATGTCATTCTCTTCGGGCTTTGCTTTCTTGGGAGAGGATACCTTTTCCACCACATTTGCATGATCTCTATCTCTTTTCTTGTTTCTAGGATTGTCGAGACACTCACTTCTATAGTGCCCCATTTTGTGACAATGATAACATTCAATCTTGGACATATCAACCTTCCTCCTTGAAGTTTCCCTTGTGATGTGCAACATAATCATTTGAGACTTCTTCATTGTTGGTTACCATTGAGATGCTTAACTCTTCTTGACTGCAGGCTGTCCATAGTTCCTCAAAGGTGGCAGCTTCTTTTCAGCTGTTGAGACCTGAAGCAAATGCGCTCCAAGTAGGTGGTAGTCCTAGTAGGGCTGTATCACAAGTTCTTTATTTGTCACCATTTCATCAATGGCAAGAAGATCATCTCTTATTCTTGCTATCTTCACAAAGAAGGTTGCTGCAATGTCCTCCTTGGTCATCTTAGTAGTCCTTAGTTCATTTTTAAAGCTTGCCACTTTTCCAATGTTCTTGATGGTAAATAGTTTTATCTCTTTTCTTGTTTCTAGGATTGTCGGGACACTCACTTCTATAGTGCCCCATTTTGTGACAATGATAACATTCAATCTTGGACATATCAACCTTCCTCCTCCTTGAAGTTTCCCTTGTGATGAGCAACATAATCATTTGAGACTTCTTCATTGTTGGTTACCATTGAGATTCTTCACTCTTCTTGACTGCAGGCTGTCCATAGTTCCTCAAAGGTGGCAGCTTCTTTCCAGCTGTTGAGACCTGAAGCAAATGTGCTCCAAGTAGGTGGTAGTCCTAGTAGGGCTGTATCACAAGTTCTTTATCTGTCACCATTTCATCAATGGCAAGAAGATCATCTCTTATTCTTGCTATCTTCACAAAGAAGGTTGCTACAAGTGTCCTCCTTGGTCATCTTAGTAGTCCTTAGTTCATTTTTCAAGCTTGCCACTTTTCCAATGTTCTTGATGGTAAATAGTTTTGATAAGGCTTCATACATTTTCCGGGCATGATCAATGTTTGCTATGAAGGGGACAAGGTTTTCCTTTATGCCTTCAACCATCAAAGTCATAGCCACTAGTTCTAATTCTCTAAACTACACCTTATCTGCATCACTTGAGTCTTCTGTGGGCTTCTTCACTTTTCCCTTTACCAAATCCAAGACCTTGTTCTTTTCAAGGATGAGGTCAATCCTCTTTTTCCAAGATCTATAATTTGAAGCTCCTTCAAGCTTGTTCTCTCCCTTGACAGTGTTAGACATCTTCCTTGTAGGTAGTGAGGACTTCTTTCCTTAATGAACTACCTATGTCTCCCTTGATCAATTCCTTGAGACTGCCTTTTCCTTCTTTCTTCACCAAAGCTCTAATACCATGTTAGAGAATTAGAAAGGCAGAAATATTCTCTTGTTCTTGATTATTTACTTGTGATATTCTTTAATTCTTATTATATTCTTCTTTTCTTCTTTCTTCGTAGTGCATCAATCAAATATCAAAGCACAATACATAGATCAAGGACACCAGATATAGGCCAGCAGCCAGGGCCAAACTCCACTCTAGGGGAAAACCCAGTCAGTAATTCTTCCTTCAATAGTAATCTTGAGACTCTAAACCTTGACTCAGACTTCCTCCACACCAAGTCAACCTTCCTTTTGATCCTACCTCAGTCTGGTAGCAGCAACAACAACAACACTATGCAACAATTTCTTCGATCTTGGAACTTCGACCTTGCTTCTGGAACTTTGATCTTGACCCAATACAACTTCTCAAGGCACCAACACTTAGCAAAATCAACTTCGACCTATTCTTTATTTGACAACAACAACATGCAGCAACTAGCAACAACAAAATAATGAGAGACTTCGATCTTCCAAACTAGGGCACGTGAGAGAGAGAGAGAGTAGCACCAAAATTTCGATTTTCTTCCAATCCTTTAGCTTGTCCAAAACTGCACTTATTTTGACCCCTTCTTTGACTTCACACTTTTTCACTAATGCAGCAGTAGACATCGAATTTCTCTGTGAGAGTGAGTGAGTTCCAAATGAGTTGGATCTCCCTATATTTATAGGCTTCTGATGAGTTCGAATTTCTGGGCTTGAGCTTGACTTGATCACTTGAAGGCCAACTTGATGTGGAGGCTCCATAAATCATATTTGACTCAATACTTTACCTAATTAAATGATTCAAAAGCCCAATATGGGTCAATTTAAATCTGTAATGACTATAAACTCACGATAAATCTTAGAAGTTCACAATGGGAACTTTGACCTAAAATAATATGACCCAAGCATGAAACCCATGCTTTAATAAGTCATTTAATAATAATATAAAATTCTTTTGACAAGTACAATAAATATTGATTCAAATACAATTTATGAAGACCAAACCTAGTTATAATCTTCAACAAAGGACACACATATGCAGGTTGAAGAAATCCCTCTATGGGTTGAAGCAAGGCCCTAGGGCTTGGTATGAGAGGATTGATAGTTATCTTATGAAGCTGGGATTTGCAAGGAGCGAAGCTGATACTAACCTATATTTCAAGGTTGAAAAGGACATGCCTCTCATTTTGGTCCTTTATGTAGATGATCTCTTTCTAACCGGCGCAAACCATCTCATTTATCAATGCAAGAGGGAGTTGGCTTCCTAGTTCCAGATGGACCTAGGTCTGATGCATTACTTCCTAGGCCTGGAGGTCTGGCAAAAGACAGGTGACATTTTCCTTTCTCAAGGAAAATAAATTGTGAAGTTGCGTGAGAGATGTGGTATGGTGGATTGCAAGTCTATGTCTACTCTTGTGGAACTCAACTTCAAGGAGCTACGTGGAAGTGCTGCTGCGCCCGAATTGGCTAACCCTTCCGAGTATCGACAACTAGTGGGGGCCCTGATGTTCTTGGTAAACTCTCGTCCGGACATATGCTTCGCTAGAAATACATTGAGTCGTTTATGGTCGAGCCTCATCACATACATTGGATTGTTGCTAAGAATTCCTTGAGATATCTCTGCGACACAATCAAGTATGGTCTGAGATACACTACCGAGAATTTGAGGCTACATGGATATACTGATGTTGACTGGGCTGGCAATGTGGTTGATCGTAAGAGCACGTCTGGATGTTGCTTCTCGTTGGGGTCCGCTTCAATTTCTTGGATGAGCAGGAAGCAAAAATCAGTTGCTCTAAGCACCGCTGAGGACGAATACATTGCAGCTAGTATGGCCTATTGTGAAGCTGTTTGGTTGAGGAAGCTCTTTAATGAGTTATTTGAGCACGTGCAAGATATGACTGTGATCTTCTCTGACAACCAAAGTGGGATTCACCTTTTAGAGAATCCTATGTTTCACAACTGCTCCAAGCACATTGATATTAGGTACCACTTTATCCGGGATATGGTACAACAAGGAGCTACAAGGCTCCAACACATTGAGACTGATGAGCAGGTTGCAGACATCCTCACGAAGCCCTTAAGGAAGGTCAAATTCTTAGCCTTCCGAGAGAGATTTGGAGTCGTGAAAAGACCCTCCTATAAGGGTTTCGCTTGAGTTGGACACTGAGCTTTGGGAGCTCCTGGGGGCTTGGGGTACTTCTTGGAGCTATGAGCGACCATAGGGTGAGTGGTTCACCTTCCCCTATTGGTGCGCTGTGTGCAGGGTGAGTGGTTCACCTTCCCCTGTGATACCCATGATGGTTGACATGTGTGTAGGGTGAGTGGTTCACCTTCCCCTGCGATTGACATATGCATAGGATGAGTGGTTCACCTTCTCCTATGGCATATGAGTAGGATGAATGTTTCACCTTCTCCTGTTGACGCCCCAACATACATCCTGACCATGTAGTCCGGGAATCATGAGAAGTACCTCTCATCTGGCCAATGAGTTGGGAAACGTGGATAGGGACCATAACACTACTGATGGATGCATCATGTACTGCCGTACTCCCTATGTTTAGGATGCATGGGGTTCAACAACTTGATCTGGGATTAATTGAGGTTCTACCTCAGGATTGACTTTTGTCAGTGGGGAGTGGTAAGGTCTTGTGACTCACTCTTGATCAATTCTTCTTCATTATTACAACATGGTTTGGCAGAGTTGAGACAAGATATAGAGATGGTACATGACGAAAGGATGGCATGATGATCGATGACGATGGATGGATCGGTAGGTGGAATTCTCCCTACCTGAGAGGAATTGTTAAAATTGGCAACTAGGGCCAAATTCCACCTTGGGACAACTCATTTGATGATTGCATTAAATTCCTCTTTTCGAGAGGACCAAAATTGATATAAAGATCATCCAATTTGGACAAGCAGAAGTGCATTTTTGAATGTATGCCCACACATGTACAAATTGTTCAGGTTGGCCACATCATCATGTAGGCTCATGAAGCCCAATGGACATGACTCCTCACCCTAAACAAATTGTATAAAATTTAAATACAAGTGACCTCTCACCTCATTTGGCATCTTCATCACTCACACATTCTCTTTCCTTCCCTTATTGGTTCGTACAACCATTGGTTTCTTCTTTTCTCTCACATGTGTGGATCAAGAAGGACGAATTTCAGAAGCTAAATTACAGGGCCAAAATTACAGAGTTGACTATAGTTTGACCAACGTTGACTTTGACCATCCAAGGAGAGTTTGACTTCGATTTTTTGGGAGATTATATGTTCGGGCAGGCCGCGTCTTTTGGCATAGAAACCGAGGTATTTTGAGCACTTTGACCACACACCAAAAGTGCAGGTTGACTGCAGATTTCAGGACATTAGTTTGACCAAGTTTGATTGTTGACTTTGTCACTATTTTGGGTTGACTTTGACCTCTTGATTAGGTCGAGTTTGACAGGGGAAGACCGAGTTGTTTAGAGGACATTCTATTGCTGCTTTGACCAACGTTGACTTTCTGGTTAGGGCTATTGACTGTTGCATAAAATTGCAAATTTTGACAAGGCTGTTTTGACTTGAATTTGGCAAAGTCATTTTTGGCTATTCTACTCTCTCTCTCTGTTGAACATTTTGATATAATAATAAGAAGAATTGATCAAAGGGTTTTCCCCACATTGGAGTTTTTCCCTGGTGTCCTCTTGTCTTGGCTTGTCTTCTGCATTTTGTTTCATGTTCTATCTACATTTACTGTCAATGTGATTAATGGTTAATGTGATTGCTAATGGAAATCTAAATTGGAAATTGTCATTGGGCTGCTAAAGGAACATTGAAGTAATTGTGCTAAGCACAGAACATACCATTGTTAACTAAAATTAACATGAGGGAGGCCCACACTTGGGTGTATAGATGTAGGAAGGAGCAATTGTGGTACATGAGTTACCCTGACCTTTGTTTTCCACCCTTCTTCATATGCCTTTTGCCTTTTATTGATTTTTCTTTCTTTTAACTGCTTGGGGCTCCAGGGAATGAGATCATGATGTGAATGATATAGCAGTGGATACCCCCATAAGGTTGGGCAGTTCATTGCCCACCAGGGGTTGGGACAATCATGGGGTCCTTAATGATGCAGGGGGCTCACATAGGGGGCCCCAGTAACCAAGGCGATGGTCATAGTGATAGGGGTAGAGCTCATGTTTGGCTTTTACCCACGTGCTAAATTTTTATGTCTCGACTATCTTTTGCATTTTATGGTACATTTCTTGTTGTAAGTGGCCAAATTATGCTTTTAACTTTCTTTTTAGGTGCATCATCCTTCGGGGCATCGTTCCAAGCCCGACCCAAAGTGTGGACAAGGGGAGGGGGAGGCTAACTCCTTGTGGACCCAATGGACAAATGTGGACCCAGATGGGAAATATTTGGAAAGGGATTATAATGAGTGGAGGGGAGTGATGTATGTGGTGTTGGGAAGCAGGACCATGCAACCAAAATCAGGGTTTCCCATGTAGTGCCACTCCTAACGCTAGTAGCTGGTAAAGGAGATCTCACGGGACTAGGATACAAGACTAACCACCAAGTTGGACAAGGGGACAAGAGTGCAATCAAGCCCATTCTTTCTGCCGAATCCCCCCACGAATCCGTGTCCATGATAAACAAGCAAAAATACCCAATTACATAATGAAAGTGTTAATTTTGGGCAACTAGGTCCAAACTCCATGTTACACTGCTCATATGACGATGGTCATATTTTTGTTGGATTCCTCTTTCAGAGAGGTGCAAGATTGATCTAAAGATCATCTTATTTGGATGATCAGAACATTTATTTTGAATTTATTTTCCACATGTGCAAGGTCGGCCAGATTTGTAATGTAGGTTCACATGCCTAATAGATGTGTCACACACCCTCACTGATGGATATAAATTGGAGAGACTTGGAGGTCATTTGCTCATCAACTCTTCACACATTCTCTCATTGTGATCTGATTGGTTCGATAGCCTTTGGAGGCCTTCTTCCCCTCACACGTATGGAGCGAAGCTACTGTTTTCTGCGGATCTGTTTAGGGCTTTTTGCTACAACGTTGACTAGTGTTGAGCGTGGTCAACCCTTGGTTGTTTGACCTCAAACTTCTGCTAGCAATCCGATTTTGAGAGGCCGTACTGCTAGGCACCGAAATCGAGGAAATCCGAGCTGTTTGACTGAAGCCCTAATCTGCTGCGATGACTTGTGATGAGTTGTCTTTGAGGGCTGTGGGTGTGACACACGGAGGATTGGCTGACCGAGAAAGACTTTGCTGGCTGAAGCATCCTGTTGACTGCCATAATGCCACAATAACTCATATCTTTGTTGGATAAAAGGAATTGTAAATCTGATCTATATTTGGCTTGTCTTCTGTTGATCTATTATTGTGTTCTATCAGCATTTTACTTTCATGTTTATGTGATTGCTATATTGTATTGGGCCTAAGAAAGATTGAAGTAAAATTGCATCAAGCATAGAACACCATGGTTATCTAAATTTAACAGAAAGCCATACCTTCAGGATTGGAAGGCCCACCTTCAAACATACGATCATAACAGAATGGGCGAGGGCACATAATGGCTGGCTCAGGTGGCGAAGATGGTGGCACATCGAGCTATCTCGTGGCTGCTGGCTAAAGACAATCTAGGAGAAAATTTTCTCCTATGGGTATCACCCACTAGTGGTGGATAACAATCCTCTTTTAATTAATTAGCCAAGGGAGGACGAAGTAGCCTATCCAACCTCATAGGCTATAGCCATTGATAAAGGGGGAGACTCATTATCTAATGTTGTAGGGAAACATTGGGTAAATTTGGTGTACTTGCGGCCACGCTTGTGGAAGAGGGCAGAATTGGGGCTAAGTGGAGGGAAACTTGTAACTCCTCACATTAAAATAAGGAGAAGAGACCTAATAAGGAATCTATAAATGAGAGAGGAGAAACCATTTTCTCATCATTGTGGGTTGGAAACTTTTGTTTTTGTGACCTGAGGTTCTGAGGGTTTTACAACCCCTTGCTCCTTTGATTAGTTTCAGTGTTGATGATCCCACCCTAGCTAATATCCTCTTCTTCTCTCATATGTTTGTCATAATCTCCCTGAGACATTTTTACTTTGTTTTCTGGCAAGTGAGGAACTTCTAAGGATCACGTAGTTGTGGAGTCACTTCGAAATAGCCTACCTATTCGTGACAAATCAAGAATTCTAAAGGCGAACATTTATGGCTAGTTAGCAAGGGTCGGGTTGTTGTTGGAAAATCAAAGAGGCAGAAAGATTTCCTTAAGTTATTATTATCTTTCTTAGGTTCATCAAGCAATTACCAAAACCAAAACATGAAGATCAAGGACACTAGATGTAGGTGCACAACTAGGGCAAAACCCTTGCATAGGGGAAATTCCAATCAAGAACTCTTCCTTTAGTAATTCAAATTAGATAGACCAAGGCCCTAGACCAATGGACCTTCCTCCTCCACCAAGTCATCCCTTAAACTTTTCTTCCAACCTTCAAAGATCAACTGCAATGATACTACATTAACCCTGCTTCAATACTGCATCAATACTGCATCAAGGACATATTTTCGACCCTACTGCATCAAAATTTGGGCCTAGCTTCAAGACTGCAATTTCAACCCTCCAACAGCTTTAGTTCCTTCGCACGTGTGACACAAGAGAGGGAGAATTTCAACTTCCTTAGCAAAATAACGACCTCCTTCTCCTACGATAGCCCTTTCCTTCTTTCTTCTTGAATTTCACACTTTTACTGCCTCCTGCTATTGCAATTCGAACTTGTGTATGACGATCTTCCACATGAGTTGAGTTGCTCCAATATATAGTGAGTTGGTGAGGTCGAATTCCCCCATTGAAGCCGACATGGTGGAGGAGGCCCAAATGACTTATTTTACAATAAAATAAATTTCTTCTTTGACAAATAAATCCCAAGAAGGGTCTTTTTTCAATATGACATGGACAAGGACACTTGACATAAACCCTAGAAGTCTTCAATGGAGGCTTTGACCTAAAAGCAATTGACCCAAGCATGAAACCCATGCTTTAGTAAGTCAATTTATTTAATACTAATTTTTTCTTTCTTTCTTTTGATAAACATATTCAAATACAATAATGAAGACCGACACTAGTTAAAATCTTCAATACTCCCTCTTAACTAGGGAGGTATTCATAATTACCTATATCTATAAAGGTACATGGAAGATCTCAAAATGAACTATGAAGAGTTTAGCACACTCAGTGTTACAGACTAGATTCTTGACCAGGGTAATCTATCTTGGTGTGACTAAGATGGACTAAAGCTTTTAGCCAATCTAGGTACCATCAGGCTTACTTACTAACCATCAACCCAGAGATCTAGGTGCGTATCTGTTAAAATTGGAAACTAGGGCCAAATTCCACTTTGGAAATCCTATTTGATGGAGATGATTTTTGCATTAAATTCCTCTTCTTGAGAGGACCAACATTGACCTAAATATCGACAAGTTTGGATAAGGAAAATTGGGTTTTTGAATTTATGTTCTCTTACATGTAAATTATCGAGGTTGGCCTCACCTCTACGTCGGCCCATCAAGACCAATGGTTGTGTCTCTTGCTCCCCCTATGATTTGTATCTATAGAGGTGCCTACAACCTCATTTAATATCATCAAAATGTCTAAAAGCAAGTTTGAGGCAGCCGAGTTCAAAAGGAGGTCAAAAGGGTTTCTGTTTTGGGATTTCTTTCTTGTCACAGGGCCGAGATACTCATTTGAGACAACTGCTGGACTGAAGGGAATATTCTGTGCAAATTGTATGGGACTTCTTGCCATTGTGGGATCAAATCAAAGCGCAGAACATGAGGTCGAATTGTGTAATGATTTCTGGGCCAGTTTGTGATCATCTTAAGAAAGAATCTCTTATCTTGTAAGACTGCTCTCTTGATCTATTGTCTCATGAAGGGCCGCAAATACTAGTCTAGAGGGCCGAGAGTAGCTTATCTTGGATCTAGGTCAGCCCCAAGTGCCAGCGAAGGAAGCTCCTTATATGCCAAGGTCAGTTGCAGTGGAATGGAGGTATGTTGGGTTAATTGAGTGAGACAACAACATACAATATGCAACCCTAAACCAGACCAGAAGCAACCTTTGTTGACATAGTGCTGGAGTTGCAACCATTGAGCCGCTTTCTTGTCTACGGTTGGTCTTTCAAATTAGCAAGCGAGTTTGACTTTCTTCTATTGTACTCTCTCTCTCTGCTGAACAATTGATATTAATAATAAGAAGATTTGATCAAGGGTTTCCCCATCTTGGGGTTTTTCTGTGGCTTGTGCCATATTATTGCATCCTCTTGTCTTGGCTTGTCTTCGACATCTATTGCATATATTCTCTCTTCAGTAACTGTTAATATGATAAATGAATTAATCAATGGGCTAATATGGAATTTTGAAGATTCTATCCTAAGAAAAGAACATGTCCTAAATTTAATAGTATCCAAGGTCATAGCTCCAAGACCAACACCACCCTCCCTCTTCGGGATCTAGACATCAACACATAGGCTGACCTGATGTCCTCCCAAGCATCCACCATTAGATGCTTCATCTCTCCTTAATAAACGAGATACATCCATTTGTCCAAGCATGCTTCCTAAGTGTTCATCCTTCTTTACAGAGAGATTTACCTGTTCAAACACAACCGCAATCAGTAATCAACTTTTGAACACATATACAGGTAAATACAAACCTTTGGGGTCGTTAATCATCCCGATGCCACTTATATCAAGTTATTCATATGCAACTAGTTAGAAGCTTTTCTTCTTTCATTTGTTCAATAACACCAAGACATCCTCAATATATTGCAGATCTATTCATTCTCTGATTTCTTCTATAGGGTATCCATCATGACTATCATAATATGCTTCCCTCTCAACTGGTGAGATGTATTCTTTTCTTCTAACCATGCTCCCTCTTAACTTGGGGAGATCAACCACTTCTTCTATAACATTGGAGAACATTTCATAGCTCCAACCTTTCTTACGACATAACTTCCTTCATCATGCTTATAGGAACATCTTCATCATCCGAAGATTATGTTCTTGCAAAACTTTAAACAACAAGTACAACCAAATACAATCATATAGAAGCGCGAAGTTAACAATATCAGAATCACATTATTATAAATGAAGCATTTAGACTTTAGACATTATAAACACCCAAACCTAGTTAGGTTTATGATTAACAAAAGTTACATGCTCAACTTCTTGCTAGGGTTCTGTCACAAACCCTAGACTATATCATCAAAACTTAAACAAGACATCAATCTTATTATATCTAGGGCTTTAATATTACTTTTTTAGATTCTACCATGACATAATGTAAACCCTAGATTCCATCTTCGAGACACAAGGCTTTAGATATGACAAATTCAATCAAATAACAATTATACATGTTAGACTCTACTAGGGTTTGTTGCAAACCCTAGATTTTATCATTAAAACTAAATCATATTAGAAAACAATATCTATATCCTAGAATATCAATATCTTACTAAGGTTTTGTTACAAACCCTAGAATTCACAAACTATGAGCATCAACAATTAGGTTAGCATACTCACATATACATATCTAGGATTTCATGCACTAACATTTCTCATCAATGTTAAGACACAAACATCAAAGTTAGAAATACAACAAATTTTCTCTAGCATAGGGTTTCGATCAAACATACAAACATATGCCTAGGGTTTCATTCCTAGGAGCTTACTATAGGTATTATAAGGTTTTGCTTAGAAACCCTAATTCATCAAACCCTAAAGATCTAGGGTTTCAATAAATAACTTAGACATGAACAACAAACCCTAGATGGCTAGGGTTTCTATCATAACAATACCAAAACATCAAAAGAATAGAAATTCTAGATTTGATCAACAACCCTAAGTAGATTGGTGTTTCATAATCAATATTGACATATCCTTAGGTTAGGGTTTTACAGTGAACCTTTTAGGGCTCCATAAGAATGTTCAGATGATAAAATAATGAGGGTAGATTCAGTGTAATGATTAATCACCCTAACAAGAATCTTTACGATTCAAAACCCTAGACATAACGATGTTAGTAATGTAAAGCAGATTTAAAAAGAAGAATGACCGTACTTTTTACATGAAGATAACTTTATAACAAAGCTTGTAGTTCAAGTGTTAAATTTAGATAACCATGGTGTTCTATGCTTGATGCATTTTTACTTCAATCTTTCTTAGGCCCAATACAAGATAGCAATTACATAAACTTGAAAGTAAAATGCTGATAGAACACAATAATAGATCAATAGAAGACAAGCCAAATAGAGATCAGATTTACAATTCCTTATGTCCAGCAAAGATGTGAGATATTGTTGCGTTACGACGGTAAGCAGGATGCTTCAACCATCAAAGTCTTTCTTGGTCAACCAACACTTTCATGTGTCACATCCACAGTCCTCAAAGACAGCTCATCACAAGTCAACGCAAGTCAAACTAGGGACAACGCAGAAAAGTCAACGCAGGCAGCTTCAGAAAATTCAACGCAACAAACTAGGGCTTCGGTCAAAAAGCCCGAAATTCCTCGATTTTAGTGCCTAGTTGTACGACCTCCTAAAATCGAAATTTCTGCATAAGATTGAGGTCAAACGACCAAGGGTTGACCACGATCAACATTGATCATCGATGCAGTAGAAAAGCCCTAAACAGATCAACGCAGAAAATAGAAAGCCCTAAACAGATCAGTGCAGAAAACAGTAGCTTCGCTCCACACGTGTGAGGGAAAAAAAGGCCTCCAAAGGCTATCGAACCAATCAGATCACAATGAGAGAATGTGAGATGAGATGATGAGAAAATGACCTCCAAGTCTCTCCAATTTATATTCATCAATGAGAGTGTGTGACACATCTCTTAGGCATGTGGGATAAATCTGGCCGACCTTGCACATGTGGAAAATAAATTCAAAATCAATGTTCTGCTCATCCGATCAATCTTGCACCTCTCCAAAAGAGGAATCCAACAAAATATGACCATTGTCATATGAGCAATGCAACATGGAGTTTGGACCTAGTTGCCCAAAATTAACACTCCCTCTCAACTAGGGAGAACTCCATTTGTCCACAAGTGCCATCCATCATGTACCAAACTAAACATCGTGCGTCATCCCGCCATAAATTGCTTTGCTGGCTCTTTATTTCAAAACAAAAGGTGAGTCACAAAGACATCACACACAGCTGACTTGATGTTAGCTTAGAGGTAAAAACCTCTCTCGGACTCAAAAGAGTCTCACACTAACCCAAAGTCAGTTTAGAGGATAAAACCTCATCATACTTGATCCCAGATCAACGTGTTGGACACGTGCCATCCTAGGCATAAAGAGTATGGTAATCTCCGATGCGTCCATCGATCTAGCTATGGTCCCTATCCTCATTTCCCACATCATTGGCCAAATGAGAGGTACTTCCCATGACTCTGAAATTCCATGGGTAGGATGCGTGGAGGGCATAAATCAGAGAGAGGTGAGCCAACTCAATATCATAACGGTGGGGCAGAAGCACCACAAGGTTCGGCAAGCCTTGCCCCGTGAGTGCTTATAGCTCCAAGAAGCTATCCCCAAGCCCCTTGGAGCTCCCAGAGCTCATAGTCCAACTCAAGCAGGACCCTCAGAATAGGGTCTTTCCACGATTCCAAGCTTCTCACGGAAGGTTAGGAACTTGACCTTCCCCAGGGGCTTCGTGAGAATATCCGCGACTTGCTCATCAGTTCCTATATGATCGAGCCTTACGTCGCCTCGCTGTACCATATCCCGGGTAAAGTGGTACCTGATATCAATATGCTTGGATCGATTGTGGAACACAGGATTCTCAGAAAGATGAATCCCACTCTGGTTATCACAAAGGATAACGGTGGTATGTAGCACATGCCCAAACAACTCACTGAAGAGCTTTCGCAACTAAACAACTTCACAACTGGCCATACTCGCTGTAATGTATTCGGCCTCAGCGGTGCTCAAAGCCACCGACTTCTCCTTCCTACTCATCCAAGATATCGAAGCAAAACCCAAGGTGAAGCAACATCCAGATGTGCTCTTGCGATCCACCACACTGCCAGCCTAATCGGTATCAGTATATCCATGCAGTCTCAAACTCCCGGTAGTGTATCTCAACCCATGGTTGATTGTGCCTGGAATATATCTCAATAGATTCTTGGCACCAATCCAGTGAATGTGATGAGGTTCAACCATATGTTGACTCAAAGTGTTCACTACAAAACATACGTCTGGACGGGAGTTCACTAAGAAGACTAGGGCCCTTACGAGTTGTTGATACTTGGTAGGATTTGCTAGCACGGGCCCAACAACGTTTCCACTCAACTTCTTAAAGTTGAGTTCCATCGGCGTTGAAACAGACATACAGTCCACCATACCAAATCTCTCCAGCAGCTTCACGACATATTTTCCTTGAGAAAGGAAAATCTCGCCTGGCCTCTGCCAGACCTCCAAGCCTAGGAAGTAGTGCATCAGTCCTAGGTCTTTCATCTCAAACTCGGAAGCTAGCTCCCTCTTACACTGATGAATGAGAGGGTCAACACCTGTCAGGAAGAGATCGTCCACATAGAGAACCAAAATGAGAGGCCTTTCTTTATCAACTTTAAAATAAAGGTTCGGATCAACATTACTTCGAGTGAAGCCCAACTTCATCAAGTAGCTATCTATCCTCTCCTACCAAGCCCTGGGGGCTTGCTTCAACCCATAAAGGGGATTCTTCAACCTACATACATGGGTGTCTCTATTTCGGACTTCAAACCCCAGAGGTTGCTCCACATACACCTATTCCTTTATAGATCCATGCAGAAAAGCGGTCTTCACATCCATCTGATGTAGACTCCATCCTTGCGTAGCAACAAGGGCAATAATAGATCGGATGGTGGTATAGCGGGCCACAGGTGCAAATATATCTTTATAATCTATGCCTTCTTTTTGAGAGAAGCCTCGGGCAACGAACTTTGCCTTGTGCTTTTCAGCACTTCCATCAGATCCATGCTTGATCTTATAGAGCCATTTCGAGGTGACAACAGATTTGTCCTCTGGTCTTGGGACCACTTCCCAGACATCATTCTTCATAATGGATTCATATTCTTCGTGCATAGCATCCTTCCAAACTTGATGCTTTACGACTTCTTAAAATGTTCTAGGCTCAGATTGTATTATCATACTCATGGCTACTAGATACCCTTGGTATCTCTTTGACTTCTTGCTTTCACGGAATGTCCCCCTTGGAGCAATATGTCTCTCGACATCTTCGAGAGTATCCCTAAGCCATGAGGGTCTTCTCTTATTTGAAGGAGGTGGATCAATGGGATCCATAGGTCCTTCAACATCGGGCATCAGGTCATCCTTCGACTCTTCCAACTTCCCTGCTTCTTCATCTTCTTTGTCTTCCTTGGAGCTAGGAATATTTCTTACTTTCTTGAGGGCAACATATTCATCGAAGGTGACATCGTGGCGTATCTCCAGTTCTCTTTGACCAGGCACATAGATTCTATATGCCTTCGAAGTTTCACTGTAGCCCACAAATATTCCCTTCTTTCTAGAAGCATCCAACTTGCTTCTCTTTTCTTTCGGCACATGAAAGTAAACAGGACAACCAAAAACTTTAAAATGAGAAACATCAGGTTTCTTACCAGAGAAGACTTCTTCGGGAGTTTTGGAGTCCAGAACGGAATGCGGGCATCTGTTTTGAACACACACAACAGTGTTCGCAACTTCTCCCCATAGAAACTTCGGAAGACCTTGGTCACATAGCATGGCGTGTGCAGCTTCCACAATGGTCCTGTTCTTTCTTTCAGCAACACCATTTTGCTCAGGAGTGTATGCAGTTGTGGTCTTCCTCTTAATGCCAGCGTCTCTACAAAAGTCATTAAACTCATTTGACTCATACTTGGTCCCATTGTCGGTCCTCAAAATTTTGATTTTCTTTTCGGTTTGATTTTCCACCAAGGCCTTGAAGGCACAAAACCATTTGAATGCTTCGTCCTTCTTCTTCAAAAAATATATCCAGGTCTTGCGGAAGAAGTCATCTGTAAAAGTCATGTAATAGGAACATCCTCCCAAGGATGTCACAGGCAACATACCAGATAAGTCATAATGTATCAACTGCAAGATATTAGTTGTCTTTGTGACACTTGAGGGGAATGGTCTCCTTGTATACTTCCTTTCGGCACAACCTTGACATATACCTTCATGATCATCTCTCAATCCGGGCATCCCTGTCACCACCTTCCTTGCTTCGGGAAGGGCTTTGTAATGAAGGTGTGTAAACCTCCGGTGTCATAACTCTGTTTGAAGAGTTGTATCACATGTCATAGCCCCCAATGGACTTCCTCCAACCTGGTAGAGTGTATCTACTCTAAAACCAATAGAAAGAGCTTCCTTGAAGTTCTTCTTCCAGATAAGTACCTTTCAACGAATGCCACCTTCAACCCTTTGTCTTCCATTGCCTAAATGGACACAAGGTTCTTCTTCAAATTAGGTACATAAAACACATCTTGTAATCGGATGACTTGACCTTGAGATAAATGGAGGGTCACAGTCCCTGCCCCTTTCACGGGATAGGTGGCATTATCTCCAAAGATAATTTCCAGATTAGTATCCTTCTCAACCAAATCAAAAAGGGCTTCTTTATAACCACTGAGGTGCCTTGAAGCAGCACTATCAATCAATGAGACATCTAGGGTGTCGGTTGGAGATGCAACAGAGAGGGCAGATACAAGAATAAAATCATTTGTCTTATTATCAACAACATTAGACTCATCGTACCTGGAATTTCTTGACCTCTTGAAAGGTTTCCCATTTCCATTACGATCAGAGGGAGCCTTACTTTTTCCTTGGAACTTGTTGTTTTTGCCATTCCTTCTCGAGTTGTTGTTGTCATCATCCCTGGGAGAGTCCCTTCTATTGGGGCACTCTCTTGCATAATGACCAGTCTTGTTACAAGTGTAACATCTTCCCTTCCTTACTTTGGGCCTCGCTCTACTATGGTTTTGATTTCTCGGGCCACCATGGTTCTTCTTCTTTGCATGAGCGGCGAAGGCAGTAGGGTCACTTCCATCACCATTAGAGGCATACTCCATCATTCTTGTTTCCTCTTGAGTACATCTCGTCAATATTTCATCAAAATCATGAATCACATTATTATTGAGAATAATGGTATTGAATACATGCCAATCACAGGGGAGACCTCCAAGTGCAATAAGAACCGTCTCTCGATTAGATATTGCTTCTCCAATAGCTAGGAGGTTATTCCTGATTTCAGTGAGCCTCATAAAATAGGATTGAATAGATTCATCCTTACCCTTCTTGATATTCTTCAATTGATTATTGAAGAAGAGGATTTGATTAGCATTGATAGCCCTAAACATGCTCACCAGCTTATCATACATCTCCTTAGATGTCTTCAGTTCAGAAATGTAAGCAACCAAGTGCTTATGAATAGAATCCCGGATAATCATCTTTGCTTTGATTTCCCCTTTTCTATACTTTGTCTTCGTGGCAACAACTGCATTTGATGGAGGCTCTTGAATATTCCCTTGTACATAGTCGATGACATCTTGATCTTCTAGCGCCAAATCCAAGGACATCTTCCATGCATAATAATCATATTTATCAGTCAATTTATCATTAGCCTTGAAACCCTTGTAGGTTGAGGAGGCCATTTGTCCTTTATAGGATTTCTTCCTTCAGAGATAGCTTCTAACACCAGCTTGGACTCTTGGACTTTGTCTTCACCTCAGCTCTGATACCATGTTAAATTTAGATAACCATGGTGTTCTATGCTTGATGCATTTTGACTTCAATCTTTCTTAGGTCCAATACAGGATAACAATTACATAAACTTGAAAGTAAAATGCTGATAGAACACAATAATAGATCAATAGAAGACAAGCCAAATAGAGATCAGATTTACAATTCCTTATGTCCAGCAAAGATATGGGATATTGTTGCGTTATGACGGTCAACAGGATGCTTCAACCAACAAAGTCTTTCTTGGTCAGCTAGCACTTTCATGTGTCACACCCACAACCCTCAAAGACAACTCATCACAAGTCAATGCAAGTCAAACCAGGGACAACGCAGAAAAGTCAACGTAGGCAGCTTCAGAAAAGTCAATGCAACAAACTACGGCTTCAATCAAACAACCCAGAATTCCTCGATTTTAGTGCCCAATTGTACGGCCTCCTAAAATTGGAATTTCTGCATAAGATTGAGGTCAAACTACCAAGGGTTGAACACGGTCAACGCTGCAGCAAAAAAGCCCTAAAAGATCAACGCAGAAATCAAAAAGCCCTAAACAGGTCAACGCAGAAAACAACAGCTTCGCTTCATACGTGTGAGGGAAAAAAGGCCTCCAAAGGCTATCGAACCATTCAGATCACAATGAGAGAATGTGAGATGAGATGATGATAAAATGACCTCCAAGTCTCTCCAATTTATATTCATCAATGAGGGTGTGTGACACATCTCTTAGGCAATCGGGATAAATCTAGCCGACCTTGCACATGTGGAAAATAAGTTCAAAATCAATGTTTTGCTCATCCGATCAAGATGACCTTTAGATCAGTCTTGCACCTTTCCGAATGAGGAATCCAACAAAACATGACCATTGTCATATGAGCAGTGCAACATTATGTTTGGACCTAGTTGCCCAAAATTAACATTAAGACATACCTTGAGTTGTTCCTTAACAAACCTTGTCGGACATCAATTCTTTAAAGGGCAGAACTTCTTCCATGCTTCAAGTTTATCCTTTAAAGTCTCCTCCATAACCCTTGATTATTCAACAAGCTTATCTAACACAGAAAATATAAAAGGTTATTAGCATAAAATTCAAACAAGTCTTGATGTGAGGAGGAAACCAAACATGAAAAGATGAAACAAAGAACAAAATACTTGTCTTTTGGTAAAATGGTGGAGGCTCACTCTTAATCCAATCTTGAGGGAAACCTACAACTAAAAATAAAGCGTGTTCTAACAGGACATGTTAGACCTACAAGTTCTAAAAATCAAAGAATAAAGGAAAACAATTCAAAACTATAAATAAAAGACTAAGAGGGATAAGAAAGAGAGGACTTAGTAGTATACGTCCTTGACTTCCGTTTCTTCAGTCTTGTTCTTCTTAGGTGGAGCTTCATCGACTACATTCACATGTTCTCTCTCTCTTCCCATTCCTTGGATTCTCCGAACATTGATTTTTATAACGACCCATTTTATGACATTTGTAGCTTTCAATCTTTGATAGGTCTACTTTCTTCTTTGGTCCTTTTAACTTCTTGAAGGTTCCCTTCTTCTTGTGATGAGCGAAATAGGCATTAGAGGTATTTTCTTCTTCATCCACCTTTTTGTTGTTTACTAATGATACTCAAGCTTTTTCCTGACTGCATGCATTCCACATTTGCTCAAATGTTGGTGTATCCTTCCAACTGTTAGTCCTGATGCAAAGGCACTCCAAGATTTTGGTAGATCAAGAAGAACATTAATTACGAGCTCCTTTTCTGGTACAATTTACCAGGACTTCTCGGGAAGTCCTGGTTACCGGGTGCAAGCCCCGGAAGTGATGATTGACGCTATGTGATTCATTTCACTAGTTTCAATCCCACTTCTTCACCCCTGTGAGCATCACTCGATGCAATGAGTGCTAAGTGGACTATTTAAAAATCATGAGAAATTAGTCAGTTACGACTACCTCTCATGGAAATGGTCATAGATGAATGACTAAATTAACGCAGCTGAATCCCAAAAATGATATCTAATATAATGCACTGCGGAAACCCCTCATACTTAAAATACTAAGAGTAAAGGGATCTCTTCTTGAATGGTTCATGAGGCACAATAGTTGTTAAGGTTTTGCAAATGGGGTAGCAAGCTGGCGTTTGATTAGAAAACCTGCGTTTGCTTTTTGAGCCGCAGGAGTTCGGGATGGGTAGACCTCCTAGAAGTCTCCGGTTACCGGAAAGTGTTCCCACAGTGATTGACGCTATGTGATTCATTTCACTAGTTTAAATCCCACTTCTTCACCCCTGTGAGCATCACCTGATGCAATGAGTGCTAAGTGGACTATTCAAAAATCATGAGAAATTAGTCAGTTACGACTACCTCTCATGGAAATGGTCATAGATGAATGACTAAATTAACGCAGTTGAATCCCAAAAAATGATATCTAATACAATTTCATCTATTGCTTGGAGTTCATCTCTGATTCTTGATATCCTTATAAAGAAGGATGCCATAGTATCATCTTTCGTCATCTTGATAGTTCTTAATTTATTCTTGAGACTTGCTATTTGACCGATATTCTTGATGGTGAATAATTTGGAGCGCCCCATACATTTCTTGAGCGGAATCTATGTTGGATATGTATGGGATGAGGTTGTCCTCGACTGCATCTACTATTAAGTTTATGGCCAGGATCTTGGTTTCTTTGAATTTTGCTTTCTCTGCTTCATTTGTAGGCTTCTTGACTTTTCCTCGAACTAGATCCAAAACTTTGTTCTTCTCGAGGATAAGATCTATCCTCTTTTTCCATACCCTGTAGTTGAAGGCTCCTTCTAGTTTGTTTTCTCCCTTCATTGAGTTAGACATAGTTCTTGTAGATAGTAGGTTTATCCATTTATATGATCCCTTTAATGAACTTCCTTCGATCTCCTTCAATAGATCTTCAGGTTTCTTTTTCTTCCTTCTTCACCTTAGCTCTGATACCATGTTGGAAAATTGGAAAGGCAAAAATATTTTCTCTTGTTGATAATTACTTGTGATTTCTTTAAGTTATTATTATCTTTCTTATGTTCATCTTTTTATCTTAGTTCATTAAGCAATTACAAAAACCAAAACACGAAGATCAAGGACACTAGATGTAGGCGCACAGCTAGGGAAAAACCCAGTTAAGAACTCTTCCTTCAGTAATTCAAATTAGATAGACCAAGACCCTAGACCAACAAACCTTCCTCCTCCACCAAGTCAAACCTTATATTTTTATTCCAACCTTCAAAGATCAACTGCAATGACACTGCATCAACCCTGCTTCAATACAACATCAATATTGCATCAAGGACAACTTTTCGACCCTATTGCATCGAAATTTCAGCCCAGCTTCAAGATTGCAATTTCGGCCCTCTAGTAGCTTCAGTTCGTTCGCACGTGTGAGACAAGAGAGGGAGAATTTGAACTTCCTTAGCAAAGTAACGACATCCTTATCCTTCGGTAGCCCTTTCGTTCTTTCTTCTTGAATTTCGCACTTTTACTGTGTCCAACTACTGTAATTCGAACTTGTGTGTGATTTTCTTCCAAATGAGTTGAGTTGCTCAAATATAGTGTGAGTTGGTGAGTTCGAATTCCCCTGTTGAGGCCGACTTGGTGGAGGAGGCCTAAATGACTTATTTTACAATAAAATAAATTTATTCTTTGACAAATAAATCCCAAGAAAGTCTTTTACAATATGACATGGACAAGGACACTTGATATAAACCCTAAAAGCCTTCAATGGAGGCTTTGACCTAAAAACAATTGATCCAAGAAAGAAACTCATGTTTTCATAAGTCAATTTATTTAATAATAAAATTTCTTTTTCTTTCTTTTGATAAATATATTCAAATACAATTATGAAGACCGACACTAGTTACATTATTCAACAGTTGTTAGCTTTCTAATACCCAATTGCTAAGCTAATAAAAATTATGTGACGAAGAAACTGAATATTGAACTCCAAACATATTTACTAAATATGCTGAGTATTCTAACAAATAATAGCAGCGGAAAATAAATTCACGAAGACCTAAGCACACAATAAATAATACACTAGCATTTATCGAGGAAACTCCAATTGTGGAAAACCTGCCAACTTGTGTGTTCTATTATTATTCTGCTCAAGAAAAATCTTAGAAAATTAATTACAAATACTGGGAAAAATTCCCCTTCAATTCGCTATCCCTCAACACACTGTTTTGAGTCTTTCTAACCAACTAGGCCTCTGCATACACAATTGTATGGACTCTTACAAACTATTCATTCCTCCCATGTACGCTGTCTTGGCCTTGGAAAGTGAGCACGCTGGCCGAAGAAAATCTGAGGCAATTCGACGTCTCTTCTCCGCCCCAATGCGTTTATCTAGACAAATCTCCTTTGTTGAGCTAAACACACAAATCTCTAGTGCATAATCTGATTAGCCATGTTTGCACGCTTTCCTATTTATAAAATCGAACTAACCCATCAACTCAAGTCGAATTGGCTCATCAACTTAATCCAAACTACTGAGAATTAGAATTTTCCTAAGTCAAAATTAAGTGAAAGTATAACTGTGCCTTAGCTTCACTTGTGGGTCCCATTGCCAAATTTTCTGCACTTCTAAATTTAGCAGAACTCTTCCATCTCTAACCAAATTTAACACTCCTTTGAGGAAGGTGTTCTATGCTACACCCAATTTATCTTTGAAGTAGACGAATCTGCCTCTTGCCAAGGTCGTGGTCAAGATATCTGCTGCCTTCTCCTATGTAGTTACGTACTAAAGTTTGAGTTTACCCCTTTGAACACAATCTTTGATATGGTTGTACTTGAGCTTGATGTGCTTGGAGTGGTCATGAAACACTAGATTTTTAGAGAGCTTGATGTAGCTCTGATTACCACAGTTAATGACTGTGGGCTCCAACCTTTGACTGAACAACTCAACTAGTAGTTTCCACAACCGAATAGCCTCACACGCTGCCAAATTGGAAACCACCATGTACTCGGCCCCAGCTAAGCTTAGTGCCATTGATCCCTGCTTTCTGCTGAACCAGGAAACAACTGCTGACCCAACATTGAAAGCACAACTACGAAGAAAATTTCTGGTCGTGTGTTCACTAGATACATCAACGACCGTATGGGTTACCTATGGAGAGTGGAATCCATTCGTTTACCTCTGGTCTTGTCCACCTTCCTCCAGTTTGTGACTAGAGGCGCGGTCATGGGCTTGCAATCCTGCATGTGGAATCTCTTAAGAATCTCTTGTGCATACCTGCCCTGTCCCAAGAATATCTCCCCATCACCCTGCCAAACCTCCAATCTAAGAAAATAGTGCAGAAGCCCTATATCCTTCATCTCAAACTCTTCTGCAAGATCTCTCTTGCAGTCATGAATGAGCTCCTCGTCCCTTGTCAATATCAAAACATCAACATATAACAGATGAATGAGAGGTTAGCCCTCAACTGCAATATAATACATGTTAGGGTCAACTTCACCCTTGGTGAAGTCCAAACTGAGAAGGTAGCTGTTTATCTGGGCATACCGTGCCCTCGGTGCTTGCTTGAGCCCATAAAGAGCTCTCTTCAACATGCACACATGTGTGTCTCTGCTGAAAGTCTCAAACCAATTAGGTTGCTCATCATGTATCTCTTTCTTAACAACTTCATTAAGGAAGACGATCTTCACGTCCTTTTGGTGGATTTTCCACCCTGTTATCGCACAAAATGTCTGGGCACCGCAACAACGGCTCAAATCGAGGGCTGTCACCCTGATCCCCAATCTCTCTATTTAAGCTGTCTCATAGCAAACTAGGGGGGGTAGACCCTATGGAAATGGAATGAAGGGGAACCAATTGGGAACCAACCAGTTCGGGAGATACAGTTAAATGACCAAATACTTGTAAAAGATCTAGCAAGACTAAAGGATTTGATTGAATTTGAATGCTTGATATCAGTGCCTTATGGAGTCAACTATCTTGCTAAGGAAATTACAACCAAGTACTTGATGAGAAACTGCTGCTATGCAATGTTTAGAATGCAGAATGCAAGGAAAACGATTTGAAGAAGGAGCGAGATGAAGCAAGCTTCGAAATTGGGAGGTGATGTTAAAAGCCTAAAGCACTTGATTATAAATAATCTGATCTAACCATTAAGTACTTAAGCGAGAGTACCAATTATGAAGATGCCCAAAATTACTCAATTAAAAGATATACAATTCGTCGCAGATCCACAAAAATAAGATATCGATCACATTCACTTGAAAGAATTTTCCAAACATTAATATTCAATAAATATCCAAATTGAAGTAAATGAAACAAGAGCTAATTAAACATTAAACAATTTTAATCGATATAAAACGTTCCAAAACTCAGATGCGAATGATCACCAAACTTAACTGAAGCATTAGCACTTAAATCTAAAAAATTATTCATCAAGATATACCATGAAATTTTAATGCTAAATAAACACTTCGTCAAGCAATTTATGGATTATGAAATAATGCAAATCCAAAATTTAATTATTCTCCTATAGTGAAACTTGGGATATTTAAAAAAAATAAATTGCATCAACTATAGGAATCATTCCACAATTAAATATTTTTCGTGAAAGGCTTAGAATTTTACCACATTAAAAACCTTGATTTAAAAAAAAATATAGATGGCCCTTTGAAATTTTATATACAAAAATTAAAGAAATCTAAAAAATTTCTTAATGTTAAAAACTAAAACTACAATAGAATTTTTTGGAATTTTTAAATAAAAATTAAAAATTAGAAATTAACTTAAAAAAAAAAATTGATTTTAGAATTTTATTAAAGCCCAACTAAACTTTGAAACTAAAATTAGAAAACCAAAGACCAAAAAAGAAAATCAAAATCGAAACTAAAAATATAAAAGATTTAAAATGTTAATGTTAAAGTTATTTAAAATTTAAAATTTTTTAAATCTCAAAAGTCAAGCTACAAAAAAAATTGAAATCGAATGTCATTAAAAAAAAGGTAAATGGGTTCATTTGTTTTGATGTATGCGTTAGGTTTGGATGCAAGGAGTGAGAGGAAGAGGAAACGTGAGCCGTCGAGCAATAGCCGTAAAGGTAAAAGTTGAGGGTCGAATGAATGCGAGAAGGGTTCATGCAGAATTCGAGCAACAAGACAACAGAAAGGAGATGGCAATGCAGAAGGGAAAACTTGGAAACTAGGGGGGCTTGAAGGGGAAGGCTGCATGAAGGGAGGAGCCGCCAGCAAGTAGAGCAGCGAATGAAGGGAGCGATGGACTTGCGAAGGTGAGTAGGGCATGAGAGAAAGGGTTAACGCAGGAGCTGACAATGATATGGCGGCGGGAGAGCGGAATGCAGGTAGCTGCTGCAGGCAAGGGAGAAGGGAGCAACGATCAATGGGGATGAGGAAACACAGAGGAGAAGAATAGGTGCAGATGGAAGCACGCAGGAAAAGGAAAATGCACAGGGACGAAGCAAAGAACGCAGCGGCAACCCACAAGTGAAAAACGCAGGCACAGTTGGTGCATTAAAAAAGTTTCAAAATTTTCTTTCCGGCTAGCACTTAAATTATCCAGAAATTCAGATCTAACAATTTTTATCTTGGATATTTCTACATAAATCTTGATCTCGAGACAGATCTTACCCTCAAGGGCCTAGACCTGTCTCAGATCCGAAAAATAATTTCTCTGAAAAACCTTCAAATGTCACCTGCACAAAACCAGAAACCAAAACCCAGAAACCCCAGCAGATATGCAAAAATCTAAAATGAAATCCTGATCCCGAGTTAGAAATAAAAAAACTAAGAAAATTTCTAAATATTTACACTATAAAAATACAGATCTATAAAATGTATTTATAGATCTATGCACAAGAGTTGCAGATCTGTCAGATATGAGGAGTGTAAGTCTAACTTGGCTCCCAAATCTGAAGATCTAAGGCTCTTACTAGCCAAATCTAGCTTTAAATTCAATAAAAGTTAAGATAAAATTTTAATTTAGGCATAAGCCCTAGAAAAACCCAGCAAAAATAGAATTTAAGATAAGCTCGGGGAATTAGATCCGGAGGGCTCTTCAAATCTTATTTCCTTGGGAGTCAGCTGGTCCAACCGAGGACTTCCTTGAACGCTCAATTCTAAATCCGAGAGATTTCTGCACACTTAAGGTTAAACTGTTAAATCAATAGAGAAATAAGATAAAAATAAAACTTTCGAGAGTCAGAGATACATGCTAACTTAATCCAATTAATATTCTTACCCTAAATCCAGTAACCTAAGCAAGATACCTGTGCAATAAATTACTATACAAGATCCATTAATCAACAATTCATTGAAATAATCACCAGTAGAATATAAAGAACAAGTTTACCATAAAATGCTGAAGAGGAACACGACCATCAAATAAAACCCCAAAGACTTCGTTTGTATTATTCCAGAAAGTATTACGGAGAGCTTCAAGAGCTAGTACATGATCAAAAGATCGAATGAAAAATCAGACTGACACTGACCTCTAATGTATAGGTAAAATCTCCAACGACTAGTTCACTTGATCCCTGTCAAAGTAATCTCGACCATCGAAAAGTATTTGATTATCTTTTAATCTCGTCCGTCGAAATTATAATTTTTTGAGGAATTTCGAATTTTTCAATTAATTCCTTTAATTAACTCAAAAATAATATTTTTGAGTTAATTACCTCAAAAATTTGACTTTGACTTAACTACCAAGGCCCAAGGGTCCAAAATTTTTCAAAATTTTCAATATTCCATTGGACTTTTAAAAATTTATTTTTTAGGGAGCCACAAATTTTTCCTTTGAAGAATTTAATTTGACCTAGAACATAAAATTAATTAAATTTCTGGCTTGAGATTTTTAATTTAATTTGGTCAAAAAATTTAATTAATTGACTTATGAGGGGATTAATTATCTTCCAACCCTCTTTACACAAGATTAATACATTAAACCATGAGGGGAACACCCGTTCACAATAGACCCTCAATAATCTACCCAATTCTGCGACTCAAAATATGATCTAGTACACCTAGCAATCTGTAATAAAATGATCTAGCCAATTAGCTAGGATCATTCCCAGATTACTTTACAAAGACTCGATAAAAAACAATAGGACTTCACTTAGTATCTTGATGACAAAATCCACTATAGCTTTGGGGTGAGGTTGGAGGGGAAATATTCTGCCGATCATTTGTGTCGAGAAACACAAATGAATCAGTGAGACGAAAAACCTCCTAGGATAGAAATCGTCACCAAAATACTAGGCTTACCTAGGTTGTTACATACATGATGGTCTTACTGAGATTATTTACATTATAGACATGTAGAATGGGATTACATCTTTTACAAAACTGTCGACTGATGATGAAATTTGAATGGCGTGAACACCATGAACATGATAAATCCCATTTGCAAAAATGGGGATGTACTGCTATGGGGTCGTTGACACAGAGTGGTCAACACACCCCAACTGTGCTGCAATTGCCAGAATAGTCCTAATGGATAAATATCGGGCCACTAGTGTGAACATCTCATCATAGTCTATCCCTTTGACTTGAGAGAACCATTTGGCCACAAATGTAGCCTTACACTCCCCCAAACTCCCATCAATTGCATGCTTAATCTTATACACCAAATGTTAATCAACCACAAATTTGTCAACTAGTCTTAGCACAATCTCTCAGATGCCATTCTGCGTGATAGAGGAATACTCCTCCACCATGGCATCTCGCCATACCCTACTGAGAAGCTGCCACCTTATAACAAGAAGGCTTTGAGTCTATCACCCGAGTCATAAGTGCCATGTATCTTGTATATCTCTATGGTTGTTTACTCTGTTTGAATGTGGAGCTGGGGGCTCCAACTCTCTCCTGAACCTTCCTAATCAACTGGTCTGCCCACTTGGCTCGTTCTCTTCTTGCACTGGGAGTCACTCGCTGAGTTGGCCCCTCTAACTCTACTCTCTTTCTCTTTCTGTTCCTGCGCTTTCTCCTCAATTGCGTGTTGGACGACCCGCCCAACAAATGGCTGTGATGAAGCCTGAGAAATTGGCTGATCCTCTTGCTTGGGAGCTTGCTGCTGCTCCTCGTGTGTTGCGCCCTGCTCACGCTCGACTTCTTGAGGGCCCTTTCTTCCTTGAACTTCACATCATGTTTGATCACTATTTTCCTAAGTGCTGGAATATACATCCTGTATGCCTTAGATGTCTCGCTAGAGCCCACAAAAATACCCTTCTTTGTTGTGGGCTCCAACTTCATCCGGTTATCAAAAGACACATGGTAGTAAACAAGTTTGCCAAAGATTCAGAAGTTAGACACGTCAGGCTTCTTGCCTATGAAATCCTCCTGTGGCGTGACTCTGCCTAGCACCATGTGTGGACCCCTGTTTTATAAAAGACTGCAGTGTTGCATGCTGTTGCCCAAAGAAACATAGGTAGCCCTTGGTCATGCAACATAGCCTTGACTGCTCCAATAATGCTTCGATTCTTGCGCTCAAACACACCATTCTATTGTTGATTTTTGTAGCATCCGGAAGTGTTCCAAGTCTCAAACTTTGCAAGGAGGCTTGGACAACAACATTCCAAAGAACCCATAAACCGTTTGTGGAAATTTTGTTAAAATTTGGATACCAGAGGACAAGTGGTTCCCTAAGGCTTTGATCTTTGGCCTAGGGAAAAGTGTCCAAATTTATTTGTACTTTTCTCCTAAATTGACTTTATAAGTGGTAAAGTCAATTTATTTAAAAAGTGACTTTATAAGTGGTAAAGTTACAATCTAATTTTTAAGTGACTTTATTAAAGTCAATGCAAAATTAGAAATTGAAAAAGTGACTATGGAAATAAAAGACTAAGTGGGTCTTTATTTAACTGGGTGAGTTAAAAAATAGAAAGTGAGAATTAAATGCACATTTATTCTCATCCCTAGATCTAAATGAATCTCAGCCATTAGATCTTAGGGTTTACCCAAAAGGCCACTTAGGGTAAAAGGAGAGGAGAAGAGGAAAATATCACTTTAGTCTTTCATGAGCAGATTGAGAGAAGAAGAGAAAGAGAGCAAAGGAGATTTTCTGAGCAGAGAAGAAGAGAAGGAGAGCAACAAACCTTGGCACGCATCCCAAGGCATTATTTCAGTAGGCTGTACAAGATAAAGGCACGATTTTCGAGGCAGCTTGGCACAAAAATCAAGGAGATAAGATACAACATTTATTGCTTCGTTTCAGCACAGAAATTGAGAGAAGGTACAACATTCACTGCTGGGTTTCAACACAGAAATCAAGGCAACGTTTAGCACTATTTTGGCACGCATTTCAAGGCAGTTCGCACTGCTGTTTTTGGCACACATTTCCATGCAGTTTGTACAGCTGTTCCGACACAGTTTTCAAGGCTGTCCGTACAACATTTAATGCTGTAAAATTTCCTGTAAAATTCTGTTTTGCTGTTGGCACATTTTCTGAGGTGGAGGTCAAGCACGAAAAACGAGATAAGTAAATTTGTGGTTGCTGGAATTTTACTGTGTATTTCTGTTTCTCTGTAAAAACATTTTCAGAAATAAAGAAGAGCTCTCAAACTGGTTTACCCCAAGAGTTGTAGGGGGTTTTTCGAGGGTCACATTGACCAAAAATCACTGTGTCATTGTGTATGGCTGTTCTATTTTCCTGTGTTTTTATTTCTGCATTTCCAACACTTGTGAAATCTCCAAATTTGTGTTTTCAGAAATTTATTTCATTTTCAGAATTTTTGAATGTATGGCTATGGGAAAGGGCATTTAACTAAATGGGAGTGACAAGGTGAAACTGAACACTGGAGTGGGGGTGAAATTTCTACATGGTATCAGAGCTTGGTTGGCTAAAAAGTGCAGTTTGGAACAGCAAAGTGAAAATCACAGCAAGCTAATTTTTACACAGAAAACTGAACCTTTATCACAGATTTGAAAATTTCAGTTTGTTAGGACAAGAAGCATGTCTTTGGGCTTGAGAGTGGAAGATAGGTTGGATGGGCAGAGCAATTACAATGCATGGAGAGAGAGAATCTAGAGCATCTTTGAGGAAGCAAAAGTTTGGGGCATTATGGTACATACCACACAACACCCAGTAGCAGTACCTGCTAACCCTATATAGTTGGCAGAGTTTAACAAGAAGAATGTTAAGGCAAAAACACTGATTCTTGATGGAGTTAAAGATCATGTCATTCCTCATGTGAGAGGAAAGACAAATGCACACGAGATGTGGACAGCCTTGACCAATCTTTACCAGAGCACCAATGAAAACAAAAAAATGGTCCTAAGGGAGAAGCTGAAGGCCATTAGAATGGCTAAGACTTATAGTGCTACAACATACCTCACAAAGATCACTTCAGTGAGAGATGAGTTGGCAGCTGTTGGAGAGACCATTCCACTCACTGAGTTGGTGCAAATTACTTTGAATGGTCTTCCCAAGACTTGGGAGTGTTTTGTGGATGGCATTGTTGCATGGGAGAACCCTCCTAGCTGGGAGAGGTTGTGGGATGATTGAATTCAGAATGAGATAAAAAAGAACCATCTTGAGGCAGCCAAACGGGTGGAGGAGGATGACAATGTAGCATTGTTAGCAAGGGACAAGAAGGGCAAAGGAAAGAAGCAAGCTTCCACAAGTGGAGGTGGAGGCAAAGGCAAAGGTAAAGGTAAGCAACAAAACAAGGAGAAGGACTATTCTAAAGTCAAATGTTGAAATTGTTAGAAGTTGGGACACTAAGCAGTTGTGTGTCCAGAGAAGAAGAACAAGAAGGGAAAGGACAAGACCATGGCAGCTTCTATAGAGATAGAGGGCTTCTCGGAGAGCTTTGATCGGAAGTTTGGGTTCATAGCTTGGGAGGCCACTAGTGCAGGATCACTTGCCACACAGGTTCAGAGGGAGTGTGCACTTCCCTGCACTAGTGGAGCATCTTCTGGTGTTTGGTATGTTGACAGTGGGGCTTCTCGTCATATGACAGGAGTCCGGGAGTACTTCTCGGAGCTTTCATAGAGGGGCACTGATATAGAGGTAGTACTCGGAGATGACAACATTGTTAGAGCAGTCGGTATGGGGACATTGACATTTGATAGGGAACCCAAACCTGCCTTGAAAGTGTCGGATGTGCTATATGTGCTTGGAATGAAGAAGAACCTGATATTCGTCTCAGCATTGGAGGACGGAGGGTATGAGGTGTTGTTCAGAGTGGGTAGGTGCTTATATATCCTAGTGGCACTCCAGCTGATTCAGCTAGAGTGATTGGTGTGCGCCATGCCAAGGTGTACAAGTTCGCATTCCAACCCCTGATGGCATTGAGTAGCAATACCGACAATAGATCTAGCAGTTCATATTTGTGAGATTTGGCATCGCAGGATGGGGCACATGTATCATGGGGCCTTGAGGACATTGCGGGAGATCACCACAGGTGTGCCAGATTTCAGTTCTGATCACCTTGATACATGCATAGGATGTGCTATGGGGAAGTTTGCCAAATCCCCTTTTCCCAGCAGTGACAGTAGATCGACAGGGATTCTTGACTTGATTCATACCGATGTGAGTGGTCAGATGTCTCATGTATCCTTGAGTGGCTATGAGTATTATGTGTTATTCATTGATGATCACTCCAGGAAGACCTGGATTTATTTCTTGAAGACGAAGAGTGAGGTATTCAAGCGGTTTCAAGAATTCAAAGCTCTTGTGGAGACTCAAACAGGTCGGAAGATCAAGGTCCTCAGGTCGGACAGTGGAGGGGAGAATACCCTTGGTGAGTTTGTTGATTATTGTGCGGAGGTAGCAATCAGGAGGGTGTTCATAGTTCCTTACAACCCCCAGCAGAACGGGGTTGCGGAGAGGAAGAACAGCTCCATCGTTGGGGCTGCCAAAGCCATGCTTCATGATCAGGGGTTACCTTTGTTTTTGTGGGCAAAGGCCTGCAACACCACTGTGTACTTGCAGAACAGGAGTCCACATCGTGTTTTGGGCAATGTGACTCCAGAGGAGGCTTTTTTTGGGAAGAAACCTGATGTTGGTCACCTTCGTATCTTTGGATGCATTACATACTCCTATGTTCCCAAGGAGAAGAGGATCAAGCTAGAGCCCACCGCAGACAGGGGCATCTTTGTGGGTTATAGTGAGACCTCAAAAGCTTATCGGATTTATATTCCTACGAAGAGGAAAATTGTTGTCAGGCGGTATGTGAAGTTCGAGGAGGAGAGAGATTTCAGGAATTCATAGGAGTTAGAGTATCTGGATTCACCAGACCCTCAAGAGCAGCTGAGTCAGTCACAAGGAACCAATGGACAGGGATTAGGAGGTACATTGATTACAGTGTCAGGTCCGTTAGTGAGCAGTGGCTCTCAGAGTCAGATCGGTGGTGCTTCGGGCAACATGCAGAGCAGTTCACAGGGCAGTCCACTGATGGACAGTTCACACGGTACTTCAGCATCTACGGGCACTGGTTTCAGGCAGGCCTCCAGGAGTTCAGGCTTCTGATGATGATGGGGATTCTTTCACTCCGGTGCGAGAAGTGTGCTCAGGGAAGAGGAAGCCCAAGTGGCTTCAGGACACCTTGCACGAGGCCACATCTGTTGCTGGGCCAAAGAGACAGGTTAGAGAGAGCAAACCACCTGAGTGGTTCTGTAGCTATATGGCATTGATCACTAGCATCGTTGATTCTGAGCCTTCTAGCTATGAGGAGGCAGCTAGCTAGTAGGTCTAGAGAGAGGCCATGCAGGAGGAGTATTCTTCTATCATGAAGAACGATGTTTGGGAGGTGGTGTCGAGGCCTGAAGGTAAATCAATGGTTACTTCTAGATGGCTTTACAAGATAAAGCATGCTGCAGATGGCAACATCGAGAAGTTCAAGGCTTGATTTGTGGCGAGAGGGTTCTCACAGGTAGAGGGAGTTAACTATGAGGATACCTTCGCTCCCGTGGCTCGATATACATCTATCCGCTCCATTATATCGATCGCAACACAGATGGGTTGGAAGATCCACCAGATGGATGTGAAGACCGCATTTCTCAATGGCTTCATACAGGAGGAGGTTTATATTGAGCAGCCGTAGGGCTTTGAGGTGCATGGGAAGGAGTCCCATGTATGCGGGTTGAAGAAGGCACTCTATGGCCTGAAGCAAGCTCCTAGAGCTTGGTACTTGAGGATTGATACATACTTGCAAGAGTTGGGTTTCACAAAGAGTGATGTTGATCCGAACCTATATTTTATTGTGGTAGGTGAGGAGCCTCTCATTTTGGTGTTGTATGTGGATGACTTAGTCATTACAGGTGCAGAGAGACTCATTGTTAATTTAGAACATGTTCTATACCATTTCAGATTAGGGCACAAGATACTGAAGCAGATAGAACATACCAATAGATCGATGGAAGACAAGTCAAAATAGAGATAAAGAATGGTGGCGTTACGGCGATCAGCAGGATGCTTCTACTAGCAAAGTCTTCAATAGGTCATTTAGCCAAGCGTGTCACACATCACCCCAGAACAACCCAAACAAAGAACACTCCATAAATACGCAGCATCAAGAACGCAGCTCCAATGCCATCAAGAGAGAAAGAATTCTTCCACATAATGTGTGTCAAATGAACTCTAAGTCTCTCCAAAATATAGGAATCTTTGGGGGTGTGTAACACGTCCTTTAAGACGTTTAAGTCTATATTTTATTCCAGGCCGACTTAGCACATAAGTGGAATAAATTCAAAGTACATGTTCTACTCATCCGATCGAGATGATCTTTAGATCAATCTTACACCTCTCCGAAAGAGGAATCCAATAAAAATATTGGGATCGTCATCTGAGCAACACAACCCGGAGTTTGGACCTAGTTGTCCAATTTTAACACTCCCTCTCAACTAGGGAGAACTCCGTCCACAAGTGCAATCCAAACATCGTGCGTCATCCTGCCGTAATTTGCTTTGCCGGCCTCTTTATTTCAGAACAGAAGTGGGTCAGTCACAAAGACATCATACTCGGCTGATAGATTCAGCCTAGAGGTCCGAAACCTCTATAGGACTCACACAGAGTCTCATACCAACCTGAAGTTGGTTTACTTGACCCAAAGTCAATTGGAGGTCCGAAACCTCACTAGGACTCAAGAGAGTCATATACTAACTCGAAGTTAGTTTCACTGACCTGAAGTCAGTTGGAGGTCCGAAACCTCACTAGACTTCATTCCAGATCAAGTGGTTGGACACATGCCATCCTAGACATAGAGAGTACGGCAATCTCCGATGCGTCCATCGGTCTTGCTATGGTCTCTATTCACTTTTCCCACCTCATTGGCCAAATGAGAGGTACTTCCCATGAGTTCGAAACTCCATGGGTAGGATGTAGACGGGGCACTGATCAGAGAGAGGTAAACCATCTCAATATCATTATGGTGGGGTAGAAGCACACCAACTAGGTTCGACAAGCCTAGCCCTGTGGTTGCTTATAGCACCAAAGTTATCTCCAAAACCCCTTTGGAGCTCCCAGAGCTCATCATCCAAGAGGACCCTCAGAATAGGGTCGTTCCATGATTCCAAGATTCTCATGGAAGGTTAGGAACTTGACCTTCCCCAAGGGCATAGTGAGAATCTCCGCGACCTGCTCATCAGTTCCTATATGATTGAGCCTTACGGTGCTTCGCTGTACCATATCCCGGATAAAGTGGTACCAGCCATCAGCATGCTTGGATCGATCGTGGAACACGGGATTCTATGACAAATGAATCCCCCTCTAGTTATCACAAAGGATAACGGTGGCATCTAGCACATACTCGAACAACTCACTGAAGAGCTTTCGCAACCAAGTGACTTCACAATGGGTCATACATGCTGCAATCTATTTGACCTCAGCGGTGCTCAAAGGCTACCGACTTCCGTTTCCTGCCCGAAGCAGATCTACTTGTGAAGTAGCATCTAGATGTGCTCTTACGATCCACCACACTGCCAGCCCAATCGACATCAGTATATCAAGGAGTGTCATGCTCCCTGCAGTGTAACTCAGCCCATGGTCTATTGTGCCCCAGAGATATCTCAAGAGTTTCTTGGCACCAATCCAGTGAATGTTATGATCAACCATGTGTTGACTCAAAGTGTTCACTGCACAACATACGTCTGGACGGGTGTTCACTAAGAACATCAGGGCCCCTACGAGTTGAAGATACTCAGTAGGATTTGTTAGCACGGGCCAAGCAGCGCTGCCACTCAACTTCTTTAACGTTGAGCTTTATCAGAGTCGACATGGACTTACAGTCCACCATATCAGATCATACCAGAAGTTTTCCTTGAGAAAGGAAAATCTCGCCAGGTCTCTGCCAGAACTCCAGGTCTAGGAAGTAGTGCATCAGTCCTAGGTCCTTCCTTTTGAATTCAGCAGTGAACTCCCTCTTACACTGATGAATGAGAGAGTCAGCACCTGTCAGGAAGAGATTGTCCACATACAACACCTAAATGAGAGGCTTTTCTCTATCAACCTTGAAGTAAAGGTTTGGATCAACATTACTATGAGTGAAGCCCAGCTTCATCAGGTAGCTATCTATCCTTTCGTACCAAGCTCTGGGTGCTTGCTTCAACCCATAGAGGGCTTTCTTCAACCTGCAGACCTGGGTGTCCCGATCCTGGACTTTGATCCCCATAGGTTGTTCTACATACACCTCTTCCTTTATCGCTCCATGCCAAAAAGCGGTCTTCACATCCATTTGGAGGTTGCTTTCGTCCTTATGTAGCAGCAAGGGTAATAATAGATCGGATGATGGTATATCAGGCCACCGGTGCAAATATGTCATCATAGTCTCCGCCTTTCACAGGCAACGAATCTTGCCTTGGACTTTTCGTCACCTCCATCAGATCCATGCTTGATCTTCTAACGAGGTGACAACAACTTTGTCATGTGGTCTAGGGACCATATCCCAGACATCATCCTATCATCTTTCCAGACTTGATGTTTTATAGTATCATATTGAACTCATGGCAGCTAGATACCCCTGGTATCTATATGGCTTCTTGGTTTTCTTCCGGAATTACCCCCTTTGAAGCCATATGTCTTTGAGCCATGAGGATCTTCTTTCAGCAATGATATTAGCTCAGGAGCATATACAGTTGTATTCTCCCTCTTAATGCCAGCTTCTCTCTTGAGAGAAGACATCTATTTTAAATGAGTGCATCCCAGACACCAACTGGTAAGGGGGTCTTATTTTCACACAGTCAAAGCCATCAAGACTCATAGCCACATACTGTCATCTAGCTATCATGCATATATCATATACACTAGTTGATCTAAACTTCACAGCCTTTGCTGATCAAGATTCTAACAACGTGACAGAAAGTTGCGAAAACTTCTAAGTTTATCATTACGCTCCAATGTAGGACTGATACTATCACCAGCTTACCGCGAATATGAATTTCGTAATCATGGGTGACTGTCTATGTCACTGTCAAATAGAGAGAATATATCATAATCCTGCACTGCTTTATTTTTCAGATCTTAGTTCACAGATCTAGGAACCAATCATACAAATGTTCCAAACACTGAATTTACTACATCGGGCATTGCATTCTGCACTGCTTCTTATCTTCTAGATCTGCCCATTAGTCATTCTTGGCATTGTTCTAAGGCTCATCGACCATGGATCTACTCACTAGTTTGCAGGTGTACCAAATGGGTACATTCTGGGAGCACGCACATCATTGACTGAGTCATGTTTCATTCCTACTCTCTGCATTCGACGAAACAGAGCCAAGGCCTTGTTGGCGTTCCTATTGCGAGCATATTGCATTCCATGACACCACATTTTTTTTAGTTATATTTTTATTTTTTATTTTTTATTTTTAGCTTGGGAATTCTGTCAAACACACGGCGTGCAATCCTCACACTCCGACATCATACATATCTATGATTCCAGTACCCACATAAACATGAGATTCAAACCCTCTCCGAATT
Organism: Pinus albicaulis; assembly: GCA_034641835.2. Lineage (NCBI taxonomy): Eukaryota > Viridiplantae > Streptophyta > Pinopsida > Pinales > Pinaceae > Pinus > Pinus albicaulis. The sequence continues at coordinate 386,113,143 of CM076573.1, read as the reverse complement.
ATGTAGCGATGGATCATTTCACAGATTCGGAAGTCTCTTAAGAGGCCAAAACCACACTCACAATGGTAACCAGGTCGGGTTTCATGTCTGCCACTTGCATTCGGTTGAAGACTTTCAAGGCTTCAACAACCTTCCTATTTTGCACATATTCTGTGATCAGGGCAGTCCATAACATTAAATTTTTCTGGGATATTTTGTCGTTCAACCTCTGTATTACAACACTTTGCGTACATGCTAATTAATTAGCTCCCACAAAAAATATCCATATCGAAACCCATTATGACTATGAATCTGTGCTCCCACCTACATCGCTGAAAGAAAAAGGCAGCGCATGCCTGGCCATTCAGAGTCTTTATTGGGACTCAACACTTGTAATAGTCATTCGCAGTGCGATGATTCCTCGAGATCAACCACCGTGGAATACCGACCCAATAAGCGAGGCTTCCGATCTCAAAGCTCTCTGCCTTCCTTTTGATTTGCAATCAACTCTGTTGCGGGTTCCATCGTGATAATTTCAACCAGCGCCATGTCCAAAACTCGCGTAGAGGGCATGCAAGACCTTACGCTCTTCGGCGTCCCTTGTCCGAGTTGTTTCGAGCCCAAAATTCAGAGGCGACGGCTTAACAAACTTATTCGGCTCTTTTTCCGTTTGCTTTGGATTAAATTTGGTTTCGCGGGTTCATAAATTCGACCCTCCACTACCACGATGTCTCGTCTGCTTGCAGATTCAAACTCGTCCAATCTGCCCGGATTTTCAATCTCCACGACATCCAAAATCTAGTGAGGCCACTCTGTCAACAACTTCCTATAATTCCGCCTATAATGACAAATTCCATGCCTGTCTTTACCAACAGGTTTGCTAGCAGGTTTCGTAAAACTTTTCTGCCTTTTCTTATTTTCCCTGCTTTCGGCTTCGGGTTTCTTACGATCACACCCGAATTTTAATGATGGCTTGCATGTCTCAAAATAGGCCCTTATAGGGCTGCGACACACCCTTGAAGAGCTCGTCCCTTGCTATGCCGCTGCCTTAGGGCATATGCCAACCCTTGACCACCCTACGCAAGCCCAGCTGTAGAGCTATGGCCTGTGGCCTAGCACAACAACACTCCTATGGCAACCGACCTCCAAAACAGTGCTGTTCACAACTCCAAACAATCATCAAATAGCAACATTTTTTTTTTACCCTACAAGAACTCGGCCTAACAGCTAACACACTCGGCCTCTCCCATAGCAATTCAGACCCTGTCTAACCCTGAAATAGACCCTTGTCCCCACGCTGTTTTGCCTTCTCTTGTGCTGCAGCTAGGGCATAAGATCCTCCTCTCCACCGAATCCTTTTCTAGAGGTAACATTGCCCACAATGGATCTAATAAATCGATGATTGATTTTAACATAAATTGGGCTTTGTCGTAAGTTTTAACTGAGCTCTGATACCATGTTAATTTAGAACATGTTCTATGCCATTTCAGATTAGGGCACAAGATATTGAAGCAGATAGAACATACCAATAGATCGATGGAAGACAAGCCAAAACAGAGATAAAGAATGGTGGCGTTACGGAAATCAACAGGATGCTTCTACCAGCAAAGTCTTCAATAGGTCATTCAGCCAAGCGTGTCAAACATCACCCCAGAACAACCCAAACAAAGAACACTCCATAAATACGCAGCATCAAGAACGCAGCTCCAATGCCATCAAGAGAGAAAGAATTCTTCCACACAATGTGTGTCAAATGAACTCTAAGTCTCTCCAATATATAGGAATCTTTGGGGGTGTGTGACATGTCCTTTAAGACATTTAAGTCTATATTTTATTCCAGGCCGACCTAGCACATAAGTGGAATAAATTCAAAGTACATGTTCTACTCATCTGATCTAGATGATCTTTAGATCAATCTTACACCTCTCCGAAAGAGGAATCCAATAAAAATATTGGGATCGTCATCTGAGCAGCGCAACCTGGAGTTTGGACCTAGTTGTCCAATTTTAACACTCATTGAGGGCTTCAAGAGAGATCTTGCTTTAGAGTTTGAGATGAAGGACATTGGCTTGATGCTTTACTTTTTGGGATTGGAGGTGTGGCAGGAGGAGGGGTATTTCTTCCTGGGACAGGGGAAGTATATTGTGGACATTCTTAGCAGATTTCATATGGAGGATTGCAAACCCATGTCTACACCTATGATCACTAACTGGAAGAAGCTTCACGCTTTAGATTCCAAGTTGGTGGATCCTACTTTGTACAAACAACTGATTGGTTCTTTGATGTATTTGGTCAACACTCGACCAGATATATGTTTTGCAGTTAACACGATGAGTCAGTTCATGTGTGAGCCCAGGAGGGTTCGCTGGGTGGCTGCAAAACACATTCTTCGTTACTGGTAGGGGACAATGGATTTTGGTTTGGATTATAGACAAGGAGATGGAGTGAGACTGGTAGGGTACACTGATTCAGATTGGGCAGGTTGTGCTTCTGATAGGAAGAGCACTTCAGGGTGTTGTTTTGGGTTGGGTTTGGCAGTTGTGTCGTGGTTCAGCTGGAAGCAACAGTCAATTGCATTAAGTTCAGCGGAAGCAGAGTACATGGCAGCCAGTTTGGCTAGTTGTGAGGCCATATGGCTTCGCAAGATGTTGTTTGGCTTATTTGGCCAAGCATTGAGACCTTCAGTGATTTACTGTGATAATTAGAGTTGCTTTAAAATCATGGAGAATCCAGTTTTTCATGACAGGTCAAAGCATATCGAGATCAAATATCATTTCATCAGAGACTATGTCCAGAAGGGAGTTGTAAAGCTTGAGTATGTTTTCATAGATAAGCAGGTAGCAGACATTTTGACCAAAGCCTTACCACGGGGCAAGCATGTCTATTTCAGAGACAAGATGGGAGTGGTGAGGAACACTTTTCTTGGTAAGAGGGAGCATTAAAATTTGGGTACCAGAGGACAAGTGGTTCCCTAAGGCTTTGATCTTTGGCCTAGGGAAAAGTGTCCAAATTTATTTGTACTTTTCTCCTAAATTGACTTTATAAGTGGTAAAGTCAATTTATTTAAAAAGTGACTTTATAAGTGGTAAAGTTACAATCTAATTTTTAAGTGACTTTATTAAAGTCAATGAAAAATTAGAAAGTGAAAAAGTGACTATGGAAATAAAAGGCTAAGTGGGTCTTTATTTAAGTGGGTGAGTTAAAAAATAGAAAGTGAAAATTAAATGCACATTTATTCTCGTCCCTAGATCTAAATGAATCTCAACCATTATAGATCTTAGGGTCGCCCAGAAGGTCACTTAGGGTAAAATGAGAGGAGAAGAGGAAAAGATCACTTCAGTCTTTCATGAGTAGATTGAGAGAAGAAGAGAAAGAGAGCAAAGGAGATTCTGAGCAGAGAAGAAGAGAAGGAGAGCAACAAACCTTGGCATGCATCCCGAGGTGTTATTTCAACAGTCTGTATAGCAGGATAGAGGCATGATTTTCAAGGCAGCTTGGCATGAAAATCAAGGAGAGAACGTACAACATTTATTGCAACGTTTTCAAGCACAAATTTCGAGGGCCGTACTGCTTGGTTTCAGCACAGAAATAGAGGCAACGTTTAGCACTGTTCTGGCATGCATTTCGAGGCAGTTTGTACTGTTGTTTTCGGCATGCATTTCCAGGCAATTTGTACAACTATTCCGCACAGTTTTCAAGGCTATCCGTACAACATTTAGTGTCGTAAATTTCGCTGTAAAATTTTGTTTTGCTGTTGGCACATTTTCCGAGGTGGAGGTCAAGCATGGAAAACGAGATAAGTAAATTTGTGGTTGCTGGAATTTTACTGTGTATTTCTGTTTCTCTGTAAAAGCATTTTCAGAAATAAAGAAGAGCTCTCAAACTAGTTTTTCCCAAGAGTTGTAGGGGGTTTATCCAGGGTCACATTGACCAAAAAGTATTGTCATTTTCTGTGTGTGGTTGTTCTATTTTCCTGTGTTTTTATTTCTGCATTTCCAACACTTGTGAAATCTCCAAATTTGTGTTTTCAGAAATTTATTTCATTTCCAGAATTTTTGAATGTATGGCTATGGGAAAGGGCATTTAATTAAATTAGAGTGATAAGTTGAAACTGAAAACCGGAGTGGGGGTGAAATTTCTACAAATTCCACTCGGTTCATGACTTATTAAAACAATTAATTATTTTAATGAAGACCCTAAGTCTAAACTTAGGGAAATGAAATAATTAAAGGGTATTAATAAGTTACAGTGTTAATCTTCTAGACAACAAAGAGCAAGTCAAGTTTCAATCTTAGCCATTGATTAAACTTCTAATATGGGTCGTTGGTTCTCCAACGAGAAGATTATAAAAGAAGGCTTGAGGGTCATTTGGAAAACAAGTTGGGCATACACTCAGTACCCGAAGGAGATCGATTCTGAAGCAAGAGAATTCGATTTCAGTGGAAGAGTTGCAGGGCGAGGATTTTGCAGAAGCAGAAGGAGAAGGGAGTCAGCTAGTGATCGAGGTCAGGGACAGAGGGAAACAGTGGGCCATTGGAGGCAGCTCTGGGCTGCAGCACAGAGAACCCACGCAAACCCTACGCAGACTTACGTAGTCCAGCGTTGGGACTGCGCAGAGAAACACACAGACAAGCATATGAGATAACAAAGGTTGATCAGGGTGTCAGAGATTTGTCGGAAGGAGCCGGGAATCTCGTCTCAGGTGTGTCAGATTTTATCTGCCAGTATTTTTTCCTTGTAAAGAAATCAATTGCTGAAGAATTAATAAAACCCTCATCTGCTGCACCGGTTGTCTCGCATTGGGTTTTTCCAGGGACAATTGTCCAAAAATAACTGTGTACATGTGATTGATTCTTGTGCTTATGTCCTTTACTGTTTATTTCTCTGCATATGTATTTGTGAATGTTGTAGTAGTATTTATTTCGATATTTGCCAGAATATTTTTGAAAATAAATTATTGAAATAATAAGTAGGAGGAATAAATATATCACTGCAACTGCATAGTTTTCAGATTGAAAATTTCACATGGTATCAGAGCCAGAGATGAGTAACAAAAACGGAGAATCGACTAGTGAATGAAAGTCTACCATTGCAGCAACAACGCAGAATGGTTCACGCAGTTCTTCCGGGAGGGAAAGAAGCATGGTAGAACAGATGGATCACGATGTCTCTGTTCTGGCATCCAGACTTGAAGAAGAATTTGCTTGCGTATCAAGCACTACTTCTTCTGATGTCTGGTATATTGACAGTGGATCCTCCCTTCACATGACTAGAGTACGGGAATGTTTTTTGATTACCGAGAAGAGCAGATGAATTTTAAGATAACAATGGGTAATAAAGCAAAATGCACTCCTATTGGGAGAGGTACCGTAGTTTTTCAGACCGAGGCTAGAAATAAGACCCAGGCCACTAATGTACTGCATGTGCCTGGGTTGGGGATGAACTTGCTCTCAGTGTCTCAGCTTCAAAACTGAGGCTATGACGTCTACTTTATTAGCAATAGGGTCTACGTCAAACACCCTAGTTGGAAGAAGAAGGCACAAATTGGGGTAAGAAGCAACAAACTTTACAAGTTGCAGCTTGAGTCTCCAATGGCACTGGTCGGCAATGCAGATGAGACGGACTTGAATGAGCTATGGCACAAAAGAATGGGACATTTGCATCATGGGGCATTAACAATTCTCCAGAAATCTGTCACAGGAGTTCCAACGCTGAGCACTAAACGAGATGATGTTTGCAAGGGGTGCGTATTGGGAAAATATGCCAAGGCAGCATATCAAAGAAGCAACAATAGGGCCAAGGGTGTATTAGACTTGATACACTCGGATATCTGTGGACCAATGTCCACTAGAGCTCTTAGTGGTGCTGAGTACTGCGTCACCTTCATTGATGACCATTCCAGGAAAACCTGGATCTACTTTTTGAAGACCAAGGATGAAGTCTTCAGTCGGTTTAAAGAGTTTAAGGCTTTGGTTGAAAATTTGACAGGAATGCGGATCAAGGTGTTGCGATCAGACAATGGTGGTGAATACATAGACAAGGAATTCACTGGATTCTGTGCAAGGGAAGGTATCAAAAGAGAGTGGACAACTCCATATAATCCAGAGCAGAATGGTGTGGCAAAAAGGGAAAACAGGACTATTGTCGAAGCAACAAGGGCAATGCTGTATGACCAAGACATGCCCAAATTCCTGTGGGCTGAAGCTTATAATACAACTATTTACATTCAGACAGGACTCCTCACACTTCATTGGGAAAGATCACGTCGGAAAGTGTCTTCACTAGCAATAAGCCTGAAGTAAGTCACTTTAGGATCTTTGGCAGTACAACTTACTGTCCTGTGCCCAGTGAGAAGATGAAGAAGTTGGAAATGACTGCAGAAAAGGGGTATCTGGTAGGATACAGCGAGAATGCAAAGGCATATCGCATCTACATTCCCGAGAGCAGGAAAGTCGTGGTGCGAAGGATGTGAAGTTCATGGAGGAGAAGGCCTTCAGAAGGTCACGGGAGTTGCCTTCTGCTACGCAATTGAGGAGGAGCCTCTAGTTCAACCCCAACAACCAGTGGCAGAAAATTCAGTTGCCTCTCCAAGGCATGGGGATCCAAGGGACGTGTCTCCCGAGGATTTGCCAGAGGGAAAGCCGGTAAATCCACCCACCACCAGTGGAAGAACGAGCAGGGAACTACGACAGATTCTGTTGAAATTTGGTACCGGAGGACAGGTGGTTCCCTAAGGCTTTGATCTTTGGCCTAGGGAAAAGTGTCCAAAAGAATTTAATTTTTCTCCTAAAGTGACTTTATAAAGTTATAAAGTCAAATCTAATTTAAAAGTGACTTTAAGTGATAAAGTTACTAAAGTCTAATTTTAAAGTGATTTTAATAAAGTCAATATAAAATTAGAAAGGAAAAAGTGACTTTGGAAATAAAAGACTAAGTGGGTCTTTATTAAAGTGGGGTGAATTAAAAAATAGAAAGTGAGATTTAAATGAGCATTTAATCTCAGCCCTAGATCTCAATCTATCTCAGCCATTGGATTTAGGGATTCCCCAAAGGTCACTTAGGGTTAGGTTAAAGGAGGAAAAGGAGGAAAAGGTCATTCATTCTTTCATGAGCAGATTGGGAGAAGGAGAGCAAGAGAGCAAGGGAGATTTCTGAGCAGTGAGGAGAAGGAGGCAGCAGCTTGGCACGCATTCCAAGGCAATATTTCAGCAAGACCATACAGCAGAGTTTGCACATAGTTCAAGGCAGATTTGGTACGATTTCCAAGGCAGAATCTGTACAGTAGCTTGTGGCACATTTTCCAAGGCAGCCGTACCATTTTCTGGGCACAGATTTCGAGGGAGAAGTTGTTTTTTGCTCCACGCTTTTCTAGACAGGCCGTACAGCCTGTAGCTGATTGCTGGCACAAAAATCGAGGCAGATTTCCATACAGCAGCATTTAATACCGCTGCACGCATTCCAAGGAGGCCGTACAACAGCATTTATTGCTATTTTGCACGCAAAAGAGGAGGCCGTACAGCAGAAATTAATGCTGTAATTTCTGGGCACGTTTTTCAAGGAAATACGCACAACATTTATTGCTTGTTCAATTTTACTGTCTGCACATTTTCCGAGGCGGTGGTTAAGCACGGAAAACGAGATAAGTTGTAAAAGTTTACTTGCTGATTTTTCTGAATATTTCTCTCACTGTAAAAAGCATTTTTCAGAAATAAGAAGCTCTCAAACTGGTTTTCCCCAAGAGTAGTAGGGGGTTTTTCCAGGGTCATGTTGACCAAAAATATCAGTGTCAAATGTGTGAATGACTGTTTTTATGCTTGCTGATTTTTAATTCTGCATTTTCCAGCATTCTGAAAAATTTCCAGAATTTGTGTTTCAGCAAAATTTATTTTCCAGTTTATTAAATATATGGATATGGGAAAGGGCATTGAACTATTTTGGAGTAATAAGGTGAAAAACTGAAAACCGGGGTGGGAAACTATAAATTTCTACATGGTATCAGAGCTTGAGTGCTGAAGGGCAGTTTGGGACAGCAAGGAGGAAAATTACAGCCTGCTGATTTTTCACTCAGAAAATTCCAGCAAGCTGATTTTTCACAAACAGCAGTTTTACCTTTACTACAACAGTGCTATTTTTCAGTTTTAGGACAGCAAGATGTCTTTGGGACTGAGGGTGGAGGATAGGTTGGATGGGCATTTCAATTACAACATTTGGAAGGAGAGAATGCAGAGTATCTTTGAGGAGGCAGAAGTCTGGGACATTATGGTGCATACCACACAGAACCTTGTAAATGTGCCTACTGATGCTACTCAGTTGGCAGCATATAATAAAAAGAACAACAAGGGTAAGAGACTGATTCTAGACGGAATCAAAGACCATTGCATTCCTCATGTGAGAGGAAAGATAAATGCTCATGAGATGTGGACAGCATTGTCCAATCTCTACCAGAGTACCAATGAGAATCGGAAAATGGTCCTGAAGGAGAAGCTGAAGACCATTAAGATGGGTAATGATAGTGCAGCTGGATATCTCACAAAGATTACTAATGTGAGAGATGAGTTGGCGGCGATTGGAGAGGCCATTCCACCCACTGAGTTGGTGCGGATTGCAGTGAATGGCCTCCCCCGTTCATGGATGAACTTTGCTGATGGGGTTTGTGCACGTGAGACCCTTCCCACATGGGAGAGGTTTTGAGATGATTGCATTCAGACAGAGATCAGGAAAGGTCAGCTTGGGGCAGCCAAGCCAGTTGAGCAGGATGAGGATGTAGCACTGTTGGCAGGACGCAAGAAAGGCAAGGGGAAGAAGCAGGCTTCCACAAGCAATGGTGGGGGCAAGGGCAAAGGTAAAGGTAAACAGGATAACTCACAGAAGGACTATTCCAAAGTGAAGTGTTGGAATTGTCAGAAGATGGGACACTATGCAGTTGTGTGTCCGGAGAAGAAGAAGAAGAAGGGGAAGAACCAGAGCATGGCAGCTTCAGCAGAGGTTTAGGACTTTGCAGATCGCTTTGACCGGGAGTTTGGGTTCATTGCGTGTGAGTCTTCTAGTGCAGGATTATCTGCCATAGAGGTTCAGAGGGAGCATGCATTTCCCTCGATTAGCGGAGCATCTTCGGGTATCTGGTATGTGGACAGTGGGGCTTCACGTCACATGACAGGAGTCCGTGAGTACTTCTCAGAGCTTTCAGAGAGTGGCACTGATGTAGAGGTAGTACTCGGTGATGACAAAGTTGTTAGAGCAGTCGGTGTGGGAACATTGACATTTCAGAGGGAGTCCAAACCTCCCTTGAAGGTGTCAGATGTTCTTTATGTGCCAGGGATGAGGAAGAACCTCATATCCGTCTCAACTTTGGAGGATAGAGGATATGAGGTATTGTTCAGGGGAGGACAGGTGTTGATGTATCCTAGGGGCACTCTAGCTGATTCAGCTAGAGTGATAGGTGTACGCCATGCAAAGGTGTACAAGTTTTCATTTCAGCCCCTTTTGGCATTGAGCAGTAGTACCGACAGTGGAGCTAGCAGTTCTGAGCTGTGTGAGATTTGGCACCGCAGGATGGGGCACATGTATCATGGGGCCTTGAGGACTTTGCGGGAGATCACTACAGGTGTGCCAGAGTTCAGTACTGATCACTTTGATACTTGCAGAGGATGTGCGATGGGCAAGTTTGCCAAATCCCCTTTTCCCAGCAGTGACAGCAGAGCGACTGGGATACTTGATTTGATTCATTCCGATGTGAGCGGTCGGATGTCTCATGTTTCCTTGAGTGGAAATGAGTACTATGTGTTATTCATTGATGATCACCCCAGGAGGACTTGGATTTATTTCTTGAAGACCAAGAGTGAGGTCTTCAAGCAGTTTCAGGAGTTCAGAGCTCTTGTGGAGACACAGACAGGTCGGAAGATCAAGTCCCTGAGGTCGGACAATGGGGGAGAGTACACCCTTGGAGAGTTTGATGACTATTGTGCGGAGGCAGGCATTAGGAGGGAGCTCACTGTTCCTTACAACCCCTAGCAGAACGGGGTTGCGGAGAGGAAGAACAGATCCATCGGAGGGGTTGCCAAAGCCATGTTACATGATCAGGGGTTGCCATTGTTTTTGTGGGCAGAGGCCTGCAACACAGCTGTTTATTTGCAGAACAGGAGTCCGCATCGTGCCTTGGGGCACATGACTCCGAAGGAGGCTTTTTCTGGGAAGAAGCCTGATATTGGTCATCTTTGTATCTTTGGGTGCATCACATACTCCTACATACCCAAGGAGAAGAGGACCAAACTAGAGCCCACCGCAGAGAAGGGTATCTTTGTGGGCTATAGTGAGACCTCAAAGGCCTTTCGGATTTACATTCCTGCACAGAGGAAAGTTGTTGTCAGGCGGGATGTGAAGTTCGAGGAGGACAGGGCCTTTAGGAGGTCACGGGAGTTGGAGTATCTGGATCAGCCAGACCCTCAGCAGCAGTTGAGTCAGTCGCAGGGATCCAGTGGGCAGGGATCAGGAGGATCCGGAGGTACATCTATGACGATGTCAGGTCCGTCGGTGGGGAGTGGCTCGCAGAGTCAGAGGGGTGGTGCTATGGACGACACGCGAGCGATCCTAGAAACGATTCAGCTGAGTCAGCGATGGATAGTTACGGTACCTCAGCATCTACAGGTTCAGGTGCAGGCAGGAGGACAGCAAACAGACAGTCAGGAGTTCAGGCTCCTGATGTTGAGGAGGAGGAGTTTTATTCTCCAGCAGGAGAAGTGTGCTCGGGGAAGAGGAAGCCCAAGTGGCTTCAGGACACCTTGAGAGATGCCACATCTGTTGCTGAGCCTAAGAGGCCGGTCAGAGAGAGCAGACCACCTGAGAGGTTTTGTAGCTATATGGCAATGGCTACCGGCATCCTTGACTCTGAGCCTTCTAGCTATGAGGAGGCAGCTAGCCAGCAGGTCTGGAGAGAGGCCATGCAGGAGGAGTATTCTTCTATCATGAAGAATGATGTTTGGGAGGTGGTGCGGAGGCCTGAGGGCAAATCCGTGGTTACTTCCAGATGGCTTTACAAGGTAAAGCATGCTGCAGATGGCAGCATTGAGAAATTCAAAGCGAGGTTTGTGGCTAGAGGGTTCTCCCAGGTAGAGGGAGTTGATTATGAGGAGACCTTCGCTCCGTGGCTCGATATACTTCGATCCGCTCCATTATATCGATAGCAGCAGAGATGGGTTGGAAGATCCACCAGATGGATGTGAAGACCGCATTTCTCAATGGCTTCATACAGGAGGAGGTGTACATTGAGCAGCCACAGGGCTTTGAGGTGCATGGGAAGGAGTCCATGTGTGCAGACTGAAGAAGGCCCTTTATGGCCTGAAGCAAGCTCCAAGAGCTTGGTACTCCAGGATAGATACATACTTGCAGGGGATGGGTTTCACAAAGAGTGAGGCAGATCCGAACCTTTACTATATTGTGATAGGTGAGGAGCCTCTCATTCTGGTGCTGTATGTGGATGACTTAGTCATTACGGGTGCAGAGAGACTCATAGAGCACTGCAAGAGAGATCTTGCGGCGGAGTTTGAGATGAAGGACATCGGCTTGATGCATTACTTTTTGGGTTTGGAGGTGTGGCGGGAGGAGGGGCATTTCTTCCTGGGACAGGGGAAGTATATTGTGGACATCCTTGGCAGATTCCACATGGAGGATTGTAGACCCATGTCGACACCGATGATCACCAACTGGAAGAAGCTTCATGCTTCGGATTCCGAGTTGGTCGATCCCACATTGTACAGACAGCTGATTGGTTCCTTGATGTATTTGGTCAACACTAGACCAAATATTTGTTTTGCAGTCAACACGATGAGTCAGTTTATGTGTGAGCCTAGGAAGGTTCACTGGGTGGCTGCAAAACACATTTTGCGGTACTTGCAGGGGACAGTGGATTATGGTTTGGACTACAGGCGGGGGGATGGAGTGAGATTGGCAGGTTACACTGATTCTGATTGGGCAGGTTGTGCTTCTGATAGGAAGAGCACTTCAGGGTGCTGTTTTGGGTTGGGTTCGGCAGTTGTGTCATGGTTCAGCCGAAAGCAGCAGTCAGTAGCATTGAGTTCAGCGGAAGCAGAGTATATGGCAGCCAGTCTAGCTAGTTGTGAGGGCATCTGGCTTCGCAAGATGTTGTTTGGCTTATTTGGTCAGCCGTTGAGACCTTCAGTGATTTACTGTGATAATCAGAGTTGCATTAAACTCACGGAGAATCCAGTATTTCATGACAGGTCAAAGCATGTCGGGATCAAATATCATTTCATCAGAGACTATGTTCAGAAAGGAGTTGTGAAGCTTGAGTATATTCCCACTGATGAGCAGGTTGCAGATATTCTTACCAAAGCCTTACCACGGGGCAAGCATGTCTACTTCGGAGACAAGATGGGTGTGGTGAGGAACACCTTCCTCGGTAAGAGGGAGTGTTGAAATTTGGTTACCGGAGGACAGGTGGTTCCCTAAGGCTTTGATCTTTGGCCTAGGGAAAAGTGTCCAAAAAGAATTTAATTTTTCTCCTAAAGTGACTTTATAAAGTTATAAAGTCAAATCTAATTTAAAAGTGACTTTAAGTGATAAAGTTACTAAAATCTAATTTTAAAGTGACTTTAATAAAGTCAATATAAAATTAGAAAGGAAAAAGTGACTTTGGAAATAAAAGACTAAGTGGGTCTTTATTAAAGTGGGGTGAATTAAAAAATAGAAAGTGAGATTTAAATAAGCATTTAATCTCAGCCCTAGATCTCAATCTATCTCAGCCATTGGATTTAGGGATTCCCCAAAAGTCACTTAGGGTTAGGTTAAAGGAGGAAAAGGAGAAAAAGATCATTCATTCTTTCATGAGCAGATTGAGAGAAGGAGAGCAAGAGAGCAAGGGAGATTTCTGAGCAGTGAGGAGAAGGAGGCAGCAGCTTGGCACACATTCCAAGGCAATATTTCAGCAAGACCATACAGCAGAGTTTGCACACAGTTCAAGGCAGATTTGGCACGATTTCCAAGGCAGAATCCTTACAACAGCTTGTGGCACGTTTTCCAAGGCAGCCGTACCATTTTATGGGCACAGATTTCGAGGGAGAAGTTGTTGTTTTTTGTTGCACGCTTTTCTAGACGGGCCGTACAGCCTGTAGCTGATTGTTGGCACAAAAATCGAGGCAGATTTCCGTACAACAGCGTTTAATACAATTGCACGCATTCCAAGGAGGCCGTACAACAACATTTATTGCTGTTTTGCATGCAAAAAGAGGAGGCCGTACAGTAGAAATTAATGTTATAATTTCTGGGCACGTTTTTCAAGGAAATACGCACAGCGTTTATTGCTGGTTCAGTTTTACTGTCTGCACATTTTCCGAGGCGGTGGTTAAGCACGGAAAACGAGATAAGTTGTAAAAGTTTACTTGTTGATTTTTCTGAATATTTCTCTCACTGTAAAAATCATTTTTCAGAAATAAGAAGGAGCTCTCAAACTGGTTTTCCCCAAGAGTTGTAGGGGGTTTTTCGAGGGTCATGTTGACCAAAAATATCAGTGTCAAATGTGTGAATGACTGTTTTTATGCTTGCTGATTTTTTAATTCTGCATTTTCTAGCATTCTGAAAAAATTCCAGAATTTGTGTTTTCAGCAAAATTTATTTTCCAGTTTGTTAAATGTATGGATATGGGAAAGGGCATTTAACTATTTTGGAGTAATAAAGTGAAAAACTGAAAACCGGGGTGGGAAACTATAAATTTCTACAATTTCTTGAATGGTTCGATTCCTTCTTTCAACTACTCCATTTTGCTTGGGTCTCCTAGCAACGGAGAGTTCTCTTTCGAT